>JAUAME010000008.1:20325000-20732500 GCA_030820535.1 Quercus parvula
CAAGTACATGAGGTTTCGTGTACTCCAACTTATTCCCTAGTGGATCGATTTACCGCTTGAAGGGCGGAGGAGAGGTTTTTTGCCAAGTTCTTTGGTTTTCTCTTCGATAACACGTCTCAGTGTTATCTTGTGTTTGCGTCCTTCTTCCATACTCTTTTAGCTTTCATTTTATTGTTGATATTTGATGAATATGGCTTAGAGTAGTTTTATCATTTGTTCACACGCATTTACTCTTATTCTGCACTTAGTTTAAGTTAGAGTAAAAGCAATCGAGCTGTAACTTTTAATTAGGGGTCTAAACAAGCTCTTGTGTATTCACACATACTCGAGCTTTCAATGGCAATCTCCATCTCATTTTGGTAGTCATCCACCCTCCTATAACCTTGAGTAAGACTCTGTATTTTTTGATACAAGTCCCTATAGTAGTGACTAGGGACAAACCGCCTCCACATGGTGACTTTCATTTCCTCTCACGTCTCAATAAGCCTCTCGTGGTTTCTCCTTCTGTTCATCACAAGTTAATCCCACCATATAATAGCATAGTCAGTAAATTCAATGACAGCGAGTTTTACCTTTTTCTCCTCGGAGTAGTTGTGGCACTCAAAGATCAACTCCACCTTCTTCTCCCATTCCAAGTATGCTTCAGGATCGTTTTTCCCTTGGAATGATGTTATCATCATTTTGATGTTTCCTAGATTTTTGTTAGTCCCATCTTGCCATCTCGGATCTCTTTAGAAATCTCTACCATGCCTTTCTCCCCTTCACACAAACCTGCCATCATTATTCAATGAAGCTTGATCCTCTTCATCTTTAAACTCATCCTCGCGGTCATCATCAGAATCATCCACGCGCTTGCCTTCTAGCATTAGGGACTCTTTGGGGACGCTCCTCATGCAAAGTAGCAATAACAGCATATTTCCTATCCATCCGATTCCAAATCTCATTAAACACCATGTTCATGTGTTCAGATTGCTGTTGCATAGCCTGCAACATTAATGATGACTCCTAGCCTCCTTCTCTGTTTGATGCTTCATCCTTGGAAGACATACTTTTGAAACTATAGAAAAATTTTGAAAAATAATTCCTCACAACACTCTCTCACATGTTTGCACTCAAATTGTGTCACTCACACTCATATTTCACTCTTAAATTGTCTTTTTCCCGATATTAGTCTCACACTCTCTTGCCTTTTTCCACTCATAGCTTCCCCTTTTCAGTTCTTTATTAAACTAATAAACTTGATCAAGAAATTCAACTTGTAGTATTTAAACTAATACCGACGGCAAGAAAATATTACAGAAATAATAAATCAAAGGAAGAGGACAAAAGAAGACAATATTTTGGTCAGAGAGAACTAAAACTACAAACAATATATAAATATATACATATATATATATATATATATATATATATACATATTTGTTTTCTATTTCTTTTTTGAAGTCTCTTTTGAACTTGGTGCATGTCACAAAATAAGAACAAGGAATAAAGTACACAAATGGAACATGATATGGTGATAATAGGAAACAAAAGACAAAGGGATAGTAAACCTGATTTTAGAACCTTTGCTCTGATACCAAATGATATGAACCTCAATCGACATGTTTTGAGACTTAACAAATAATATTGGAATATTTGCCCAAGAAAGCTAAAACTCAGATTTTGATAGAAACCCTAACCCAACGTTTATAAATGAAACACGAACCAAAAGTATAAGTAACAAACCCCAATCGAATGATTATAACTGAATTATGAACCGAAGGTATAAAATTTGAACACCATAAGAAAGAATCCCTGATAAGTTCACAGGTCTTGAAGAATTAAAAGAAGAAGCAAAACCTCACTTTTTTTTTTTTTTATTTATTCAATAAAATGCTCTATTACAATGAGTGCATGCTATTTATAAGACATTATTGAAAATAGAATATATATATATATATATATATATATATATATATATAAAAAATGTACTAAATAATAGAAGGCTAAATTAAAGTTGATTTGGTCTGAAATTAATAGCTCTAAAATAGGAAAATAGCTAAAATTTTTTTCTAAATTAAGCCTAAAATTAAGGTAGATTTGGTCTGAAATTAGCAGCTCTAGAATAGGAAATATATCTATTAATGGGTATGGAGCTAGAAAATCAATCAGCCATTAATCCACTCCATAAATCATGTCTAATTAAGCCAGATCAGCCCTCAATAGCTTGGATTAAATTTATTACGCCTTCATCTTCCTTTGGGCCAAGCTTAGAATGTCCTGTGTTAGAATCAGCCCAAATCTCTTGAATCAGCCCATTAAGTGCTTCTTTGATCTTCTTGGATCTTGCTCTAGTAATAGACCCAACTGGAACATGTAATGGATTCTTTAATGCTTGTTGATTCTCATCATTCTCATGTGTAGAATCTAAAAATAAATAGGGGTTTAATTGATAATCCAAACATAATAACATCCTTTGCGGTGCCACATATTTATACTTCAAACTCCACCTCTCAAGAAAAATATAATTTGCTTGAGCGAGATCATGGACAATTTTGCAGTAATATACATAATTATGCAAAGAAAAAAAAAACCAAAATGTGCACACACACACACACACATATATATGTACGTTTTTAGATCCATATAAACTAGATTGTTTAACCTAATTAATTAACCAAGTGAATACTTAGATTTATTATATCTAGGTTAAAATAATAAAGTCATATCATGTAAAGTAGCGAAAAATATAAAGAACACAATGATATGATAACCTAGGAAAACCTAACCGGTAAAAAACCTAGGGAGGATTTAACCTAGCTATCCTCAAGGTAAAATAGACCCACTATGAAATAATTGAAGTTTTTACAATAGAACTTAGACCACTAACATCCTATTGCTACCTCGAGTAGAAAACTTACTACCACGACTACGTGACAACTCCAAGTCCATGGATTACTTCTTTCTTTGATCTATAGCAGCCACAAGTTCTCCTACTTGTGACTTTGAGACTCTACTCAAAAATTTTGGATCTTCTTGAAAGTTCTTTATGCAGCAACTGAAACCACCATTAAGTTCTTGATGCAAATCTTGATCTTGATAGCTCTATGTGTGTGTATGAAGGTAAACACCTCTTAGATCTCACAAAAGATTCAACACACAACTCAACAAAGACCTTAGAGAGCTTTTGGGTACAAAACCCTAAATCTACAAAAGAGGCATAAGATGCACTCTAATCTCTCTCTAAAAAGCCTTATAAAAACGTGCTGAGGGTTTCCTTTATATACTAGGAGAAGTAGATCTAAAACCCTAATCCTTAATGGGCTTGAACTGTTGTTTGGGCTTAATTCAAATTTTGCAGATACGATTCTCGATCGATTAAGCCTTACTTTCAATCGATTGAGCTTTGCAATTTTGCACAGTAAGTTTCTACATTCAGCTCGATTCAAACTATAACAAATAAACTTTGAGCAAGGCTAAACCTAGACTCATTGTTTTGATCATGGTTTACCAACATATACAAAGTGAAGTTCTAATACATTTAGTTCCTAAAGTCTTAGAACCTGACAAAATATATATATATATATATATATATATATATATATATATATATATATATATGTATATTCATTATTCATTGGTAACTTTTCGTTGTTTATATACATTCAACCATATTCAGTTATATACAGATTTTTTGCACAGCTTCAAAGAAATATACAAAATTCTCTAGATTTGCTATTGGTAGAATTCTGGTTTAATTATATCATGGAAACAATCTGCTTGTAACCCTTTAATAAATTCAGTCGAGCCGAATATCATATATTAAAGAAAGAAAATTCTTTGCACCTCTAAGCCTACTTCAATTCATCCATTGTTCTCCATTAGTTTTCTAACATAATTTGCTATTATTTTTTGGTTCTTTCATTATAATACCACTTAATGCTCTTGTTAGCATGTGATTATTTATTTATTTAGAATCCAAATAAGCCTTGTATGTAACTTACAAAAGGTTTCACTATTTTTACTGTTTAGAGAGACTCACTCAAGATATATGTTGCAATGCTTTTGAACTATAGAGTGTGAGTGATTTCGACCTTGGGTTAATTTTCTATTGACTAAGATGTTAATTTACATCCAATCGAATATAAAAATGAAATTACATTGCATTGATCTTAAAACAATCTACGAAAGTATATGAATTTTATCTTTTTAACTAACTTTTATTTTTTGTTTCATTGTTGCTTTAGCAACGTTCGGTTAAAAGAAAAGAAAAGAATGTGTTTTATCTGTTTTTATTGATTTCTCAACACTGTCATTTTTCCTTTCGTAATTAGCTACCAAATACTTTTTAAATATTTAAAAGCATCCAAACACAACACATGTGCTACTTTGACACCAAAAAGAAAATTTACAAAATTGACATGAGTGTAGAATAAATCTAACAAATAAATGGGGGGTTTAATTAATAAGCCAAAGGAAATAATGCCCTTTGTGATCCCCCATTTCTATACTATAATTCGAACTTCACCTCTCATTCCTCCACAATTTATCTATTTAAAAAAGAATCTAATAAATAAAAATATTTTAATTCGGGATTGGAAAAAATTTCTTGCCTTGTCTAACTAGCCTCTATTCTACGCAAGTTTTACCCAACCCAAAGAAATAATAAAATGAGGATAGATTTTTCTTGTCTCGTCTCACTTTGAATGTGTTTATATTTGTTTGGGTAAAACTTAGATAAATTATATTAGATTCTCAAATTAAATTCAAACATATAGTTATATTAACTAATAAAGTACAAATAACAAACAATATTATATTTTCCAAGGATAATTAAATTCAAGGTGAAAATACATTTTTAGTCTCTACATTTTGGGCCAATTCTCATTTTGATCCCTAAATTGATTTTGCCCCTACTCTAGTCCCTGAAAACAGAAAATTATTTCCATTTTGGTATTTGCCATCAACTCTCTATCAGAAAAGTTCTACATAGCAAACGGGGTGCATAGGTGGTATGTTAGATGCTGACATGACTAATAAAATAAGACTTAATAATGCCACGTCAGCATTTTAAATATTAAAAAAAGCCACATTATTATTTTTTTCCTTTAATTATTTTAAAATAAAATAAAATTTTAGTTATTATTTAATTATTTAAATAATAATTAAATACTAAAATAAAATTTTATTTTCATTATTTTTTTTAGGTGTAAATGCACTTTTGATCCTTACATTTTGCACTTTTTTCATTTTAGTCCATACATTTCTATTTTACTACTTTTAGTCCCTAAAACTAAAAGCACTTTCCATTTTGATCCTTACCGTCACTCACTTAACAGAAATATCCTACGTGGCAAACGGAATGCACTATTGTCATAGTAAATGCTGACGTGTCCATTAAAATAATATTAAAAAATGCTACTCAGCATCCACGTCAACTTCCATATCAGCATCTAACCTTAAAAAAATAAATTTATCAATTTTAAAAATTAAAAAAAAAAACAAAAAAAAAAACATAATTAAAAACAAAAAAATTGTGGAACTTAGATCTGTTATGTTTGTGTCTAGTTTCTTTTTCTTCTTTATTATTCTTCTTCATCCCCAGATCTTTCTCTCAGTTTCTCCACCTCCCTTTCTTTCTTCCTCTTTTTCTTCTTTCTCCCTCTATCTTGGTGCGTAGCCTTCTTGAACTCTTTAAGCAAGTTCCTCCACTTCTCTCATCTCCAACAAAATCTACTCCCACAAGTGCTTGTTCAAGTTCGGCTTGAACCCACGTCTCAGCTCTTGTCTTGGACTCACATCTCGGCTCGCCTTGACTTTGACTTCAACTTCATGGTACTCGTCCTCGCCACTGTTATCACCGAGAATCATTTGCGAGTGCTAGTGGTGAGAGTAGGTGTGAGTGTGAGGGTGAGGTTGAGGAGCGTTGTGAGGTGGTAGGTCGCCAGCGTCGGGGCCATCGTATGGGTTTCCAGTTAGATCGGAAACCTCTTTCCCTTCTCACTTTCTCATCTCTCTCTCTTTATCTAGGTTGAGTTTGCTGTATTTGTTTTGGATTTTTTATAAATTTTAAAAGGGATAATATGGGTTTGTGATAGAGAATTTGTTGGGTTTATGTATAAGAGGATTTGATGGGCTTGTGAAAAATGTTTAGATCTTAGGATTGACATCAAAAATTTGGTTGGTTGTCAGATCTGGAATTTTTTTTTTTTTTTGGGTGAAACTGAAAAATTTGTTTGGTTGCCAAGAAAATGTATAAGAGTATCTTAATTTTCCTTAAAACCAATCTAAGTTCAAGGATGGAGTTCGTCACTACCTTGAGTCCATTGGTTGCCACGGTTTGTGTGTTTTTGTGTTTGGTTGACAAGAAAATGCTAGAAAATTTGGGTGTGTGTTGTTATATTTAAATCTGGGTTTGTGTTCATTGTATTATTGTTGAAAATGAACTCAGATCTAAATATATGTATTTTTTGGATTTTAATTATGCTGTTGTTTTTTTAAATTGATAATTTTTTTTTTTTTAAATTAGATGCTGATGTGACATTTTAAATTTCTGGGCAATCAAACATGTTTAGGGAAGAACATGAAGAATATGAACAGTGATGTTCTTCCCAAAAACTAATGAATTTTTATTTATTTATTTTAATGTTTGTTTTTAATTTAATTAATTAATGTGTATGATTATATTTTTTTTTATTCCATCGTCAACCACGTCAGATTTTGCCGCTAGTTGAGTGACGGAAAGGACCTAAATATCAAGCATTAATTGGTTTAAGACTAAAAGTGGTAAAAATAAAATGTAAGGACTAAAATGGAAAAAGTGCAAAATGTAGGGATTAAAAGTGCATTTAGGCCTTTTTTTTTAACAATTATTCAATCAATAAAATTCAGATTTTTGTATTTTTATTTTTTGGTGGATTCTAGACCCTTTCTCCTTGTGGATTCAATATTATTTTTCAGAAGCAAATGTGTTTTGTTTCTTATTTTCTAGAAGTAAATGTGTTCTGCTTCTTGACGCCTTCACATTTTGCAACGTAATGTATCACAACTAAGGTATTATACTTAAGATTAGTCTATATGCTTTATTTAATACCATATATCATTATTAATGTTTCTATCACATTAAAAAAACATTAATATTTCTATAATTTAATCTTTTATGTATATATTTTATTTTTGATTTATTTATTTTAACATATTTTGTTACCATTCCCGAAACACTTGCTTTGTCTCTCTCTCTCTCTTAGCACTCTCACAATTGTCATTTCTCTTTCATTTCTACTTATTAATATTGAAGCCATCTAATTAAGAATAGAAAAATACATCCAACCCGCTCTATCCCCAACCTACCCCAATATCAATTGTATGGGTTTTCCTTGTCCTGAATAGAGGACAAGGTAGGGTAGGAATGAGGCACATTGATACAACCCACCCATCCTACCCTAGTGTGATTCCTAATTTTAATCAATGAAGTTTCATTATAATGCCATTTAGAGTTGATGTGCAAGATTTTTATTTTTTTATTTTTTTATTTTTAAATCCAACTAAGTCTCACATGTAACTTACACAAGGTTTTATTATATCTAAAATTAACCTATATAAGATAAATATTTCAATGGTTTTGAAACTATAGAGTAGACCTTGAGTCATTTAAAATTTTCTTAGATTAATTTAAAATCAATGTCAAAATTCAAAGGTTTATTATATAATTATCCCTAATTAATAATTAGGGTGGATGGAGAAATTATTACTTATCATATAATAAAGTTTCAAGTTTGCAAACCTTGCAATATAGAAATAAGACTATGTAGCTAGATATATTTCAATCGAAGAATGCAAACAATAATCAATTCTAATATGGTCATTGAAAACCTAAAAATAACTTAATGTGACATATAGGTTAGGAAGATGAAAACGTGGGGGAGAGATGAAGAAAACGAGGAAAAAGAAAAGGATGTCTAACGTAGGGTGTCGTTCAATGAAAAAACCTAGTTGAAGATTTTAATAATGTGAACAAAAGTCCACGTTAAACATGAATAGGCCCTTAAAAAGGAGTTCAAAATTTAGGTTTCAGAAGTAAAAGTAATTAGCTACTCAAAAGATAAAAAGTTAAAGCAATTAAATTTTTTTTAATCCATAATTTAAAAAAGGATATTGTAGGGGCACGTTTTGGTTCCTAGGTCCAAAAAGTAAAAGGACTTAGGCCCAAAGAGGCCAACACAATAAATTTGTAGAAAGTGGGCTGAAAATTAGATTTTAATGAGTTGGACAACAATCATAGTAGGTTAAAGATGACAAGAAAACAAAGTTAAACAAATTTTGTGCAAGGAAAATCTTCCTTGGCAAAGTCCGAGGAGAGTAGTTCGTGTATATAATTCTCTTAAACCTGATTATAGTTCTTATTGCTACAGTGTTTTTTTTTCTTTCTCTTGCTTGCTTTGATCCTTATCCCATCAGCACCTTCCTGAAGTCTTTAGGGGTAGTTGTAAGCTTGTAAGGCTGAATACTACTATTTAGGTATCACCTCCACATAAATGCGGCCAGGGAATTGGCTACAGAGCATTTAATGCGGTGGTAGCAGCTTTCTCTTAGATATTTCTTAGCTTCCCCTTGTCCCATTCTCTCTTGATGCTTATCCTTACCAGTAAAATTGTTCGGTGTGTTGTTCTTGATGGTAGGTCGAACATTTGACCTCTATTCCGTTTAGCCGAGGAGGCATTTCTCCTCAAACTACTTTCCCAAACCTTTATGACTAAAATCCTTCCATAACTTACTCATTTGTATGTCTTCGTTAAGGTCTAACCATCCTTGGATAGTTAAATGTCCTCGGACAAGGCCCACGTCCAAATATACATTCTTGGGCCCTTCATCCCTACAATAGCCCTTCAAAATTCTACTCTTTTGCTCTCCAGAAAAAAAAATAGGTATTTCGATATTACAACAATAATTCTGCTCTGCTCTTATGCCATCTCTGTCTATGTAGGTGTCTCCTTAACTACCCAAAAGCACGCTCATGATGTTTCGACATCCGGGACGTGCTTACATTTATTTTCTGCGGCTTTATGTTCCCCATGTTCTACGGTATGATGGAGATCCAAAGGTGGGAGATTTTATGGGGACTTGGGTGGGAATTCTCCTGCTTGCTTTTCCCTCCCATATATATATGGCCTGAAGACTTCGACTGTTTCGCTTTTTGCATTTTCAAATCTTAACTAGTCCGAGGAGCCCTTCTTTCCTTTCGTAAGTTGTCCTTAGTATTTTCTTCTTCTCTTCTTCTCTCTTTTTATTTTAATTTAATTATATATATATATATATATATATTTTTATTTATTTATTTATTTAATTTAGAGCCTTTTCTTCGTCGGCCCCTTTAATTTCACCTCGTCTCTCAACTACTATCAACTCTTTTTCATATAGGTAGATTTGCTCACCTAGTTGACACCCCAGATGGCATAGAGAGCTCTAAAGCTTAATATTGTATCCCACCTGGGGTTTCTATTAAGTATTACTGCCGAGGGGAGTGGCACACCATGAGGCAAGAGGGAGAAGTAGTAATCCCTATGATCGCCCCCAATATGTTTAGGATATTAGGTAGTGTAGATGCCCTCAATGAGAAGATGGGTGTGAACCTTACCCACCATGACGTTAATTGAATTTACAATCGTCACAAACTAATAGGGCAAGGGTATTACTTAAAAACTAGAGTTCCCGCGGTCAGGCTCATATTGTGTCTCCCTGAGTCCAATAAAGGTAGGGATAAAGATTATTTAATCATCTCAGGGGAGTGGCAAGATGGGCTTTACTATCTGACACAAGAAGGGACACTAGGTGGGGTATTTTAGGTCTAGGTCTATTATTCTAACAACATCCCTTTGCTTACTAACCTTTCCTGTATTTATCCTTTTTTATTGTTATTTACAACTTTGTTTCTTATTCTACCCGTGTTGTTTCCTAATAATGTTTTTGATTTTTTGATGAATTTGTAGATAAATACTTTGCTATCCCGAACTTGAATCTTGTCAACGAGCTTGATTTGACAAAAATACTCAAGGCTGAGATCTTTGTCCATAAAGATGGACAATTAAGAGTAGCCCACCTCATCCTCGGCTATGATCCCATATCGTCCAGCTTCCAGGCGCCTAAGTGCCCGTTTGGATTGGGCTAAAGCCGTGTCTACGTTTGCAGCTTCACGTTTTGTTCTTTTTTTTTTTCCTCTTTTTTTTTTTTTTTGGTTTTGTTTTGTTTTTGTTTTCACGCGTTTCAGGAGTAATGCGTCTACTGTTCATGCACTGTTCATTGAACAGTAGCCACAAAGGTTGACTTTTCCATGGTGAACAGTGCATTCGTGCACTATTCACGGACTCACAAATTACACTTTTCAGCAACTTTTTCATTAAAAATGGGTCCCACGATACTATTCACATATTTAAAAATTATTTTGCTACAGTGTTTTCAGTTTTAGCAAAATAAGTTCTATCCAAACAGGCCCTAAGTATGTGATTAAAGCAAAAGACATCATCTACACCAGATCGACATTGCTGTACCGGGTTTTCTTGATATGGGCCCTGTTCCAGAAGGTGTACAACAAGCAGTACTACTCTTTCAGCACACGGCTGAGGAAGAAGCAACCCCTTCCCAACCGGCCATTAAGGAAGAAGAACAAGTGGTTGAAGTCTCAGACTCCAAGGACGACTTTGAGGTTTTCAACCAGCCTCAATCCCCAAAAGCTCCAACTGGTGATTTCAACCACCTTCCCCTAGCTCAAGTAAGCAACCTCTACGGAACTTCAAGTGTTCCTAACACAATGGTGCTATAACGCAAAACCAAAATTAGACTTTTGGTTCTACTGGAGTCCTATGCAAGAGGCAATGTGCCCGAGACGACAATCCAAACTAAGCCCCTCACTCTTCCCTTTACCCAGGTTCCCTAATCTGACCTCGCAAACAAGAAGAGGAAACGGGACTAGAAGGGTAAAGAGGTGGTGGAAGAAGGAAAGGGCCTTTCCTCCAAAGAGGCTGAGCCCTAGAAAAGGGCCAAAGTAGCTAGGACAACGCAAACAAGGTCCTTTAGTGAAGGATCTATTGTGGAAAGAGGGCGTGATCGCCAAACCAAGGTTCAAGCTTGGAACCCCCCCCCCCCCCCTATGATGCTGGATGGAGCTCCTCTCCCTACCTATGCTTCTATAAAGGACTTCCAACATGGGAAGGCTGGGTACGTGGCTGATGTCGTGGACCAAGCCCTTCTGCTGCCTAAGGACATGGTTAACCTAAGGACCATGAAGAAACACGAGGTGTTTTTGAGTTTGAAGAGAGATCTTGTGTTGGTAAGTATTTTGTGTGTGTGTATATATATATATACATATATATTTTACTTAAGGTTTTAATTACATTCTATAACCATTGTGTTGTCTTTTTTATAGGCTGTGCAACTTGTGCACATGGTCAAGGAGCTAGTGAATAAGTCCCACCAGCAAATGAAGGAAGGTAGGAGGATAGCTGCTGTAGAAGCCTTCTCCCTAGCCGAGAAGAGGATCCAAGAGCTTAATAATCAATTAATCGAGGCTAATAGGGAGAGGAAGAGTGTTGAGGCTGCTCTGCACGGGGCCGAGCAACAAGCAGAAACTCAGCGCAAACAGCTCCGCCAGATCGAAGACCAGTTATCTGCTACTAAAGAGCAAATTGGGACTTTGAAAAAGAAACTAGAAGAGGCAGGGAAGGCTGTAGAGAAAGTCGAGTGGGATGGCTATGACATTGGGGTGGCAGAGATTGAGGAATCCCTCAGGGCTAAAGTCTTTGGGGTCTATAGATCCTACTGCCACCAAGTGTGGAATGAGTCCCTCAACCATGCTGGGGTTAAGGTCTCTTCTACCCTAAGGAGAGCAGAAAATGTCCATTACCCCCTAGCCATCCAAGCATTAGGCCCTTCAAGCTTCCAACCTAAAGCTGCCCATAAGGATCCAAATCTAAGCAAGGACATAGCTACCAAGGCTCTCCCCTCCTCTAACCGTCCTCCCAAAGAGGTAGAGCAAGCCAGGGTTGCTGAAAAAGAGAAAGATATAACTAAAGGAGTGATCCCTGAACCTACCAAGCCTCCAATTGCACCCAAGGACCCCTCTAAGGACAAAGAGGTCTCCCAAAGCCTGGAAATTGTCCTGGCTACCCTCCCTATACCTACCAAGGAGGATTCTAAGGGTAAAGGTCCAGCCTTCACAATAGCTGCAACTGCCAAACCTACCAAGACCATAGTAAAAGACAACCTTCCACTAAAGATTAAGTAGTTCTTAGTTATATTTTGTAATGTTTTTCCCTTTTTTTATTTTTTTTATGCAATTGTAACTTGTATTTATGAAATTGTACTTACTTTGCCTTTTCCAAGGCATGACTTAATGACAATTATTAGTTTTCTTTTATGCTTATTGTACTTGGGCAAATTCAAATATAACTTCTGCTTTAACTTGCACTTAATTGAAATAAAAAATGAGATATAATCTCATTCAATTCAAGATATACCTACATTTTTTACTTCAACAATTATCCATATAAGTGATAGTATAATTGCTACACTCTACACTATTAACAACATAACAGGTTAAACCTTCCAAGTCTACAATTATTAATAAAGTGTAATCTTGACTTCAAAAACATACCTTATGTGTCTGAAATAGACAACTGATATAATTATATGTAGGCTTTCCTTCTCAATCCCACACAATTGTAAAACATCCATTTACCTACAATTTCACATACCGATCCACTTAGCAGCAGACAAAAATAGTAGTTGGTGTTAAATTACCCATAGTATATGGTCCAAGGAACCAAACAATACAAAGGTTCTGTTCAACTCCTAAAGTGATACCACATAGTGTTAATTTACCCAAGGTATGTGGTCCGAGGAGCCAAACTTGACAGAGATTCCATTTAACACATATGTATTTATCCGAATGTATTAACTTACCAAAGGCATGTGCTCCGAGGAGCCAGACATGACCGAGATTCTATTTAATATTCAAACAAGTAATTAAGAATATTGATTTACCCAAGGTATGTTGTCCGAGGAATTAGGCATGACAAAAGTTTTGTTTAGTATTCAAACAAGTAATCAAGAATATTAATTTACCCAAGGAACGTGGACCGAGGAACCAAGCATGACTCAGGTTTTGTTTAATATTCAAACAAGTAATCAAAAATATTAATTTATCCAAGGTATGTGGTCCGAGGAACCAGGCATGACCAAGGTTCGGTTTAATATTCAAACAAGTAATCAAGAATATTAATTTACTCAAGGTATGTGGTCCGAGGGGCATGACAGAGATTTTGTTTAATATTCAAACAAGTAATCAAGAATACTAATTTACCCAAGGTATATGGTCTGAGAAACCAGACATGACCAATGTTCTGTTTAATTTTCAAACAAGTAATCAAGAATGTTAATTTACCCAAGGTATGTGATCTGAGGAATCAAGTATGATCAAGGTTCTGTTTAATATTCAAACAAGTAATCAAGAATATTATTTTACCCAAGGTATGTGGTTTGAGGAACCAAGCATGACCAATGTTCTGTTTAATATTCAAACAAGTAATCAAGAATATTAATTTATCCAAGATATGTGGTCCGAGGAACCAAACATGACCAAGGTTCTGTTTAATATTCAAACAAGTAATCAAGAATACTAATTTACCCAAGGTATATGGTTCGAGGAAACAGACATTACCAATATTCTGTTTAATATTCAAACAAGTAATCAAGAATATTAATTTACCCAAGATATGTGATCCGAGGAACCAGGCATGACAGAGATTCTGTTTAATATTCAAACAAGTAATCAAGAATATTAATTTACCCAAGGTATGTGGTCTGAGAACCAGACATGACCAATGTTTTCTTTAATATTCAAACAAGTAATCAAGAGTATTAATTTACCCAAGGTATGTAGTTTGAGCAACCAAACATGACCAATGTTCTGTTTAATATTCAAACATGTAATAAAAAATATTTATTTACCCAATGTATATGGTTTGAGTAACCAAGCATGACCAAGATTTTGTTTCATAATCAAAACAAGTAATCAAGAATATTAATTTACCCAAAGTATGTGCTCTGAGTAATGATGCACGACCAAGGTTCAAACAAATAATCAAGAATATTAATTTACCGAAGCTTTGCGATCTAAGGAACCAGGCAAGACCAATCTTCTGCTTATTATTCAAACAAATAATCAAGAATATTAATTTACCCAAGGTATGTGGTCTGAGGAATCAAGCATGACCAAGGTTCTGTGTAATATTGAAACATATAACAAAGAATATTTATTTACGCAATGTATATGGTCTGAGTAACCAGGCGTGACTAAGGTTCTGTTTAATATTCAAACAAGTAATCAAGAATATAAATTTACCCAAAGTATGTGCGTAGAGGAACCAGGCATGACCAAGGTTCAAACAAGTAATCAAGAATATAACTTTACCAAAGGTATGTGATCTGAGGAACCAGGCATGACCAATGTTCTGTTTATTATTCAAACAAGTAATCAAGAATATTAATTTACCCAAGGTATGTGGTCTGAGGAATCAAGTATGACCAAGGTTCTGTACAATATTCAAACAAGTAATCAAGAATATTAATTTACCCAAAGTATGTAGTTTCAGGAACCAAACATGACCAACGTTTTGTCTAATATTAAAACATGTAATCAAGAAAATTAATTTACCAAAGGTATGTGGTCCGAGAAACCAAGCATGACCAAGGTTCTGTTTCATATTCAAACAAGTAATCAAGAATATTAATTTACTCAAGGTATGTGGTCTGAGAACCAGACATGACCAATGTTCTATTTAATATTCAAACAAGTAATCAAGAATATTAATTTACCCAAGGTATGTGGTCAGAGGAATCAAGCATGACCAAGGTTTTGTTCCATATTCAAACAAGTAACCAAGAATATTAATTTACCCAAGGTATGTGGTCCGAGGAACCAAGCTTGACCAAGGCTCTGTTTCATATTCAAACAAGGAATCAAGAATATTAATTTACCCAAGGTATGTAGTCTGAGCAACCAAACATGACCAATGTTCTGTTTAATATTCAAACATGTAATAAAGAATATTTATTTACCGAATGTATTTGGTTTGAGTAACTAGGCATGACCAAGATTCTGTTTAATATTCAAAACAAGTAATCAAGAATATTAATTTGCCCAAAGTATGTGCCGTGAGGAACGATGCATGACCAAGGTTCAAACAAGTAATAAAGAATATTAATTTACCAAAGGTATGTGATCTGAGGAACCAGGCATGACCAATGTTCTGTTTCATATTCAAATAAGTAATCAAGAATATTAACTTACCCAAGGTATGTAGTCTGAGCAACCAAGCATGGCCAATGTTCTGTTTAATATTCAAACATGTAATAAAGAATATTTATTTACCGAATGTATTTGGTTTGAGTAACTAGGCATGACCAAGATTCTGTTTAATATTCAAAACAAGTAATCATGAATATTAATTTGCCCAAAGTATGTGCCTTGAGGAACGATGCATGACCAAGGTTCAAACAAGTAATAAAGAATATTAATTTACCAAAGGTATGTGATCTGAGGAACCAGGCATGACCAATGTTCTGTTTCATATTCAAACAAGTAATCAAGAATATTAACTTACCCAAGGTATGTAGTCTGAGCAACCAAGCATGGCCAATGTTCTGTTTAATATTCAAACATGTAATAAAGAATATTTATTTACCCAATGTATATGGTTTGAGTAACCAGACATGGCCAAGATTCTGTTTAATATTCAAAACAAGTAATCAAGAATATTAATTTACCCAAAGTATGTGCTCTGAGGAACGATGCATGACTAAGGTTCAAACAAGTAATCAAGAATATTAATTTACCGAAGGTATGTGATCTGAGGAACTAGGCATGACAAATGTTCTGTATATTATTCAAACAAGTAATCAAGATTATTAATTTACCCAAGGTATGTGGTCTGAGGAATGAAGCATGACCAAGGTTCTGTGTAATATTGAAACATGTAATAAAGAATACTTATTTACGCAATGTATATGGTCTGAGTAACCAGGCGTGACCAAGGTTCTGTTTAATATTCAAACAAGTAATCAAGAATATAAATTTACCCAAAGTATGTGCGTTGACGAACCGGGCATGACCAAGGTTCAAACAAGTAATCACGAATATTACTTTACCAAAGGTATGCGATTTGAGGAACCAAGCACAACCAATGTTCTGTTTATAATTCAAACAAGTAATCAAGAACATTAATTTACCCAAGGTATGTGGTTTGAGGAATCAAGTATGACCAAGGTTCTGTTCAATATTCACACAAGTAATCAAGAATATTAATTTACCCAAAGTATGTAGTTTGTGGAACCAAACATGACCAACGTTTTGCTTAATATTAAAACATGTAATCAAGAAAATTAAGATACCAAAGGTATGTGGTCCGAGGAACCAGGCATGACCAAGGTTCTGTTTCATATTCAAACAAGGAATCAAGAATATTAATTTATCCAAGGTATGCAGTCTGAGCAACCAAACATGACCAATGTTCTGTTTAATATTCACACATGTTATAAAGAATATTTATTTACCCAATGTATTTGGTTTGAGTAACTTGGCATGACCAAGATTCTGTTTAATATTCAAAACAAGTAATCAAGAATATTAATTTGCCCAAAGTATGTGCTCTGAGGAACGATGCATGACCAAGGTTCAAACAAGTAATAAAGAATATTAATTTACCAAAGGTATGTGATTTGAGGAACCAGGCATGACCAATTTTCTATTTATTATTCAAACAAGTAATGTAAAATATTAATTTACCCAAGGTATGTGGTCTGAGGAATGAAGTATGACCAGGGTTCTGTTCAATATTCACACAAGTAATCGAGGATATTAATTTACCCAAAGTATGTAGTTTGTGGAACCAAACATGACCAACGTTTTGCTTAATATTAAAACATGTAATCAAGAAAATTAATATACCAAAGGTATGAGGTCCGAGGAACCAGGCATGACCAAAGTTCTGTTTCATATTCAAACAAGGAATCAAGAATATTAATTTATCCAAGGTATGTAGTCTGAGCAACCAAACATGACCAATGTTCTGTTTAATATTCAAACATGTAATAAAGAATATTTATTTACCCAATGTATTTGGTTTGAGTAACTAGGCATGACCAAGATTCTGTTTAATATTCAAAACAAGTAATCAAGAATATTAATTTGCCCAAACTATGTGCCGTGAGGAACGATGCATGACCAAGGTTCAAACAAGTAATAAAGAATATTAATTTACCAAAGGTATGTGATCTGAGGAACCAGGCATGACCAATGTTCTGTTTCATATTCAAATAAGTAATCAAGAATATTAACTTACCCAAGGTATGTAGTCTGAGCAACCAAGCATGGCCAATGTTCTGTTTAATATTCAAACATGTAATAAAGAATATTTATTTACCGAATGTATTTGGTTTGAGTAACTAGGCATGACCAAGATTCTGTTTAATATTCAAAACAAGTAATCATGAATATTAATTTGCCCAAAGTATGTGCCTTGAGGAACGATGCATGACCAAGGTTCAAACAAGTAATAAAGAATATTAATTTACCAAAGGTATGTGATCTGAGGAACCAGGCATGACCAATGTTCTGTTTCATATTCAAACAAGTAATCAAGAATATTAACTTACCCAAGGTATGTAGTCTGAGCAACCAAGCATGGCCAATGTTCTGTTTAATATTCAAACATGTAATAAAGAATATTTATTTACCCAATGTATATGGTTTGAGTAACCAGACATGGCCAAGATTCTGTTTAATATACAAAACAAGTAATAAGGAATACTAATTTACCCAAAGTATGTGCTCTGAGGAACGATGCAAGACCAGGGTTCAAACTAGTAATCAAGAATATTAATTTACCAAATGTATGTGATATTAGCAACCAGGAATAAACAATGTTCTGTTCCATATTCAAACAAGTAATCAAGAATATTAATTTACCCAAGGTATGTGGTCTAAGAAATCAAGCATGACCAAGGCTCTGTGTAACATTGAAACATGGAATAAAGAATATTTATTTACGCAATGTATATGTTTTGAGTAACCAGGCGTGACCAAGGTACTGTTCAATATTCAAACAAATAATCAAGAATATAAATTTACACAAATTATGTGCTCTAAGCAACCAGGCATGACCAAGGTTCTGTTCAATATTCAAACAAGTAATCAAGAATATTAATTTACCCAAAGTATGTAGTTTGAGGAACCAAACTTGGCCAACATTTTGCTTAATATTAAAACATGTAATCTAGAAAATTAATTTACCAAAGGTATGTGGTTCGAGGAACCAGGCATGACCAAGGTTAATCAAGAATATTAATTTACCCAAGGTATGTAGTCAGAGCAACCAAATATGACCAATGTTCTGTTTAATATTCATACATGTAATAAAGAATATTTATTTACCCAATGTATATGATTTTAGTAACTAGGCATGACCAAGATTCAGTTTAATAATCAAAAGAAGTAATCAAGAATATTAATTTACCCAAAGTATGTGCTCTGAGGAACGGTGCATGACAAAAGTTCAAACAAGTAATCAAAAATATTAATTTACCGAAGGTTTGTGATCTGAGGAACCAGGCATGACCAATGTTTTGTTTCATATTCAAACAAGTAATCAAGAATATTAATTTACCCAAGGTATGTAGTCTGAGCATCCATACATGACCAATGTTCTGTTTAATATTCAAACATGTAATAAGGAATATTTATTTACCCAATGTATATGGTTTGGGTAACCAGACATGACCAAAATTCTGTTTAATATTCAAAACAAGTAATCAAGAATATTAATTTACCCAAAGTATGTTCATTGAGGAACGATGCATGACTAAGGTTCAAAGAAGTAATCAAGCATACTAATTTACTGAAGGTATGCGATCTGAGGAACCAGGCGTGACCAATGTTCTGTTTATTATTCAAACGAGTAATCAAGAATATTAATTTACCCAAGGTATGTGGCCTGAGAAATCAAGCATGACCAAGGCTTTGTGTAACATTGAAAAATGTAATAAAGAATATTTATTTACGCGATGTATATGTTTTGCGTAACCAGGCGTGACCAAGGTACTGTTCAATATTCAAACAAGTAATCAAGAATATAAATTTACCCCAAGTATGTGATCTAAGGAACCAGGCATGACCAAGGTTCGAACAAGTAATCAAGAATATTACTTTGCCAAAGGTATGTGATTTGAGGAACTAGGCATGACCAAAGTTCTGGTTATTATTCAAACAAGTAATCGAGAATGTTAATTTACCCAAAGTATATAGTTTGAGGAATTAAGTATAACCAAGGTTCTGTTCAATATTAAAACAAGTAATCAAGAATATTAATTTGCCCAAAGTATGTAGTTTGAGGAACCAAACATGACCAACGTTTTGATTAATACTAAAACATGTAATCAAGAAAATTAATTTACCAAAGGTATGTGGTTCAAGGAACCAAACATGACCAAGGTTAATTAAGAATATTAATTTATCCAAAGTATGTGGTCCGATGAATCAAGCTTGACCAAGGTTCTGTTTCATATTCAAAGAAGTAATCAGGAATATTAATTTACCCAGGTATGTATTCTGAGCAACCAAACATGAACAATGTTATGTTTAATATTCAAACATGTAGTAAAGAATATTTATTTACCCAATGTATATGGTTTGAGTAACTAGGCATGACCAAAATTCTGTTTAATATTCAAAACAAGTAATCAGGAATACTAATTTACCCAAATTATGTGCTCTGAGGAACGATGCAAGACCAGGGTTCAAACTAGTATTCAAGAATATTAATTTACCGAAGGTATGTGATATTAGCAACCAGGCACAACCAATGTTCTGTTTCATATTCAAACAAGTAATGAAGAATATTAATTTACCCAAGGTATGTAGTCTGAGCAACCACGCATGACCAATGTTCTGTTTAATATTCAAACATGTAATAAAGAATATTTATTCACCCAATGTATATGGTTTGAGTAACCAGGCATGACCAAGATTCTGTATAATATTCAAAACAAGTAATCATGAATATTAATTTACCCAAAGTATGTGCTTTGAGGAACGATGCATGTCTAAGGTTCAAACAAGCAATCAAGAATATTAATTTATCGAAGGTATGCGATCTGAGGAAACAGGCATGACCAATGTTCTGTTTATTATTCAAACTAGTAATCAAGAATATTAATTTACCCAAGGTATGTGGTCTGAGGAATCAAGCATGACCAAGGTTCTGTGTAACATTGAAACATGTAATAAACAATATTTATTTACGCAATGTATATGGTTTGAATAACCAGGCGTGACCAAGGTTCTGTTCAAGATTCAAACATGTAACCAAGAATATAAATTTACCCAAAGTATGTGCTCTGAGGAACCAGGCATGACCAATGTTCTGTTTCATATTCAAACAAGTAATCAAGAATATTAATTTACCCAAGGTATGTAGTCTGAGCATCCATACATGACCAATGTTCTGTTTAATATTCAAACATGTAATAAGGAATATTTATTTACCTAATGTATATGGTTTGGGTAACCAGACATGACCAAAATGATGTTTAATATTCAAAACAAGTAATCAAGAATATTAATTTACCCAAAGTCTGTGCTTTGAGGAACGATGCATGGCTAAGGTTCAAAAATGTAATCAAGAAAATTAATTTACCAAAGGTATGCGATTTGAGAAACCAGGCATGACTAATGTTCTGTTTATTATTCAAACAAGTAATCAAGAATATTAATTTACCCCAGGTATGTGGTCTGAGGAATCAAGCATGACCGAGGTTCTGTGTAACATTGAGACATGTAATAAAGAATACTTATTTACGCAATGTATATGGTTTGAGTAACCAGGCATGACCAAGGTTCTGTTCAATATTCAAACAAGTAATTAAGAATATAAATTTACCCAAAGGATGTGATCTAAGAAACCAGGCATGACAGAGGTTCAAACAAGTAATCAAGAATATTACTTTACCAAAGGTATGTGATTTGAGGAACTAGGCATGACCAAAGTTCTGGTTATTATTCAAACAAGTAATCGAGAATGTTAATTTACCCAAAGTATGTGGTCTGAGGAATCAAGTATGACCAAGGTTCTGTTCAATATTCAAACAAGTAATCAAGAATATTAATTTGCCCAAAGTATGTAGTTTGAGGAACCAAACATGACCAACGTTTTGTTTAATACTAAAACATGTAATCAAGAAAATTAATTTACCAAAGGTATGTGTTTCGAGGAACCAGGCATGGCCAAGGTTAATTAAGAATATTAATTTATCCAAAGTATGTGGTCCGAGGAATCAAGCTTGACCAAGGTTCTGTTTCATATTCAAATAAGTAATCAGGAATATTAATTTACCCAGGTATGTATTCTGAGCAACCAAACGTGACCAATGTTATGTTTAATATTCAAACATGTAGTAAAGAATATTTATTTACCCAATGTATATGGTTTGAGTAACTAGGCATGACCAAGATTCTGTTTAATATTCAAAACAAGTAATAAGGAATACTAATTTACCCAAAGTATGTGCTCTGAGGAACGATGCAAGACCAGGGTTCAAACTAGTAATCAAGAATATTAATTTATCGAATGTATGTGATATTAGCAACCAGGAATAAACAATGTTCTGTTTCATATTCAAACAAGTAATCAAGAATATTAATTTACCCAAGGTATGTAGTCTGAGCATCCATACATGACCAATGTTCTGTTTAATATTCAAACATGTAATAAGGAATATTTATTTACCTAATGTATATGGTTTGGGTAACCAGACATGACCAAAATGCTGTTTAATATTCAAAACAAGTAATCAAGAATATTAATTTACCCAAAGTCTGTGCTTTGAGGAACGATGCATGGCTAAGGTTCAAAAAAGTAATCAAGAAAATTAATTTACCAAAGGTATGCGATTTGAGAAACCAGGCATGACTAATGTTCTGTTTATTATTCAAACAAGTAATCAAGAATATTAATTTACCCCAGGTATGTGGTCTGAGGAATCAAGCATGACCGAGGTTCTGTGTAACATTGAGACATGTAATAAAGAATACTTATTTACGCAATGTATATGGTTTGAGTAACCAGGCGTGACCAAGGTTCTGTTCAATATTCAAACAAGTAATTAAGAATATAAATTTACCCAAAGGATGTGATCTAAGAAACCAGGCATGACAGAGGTTCAAACAAGTAATCAAGAATATTACTTTACCAAAGGTATGTGATTTGAGGAACTAGGCATGACCAAAGTTCTGGTTATTATTCAAACAAGTAATCGAGAATGTTAATTTACCCAAAGTATGTGGTCTGAGGAATCAAGTATGACCAAGGTTCTGTTCAATATTCAAACAAGTAATCAAGAATATTAATTTGCCCAAAGTATGTAGTTTGAGGAACCAAACATGACCAACGTTTTGTTTAATACTAAAACATGTAATCAATAAAATTAATTTACCAAAGGTATGTGGTTCGAGGAACCAGGCATGGCCAAGGTTAATTAAGAATATTAATTTATCCAAAGTATGTGGTCCGAGGAATCAAGCTTGACCAAGGTTCTGTTTCATATTCAAAGAAGTAATCAGGAATATTAATTTACCCAGGTATGTATTCTGAGCAACCAAATGTGACCAATGTTATGTTTAATATTCAAACATGTAGTAAAGAATATTTATTTACCCAATGTATATGGTTTGAGTAACTAGGCATGACCAAGATTCTGTTTAATATTCAAAACAAGTAATAAGGAATACTAATTTACCCAAAGTATGTGCTCTGAGGAACGATGCAAGACCAGGGTTCAAACTAGTAATCAAGAATATTAATTTACCAAATGTATGTGATATTAGCAACCAGGAATAAACAATGTTCTGTTTCATATTCAAACAAGTAATCAAGAATATTAATTTACCCAAGGTATGTAGTCTGAGCAACCAAGCACGACCAATGTTCTGTTTAATATTCAAACATGTAATAAAGAATATTTATTCACCCAATGTATATGTTTTGAGTAACCAGGCATGACCAAGATTCTGTATAATATTCAAAACAAGTAATCATGAATATTAATTTACCCAAAGTATGTGCTTTGAGGAACGATGCATGTCTAAGGTTCAAATAAGTAATCAAGAATATTAATTTACCGAAGGTATGCGATCTGAGGAAACAGGCATGACCAATGTTCTGTTTATTATTCAAACTAGTAATCAAGAATATTAATTTACCTAAGGTATGTGGTTTGAGGAATCAAGCATGACCAAGGTTCTGTGTAACATTGAAACATGTAATAAACAATATTTATTTACGCAATGTATATGGTTTGATTAACCAGGCGTGACCAAGGTTCTGTTCAATATTCAAACAAGTAACCAAGAATATAAATTTACCCAAAGTATGTGCTCTAAGGAACCTGGCATGACCAAGGTTCAAACAAGTAATCAAGAATACTACTTTACCAAAGGTATGTGATTTGAGGAACCAGGCATTATCAATGTTCTGTTTATTATTCAAACCAGTAATGAAGAATATTAATTTACCCAAAGTATGTGGTCTGAGGAATCAAGTATGACCAAGGTTCTGTTCAATATTCAAACAAATAATCAAGAATATTAATTTACCCAAAGTATGTAGTTTGAGAAACCAAACATGACCAATGTTTTGTTTAACATTAAAACATGTAGTCAAGAAAATTAATTTACCAAAGGTATGTGGTTCGAGGAATCAGGCATGACCAAGTTTAATTAAGAATATTAATTTACCCAAGGTATGTGGTTCATGGAATCAAGCTTGAACAAGGTTCTGTTTCATATTCAAACAAGTAATCAAGAATATTAGTTTACCCAAGGTATGTAGTCTGAGCAACAAAATATGACCAATGTTCTGTTTAACATTCACACATGTAATAAAGAATATTTGTTTACCCAATGTATATGGTTTAAGTAACAAGGCATGACCAAGATTCAGTTTAATATTCAAAACAAGTAATCAAGAATACTAATATACCCAAAGTATGTGCTCTGAGGAACCATGCATGACCAAGGTTCAAACAAGTAATCAAGAATATTAATTTACCCAAAGTATGTGCTTTGCGGAACGATGCATGACTAAGGTTCAAACAAGTAATCAAGAATATTAATTTACCGAAGGTATGCGATCTGAGGAACCAAGCATGGCCAATGTTCTGTTTATTATTCAAAAAACTAATCAAGAATAAGAATTTACCCACGGTATGTGGTCTGAGGAATGAAGCATGACAAAGGTTCTGTGTAACATTGAAATATGTAATAAAGAATATTTATTTACGCAATGCATATGGTTTGATTAACAAGGCGTGACCATGGTTCTGTTCAATATTCAAACAAGTAACCAAGAATATAAGTTTACCCAAAGTATGTTCTCTGAGGAACCAGGCATGACCAAGGTTCAAACAAGTAATCAAAAGTACTACTTTACCAGAGGTATGTGATTTGAGGAACCAGGCATTATCAATGTTCTGTTTATTATTCAAACCAGTAATCAAGAATATTAATTTACCCAAAGTATGTGGTCTGAGGAATCAAGTATGACCAGGGTTCTGTTCAATATTCAAACAAATAATCAAGAATATTAATTTACGAATATTATGTAGTTTGAGGAACCAAACATGACCAACGTTTTGTTTAATATTCAAACATGTAATCAAGAAAGTTAATTTACCAAAGGTATGTGGTTCGAGGAATCAGGCATGACCAAGTTTAATTAAGAATATTAATTTACCCAAGATATGTGGTTCGAGGAATCAAGCTTGACCAAGGTTCTATTTCATATTCAAACAAGTAATCAAGAATATTAATTTACCCAAAGTATGTAGTCTGAGCAACCATACATGACCAATTTTCTATTTAATATTCAAACATGTAATAAAGAATATTTGTTTACCCAATGTATATGGTGTGAGTAACTAGGCATGACCAAGATTCAGTTTAATATTCAAAACAAGTAATCAAGAATATTAATTTACCCAAAGTATGTGCTCTGAGGAACCATGCATGAGCAAGGATCAAACAAATAATCAAGAATATTAATTTACCCAAAGTATGTGCTTTGCGGAACGATGCATGACTAAGGTTCAAATAAGTAATCAAGAATATTAATTTTCCGAAGGTATGTGATCTGAGGAACCAGGCATGACCAATGTTCTGTTTATTATTCAAACAAGTAATAAAGAATATTAATTTACCCAAGGTATGTGGTCTGAGCAACCATACATGACCAATGTTCTGTTTAATATTCAAACAAGTAATCAAGAATATTAATTTACCCAAGGTATGTGGTCTGAGGAATCAAGCATGACCAAGGCTCTGTGTAACATTGAAACATGTAATAAAGAATATTTATTTACCGAAGGTATGCGATCTGAGGAACCAGGCATGACCAACGTTCTGTTTATTATTCAAACAAGTAGTCAAGATTATTCATTTACCCAAGGTATGTGGTCTGAGCAATCAAGCATGACCAAGGTTCTGTGTAACATTGAAACATGTAATAAAGAATATTTATTTACGCAATGTATATGGTTTGATTAACCAGGCGTGACCAAGGTTCTGTTCGATACTTAAACAAGTAACCAAGAATATAAATTTGCCCAAAGTATGTGCTCTAAGGAACCAAGCCTGACCAAGGTTGAAACAAGTAATCAAGAATATTTCTTTACCAAAGGTATGTGATTTGAGAAATCAGGCATTACCAATGTTCTGTTTATTATTCAAACCAGTAATCAAGAATATTAATTTACCCAAAGTATGTGGTTTAAGGAATCAAGTATGACCAAGGTTCTGTTCAATATTCAAACAAATAATCAAGAATATTAATTTACCCAAAGTATGTAGTTTGAGGAACCAAACATGACCAACGTTTTGTTTAATATTAAAACATGTAATCAAGAAAATTAATTTACCAAAGGTATGTGGTTCGTGGAATCAGGCATGACCAAGGTTAATTAAGAATATTAATTTATCCAAGGTATGTGGTTCGAGGAATCAAGCTTGACCAAGGTTCTGTTTCATATTCAAACAAGTAATCAATAATATTAATTTACCCAAGGTATGTAGTATGAGCAACCAAATATGACCAATGTTCTGTTTAATATTCACACATGTAATAAAGAATATTTGTTTACCCAATGTATAAGGTTTGAGAAACTAGGCATGACCAAGATTCAGTTTAATATTCAAAACAAGTAATCAAGAATATTTATTTACCCAAAGTATGTGCTCTGAGGAACGATGCATGACCAAGGTTTAAACAAGTAATCAAGAATATTAATTTACCGAAGGTGTGTGATCTGAGGAACCAGACATGACCAATGTTCTGTTTCATATTTAAACAAGTAATCAAGAATATTAATTTACCCAAGGTAAGTAGTCCGAGCAACCATACATGACCAATGTTCTGTTTAATATTCGAACATGTAATAAAGAATATTTATTTACCCAATGTATATGGTTTGAGTAACCAGGCATGACCAAGATTCTATTTAATATTCAAAACAAGTAATCAAGAATATTAGTTTACCCAAAGTATGTGCTTTGAGGAACGATGCATGACTAAGGTTCGTGCAAGAAATCAAGAATATTTATTTACCGAAGGTATACGATCTGAGGAACCAGGCATGACCAATGTTCTGTTTATTATTCAAACAAGTAATCAAGAATATTAATTTACCCAAGGTATGTGGTCTGAGTAACCATACATGATTAATGGTCTGTTTAATATTCAAACATGTAATAAGGAATATTTATTTACCCAATGTATATGGTTTGAGTAACTAGACTTGACCAAAATTTTGTTTAATATTCAAAACAAGTAATCAAGAATATTAATTTACCCAAAGTATGTGCTTTGAGGAAAGATGCATGGCTAAGTTTCAAACAAGTAATTAAGAATATTAATTTACCGAAGGTATGCAATCTGAGGAAATAGGCATGACCAATGTTCTGTTTATTATTCAAACAAGTAATCAAGAATATTAATTTACCCAAGGTATGAGGTCTGAGGAATCAAGCATGACCAAGGTTCTATGTAACATTGAAACATGTAATAAAGAATATTTATTTACGCAATGTATATGGTTTGAGGAACCAGGCATGACCAAGATTCTATATAATATTCAAAACAAGTAACCAAGAATATAAATTTACCCAAAGTATGTGCTCTGAGGAACCAGGCATGACCAAGGTTCAAACAAGTAATCAAGAATATTACTTTACCCAAAGTATGTTGTTTGAGGAATCAAGTATGACCAAGGTTCTGTTCAATATTCAAACCTGTAATCAAGAATATTAATTTACCCAAAGTATGTGGTTTGAGGAATCAAGTATGACCAAGGTTCTGTTCAATATTCAAACAAATAATCAAGAATATTAATTTACCCAAAGTATGTAGTTTGAGGAACCAAACATGACCAACGTTTTGTTTAATATAAAAACATGTAATTAAGAAAATTAATGTACCAAAGGTTTGTGGTTCGAGGAATCAGGCATGACCAAGGTTCTGTGTAACATTGAAACATGTAATAAAGAATATTTATTTACGCAATGTATATGGTTTGAGTAACCAAGCATGACCAAGGTTCTGTTCAATATTTAAACAAGTAATCAAGAATATAAATTTACCCAAAGTATGTGCTCTGAGGAACCAGGCATGACCAAGGTTCAGACAAGTAATCAAGAATATTACTTTACCAAAGGTATGTGATTTGAGGAACCAAGCATGACCAAGGTTCAAACAAGTAATCAAGAATATTACTTTACCAAAGGTATGTGATTTGAGGAACCAGGCATTACCAATGTTCTGTTTATTTTTCAAACCAGTAATCAAGAATATTAATTAACCCAAAGTATGTGGTCTGAGGAATCAAGTATGACCAAGGTTCTGTTCAATATTCAAATAAATAATCAAGAATATTAATTTACCCAAAGTATGTAGTTTGAGGAACCAAACATGACCAACGTTTTATTTAATATAAAAACGTGTAATTAAGAAAATTAATGTACCAAAGGTATGTGGTTCGAGGAATCAGGCATGACCAAGGTTAATTAAGAATATTAATTTACCCAAGGTATGTGGTTCGAGGAATCAAGCTGGACCAAGGTTCTGTTTCATATTCATACAAGTAATCAAGAATATTAATTTACCCAAGGTATGTAGTCTGAGCAACCAAATATGACCAATGTTCAGTTTAATATTCACACATGTAATAAAGAATATTTGTTCAAACATGTAATTAAGAATATTAATTTACCCAAGGTATGTGGTTTGAGGAACCAAGCATGGCCAATGTTTTGTTTAATATTCAAACAAGTAATCAAGAATATTTATTTACCCAAGGTATATGGTTCGTGGAACCAGGCATGACCAAGGTTCTGTTTAATATTTAAATAAGTAATCGAGAATATCTGTTTACCCAAAATATGTGGTTTGAGGAGCTAGGCATGCCCAAGGTTCAGACAAGTAATTTAGAATATTAATTTACCCAAGGTATGTGGTTTGAGGAACCAAGCATGACCAATGTTTTGTTTAATATTCAAACAAGTAATCAAGAATATTAATTTACCCAAGGTATGTGGTCTTAGGAACCAGGTACGACCAGGGTTCTATTTAATATATAAACAAGTAATGAAGAATATTAATTTTCCCAAGGTATGTGGTCTGAGGAACCAGACATGACTAATGTTCTGTTTAATATTCAAACAAGTAATCAAGAATATTAATTTACCCAAGGTATGTGGTTCAAGGAATCAAGCATGACCAAGATTCTATTTAATTTTCAAACATGTAATAAAAAATATTTATTTACTCAAGGTATATGGTTTAGGTGACCAGGCGTGACCAATGTTCTGTTTAGTATTCAAATAAGTAATCAAGATTATTAATTTACCCAAAGTATGTGGTCTGCGGAACCAGGCATGACCAAGGTTCAAACAAGTAATCAAGAATATTAATTTACCCAATGTTTGTGGTCCGAGGAACCAGGCATGACCAAGGTTAATCAGGAATATTAATTTACCCAAGGTATGTTGTTCGAGAAATCAAGCATAATCAAGGATATGTTTAATATTCATAAAAGTTGTCAAGAATATTAATTTACCCAATTTATGTGGTTCGAGAAATCAGACATGACCAAGGCTCTGTTTAATATTCAAACATGCAATCAAGAATATTAATTTACCCAGGGTATGTGGTCCGTGGAATCAAACATGACCAAGATTCTATTTAATATTCAAACATGTAATAAACAATATTTATTTACCCAAGGTATATGGTTCGAGGAACCAGACATGACCAAGGTTCTGTTTAATATTCAAATAAGTAATCAAAAATATTAATTTACCCAAAATATGTGGTCCGAGGAGCTAGGCATGACCAATGTTCAAACATGTAATTAAGAATATTAATTTACCCAAGGTATGTGGTTTGAGGAACCAAGCATGACCAATTTTTTGTTTAATATTCAAACAAGTAATCAAGAATATTTATTTACCCAAAGTATATGGTCCGAGGAACCAGGCATGACCAAGGTTCTGTTTGATATTTAAATAAGTAATCGAGAATATTAATTTACCCAAAATATGTGGTCTGAGGAGCTAGGCATGCCCAAGGTTCAGACAAGTAATTAAGAATATTAATTTACCCAAGGTATGTGGTTTGAGGAAGCAAGCATGACCAATGTTTTGTTTAATATTCAAACAAGGAATCAAGAATATTAATTTACCCACGGTATGTGGTCTTAGGAACAAGGTACGACCAAGGTTCTGTTTAATATATAAACAAGTAATCAAGAATATTAATTTACCCATGGTATGTGGTCTGAGGAACTAGGCATGATCAGGGTTCTGTTTAATATTCAAACATGTAATAAACGTAACACATATGGTCATAAATAAAAACATGGCAGTGTTGTCTTTCATTAAAAATAGTATATTTGCATGTTATTTACATTCGAATGGCGTGGTCTAACATTCTCATCTAAATTTTCTAGGAAATAATCACCTATACCTGCTAACGAGGTGATACGATATGGCCCTTCCTAGTTGGGCCCTAGTTTTCCCCATGCTGGGTTTTTTACAATACCCCTAACCTTTCTTGATACTAGGTGTCCTGGTGATTGTGGTCTTAGCCTCACACTTGAGTCATACCCCTGTTTGAGCTTCTGTTGATAATATGCTAGCTGAACCATGACATTTTCTCTTCTCTCTTCGATCAAATACAAGTTCCTTTCTAATAGATTGTCATTGTTGTTTGGAGTGAACAAGCTCGTCCTCATCATTAGGAATCCAATCTCTAGAGGAATCACAACCTCGGACCTATAAGTCATTGAAATAGGGTGTTTCCCCTTTTGATTGACGAGGGGTGGTCCGATATATCCAGAGAATGTGTGGTAATTCTTTCACCCATTTACTCTTTGCACTATCCAAACTCTTCTTAAGCCCATTCACTATGATCTTATTAACAGCCTCGGCCTGTCCATTCCCCTATGGGTAAGCTGGAGTTGAATACCTATTCTTAATACCCAACTTGCGGCAGTACCTCCTAAAAGCTTTGCTATCAAATTGAAGCCCATTATCTGAGATGAAGGTATGAGGAATCCCAAATTGAGTGACAATACTTTTCCACACGAACTATGGAATCCATCCAACTAGGCCCTACCCTAATTTGATGAATCTGGGCCTTCTCTCTCTTTATCCCAATGGGCTTATATAAATCTTCAAAAAGGATAACCCGTAGTAAACTTTGCGTCGAGGAGGTAGCCAGGGCGGCAAGAGAGTCAGCATGCATATTTCTGCTTCTTGGGATTTGCTGTAAGGTGAAATACTCAAAACTTGATTGCAAGTGCCTAATTTGGCTCAAATACTCTTGCATTCTCAAATCTATGGCTTCCAACTCTCCCTTTACTTGGCCTACAACCAATCTTGAATCTGAAAACACCTCCACTGCTCTTCCTCTTATTTTCTGAACCATAGCCATCCCTACCAACAAAGATCCATACTTAACCTCGTTATTTGTGGTTGAGAAGCCCAACCTTAAGGATTTCTCAATAGTAATCTTTTCAGGAGATACCACATCTAGCTCCACTCCAAATCCTCTTTGATTAGCTACACCATCAACGTATAATTTCCAAGATAGATGTCTTTGTAAGGAGATTGTTTCAACTTATTTTCCTTCCATGCTTTGCTTTTCGCTCTCCTCTTCTAGTGGAGACTCAGTAAACTCAACCACCAAATCTGCCAGGACTGGGCCTTTAATAAAGGTGCGAGGCATGTACTTGATATCAAAAGCCCTTAAGATTGTCCCCCACTTAGCAATTCTTCCTATGTAATTAGCTTTCCAAAGTAGTGATTGAAGAGGAAGTTGGGTCAAAACCATAATTGTATGAGCTTGGAAGTAATGAGGGGGCTTTCGCGTAGCATGCACCACTGCCAAGATGGCCTTCTCCAATGGTAAATAACAAACTTTTGTTTCATGCAATAACTTGCTCACATAATAAACTGGCCTCTGCACTCCATTATCAACTCTTATCAATACTAGGCTCACCACGTGAAAGGCTACAAAAATGTAAGCAAATAGAACCTCTTCCTTTTCGGGCCTGGACATAATGGGTGGCCAAGAAAGATACTCTTTCAACTGTTGGAAGGCTATGACACATTCCTCAGTCCACTCAAACCCCTTCCACTTATGTAACAACTGGAAGAAAGGTCTAAACCTGTTTGCTGACCGAGAGATGAATCAGTTCAGAGCAGCAGTCATTCCTATTAATTTTTGGACTTCCTTGGGATTTCGAGGAGGCTGCAGATTGTTAATTGCCTTAATCTGATTAAGGTTGACTTCAATTCCATGATCATATAACCAAGAAACTTGCCCGAACTAACGCCAAAAGAGCACTTGGAAGTATTAAGGTGTAAATTATGCTTTCTCAGTATTTCAAAAATATTTTCGAGGTCATTCACATGCTTGGACTCTACCTTGCTCTTCACCACCATATCATCTATGTAGATTTCAATGTTTTTGCTGCTTTGAGGCTTGAACATCCTAGTCATCATCTTCTGATATGTAGATCTTGCATTCTTCAGTCTGAATGGCATCACTTTGTAATGGTAATTCTTAGTGGGCGTAACAAAAGCAGTCTTCTCCTGATCATCCAAAACTAATGGTATTTGATGATACCCTTAAAAGGTGTCCAAAAAGCTCATCCGAGGATGACCCACAGTTGCATCCACCAATTGGTCTATCCAAGGCATTAGGAAGGGGTTTTTTAGGCAAGCTTTGTTTAAATCAGTGAAGTTTACACATACTCCCTACTTTGCTCTCTTCTTCTTTACCACCACTGTATTACCCAACCATTTAGGGTAAAAAAAACCTCTTTTATTACCCCTACCCACTTAAACTTGATCACCTCCTTCTTGATAGTATCAAAGTATTCTTTAGAAGAGCGTCGAGGTGGTTACTTCTTAGGAGCAACATATAGACTAATGTTTAAGTGGTGGCAAATAAAATTTGGATCCACCCCGGGAGCCTCAAAAGTGCTCCACATAAACACATTAACATTTTTCTTAAGGAAGACAATCAATTCTTCCTTCTCTTGAGGAGGTAATTGCACTCCTACTTGGAAAAACTTCTCCTTGTCATCATTAATAACGATTTTTTTCCAATTCTTCACACTTTGCCCCTTCTACCACCACATTCATGGACAAGACTATACCTTTTGATTGCTATAAATCCCTCTTTGTAAAGGCCGAGGATGCACCTCTAGTCTGATGCCTAATTCCAGCCACTAAACACTGTTTGGCCACAGATTGACTTCCAATCAGCTCGTTGACTTGATCCCTTAATAGATACTTCACCTTCAAGTGCAAGGTGGAAGACACAACTCCCATGGTGTAAAGCCAAGGTCTTGCCATAATAGTAGTGTAGAGGGAGTAGGCATCTATCATAATAAAGTTCACTTCCATGACTTCTAACCCTGCCTGAACAGGTAGTCTGATTTGGCCCTTCAGAAAGACAATCTTCCCATCAAATCCTATTAGAGGATAGTCATAGCAGGCTAGGTCCTCAGGCTTCAGCTTCAGCCCCTTAAATAGACCAGGGTATATGATCTCTACACTGCTACCTTGATCTACCAAAACTCTCTTCACTTCATACCCTCCAATCTTGAGGGTAACCACTAGGGCATCATCATGTGGCTACAGGGTTCCCACCTTATCCTCATTGGAAAAGCTCAAGGCTGGTCTGACTTCCATTCTACTCCTCTTAGGGTCAAGGATCAAGACCTCTACAAATGGACGATCAATAGAAATCACCCTAGATGGATGAGAACCAGTCTTACCTGGGGCAAAAAGAATAACGCTGATTGTCCCTAAAGGTGGTCTTAAAGAAGCATCCCTGTAAGCTCCTAAGCCTGCCTAACTACCTTGTCCACTAGGCTGATACAAGAATTGTTTTAACATCCCAATCTTAGTTAGCTGCTCCAGATGATTCCATGAAGTCCTACACTCTTCTGTACTGTGTTCTCGATCCTAGTGGTACTGACAATGAAGACTTTGATTATGTTTTGTAGGGTCTCCACCCATCTTATTGGGCCACCTGAAGTATGGCTCATTCTTTATTTTCTCCAAAATTTGGTGTACAGGCTCCTTAAACACAGTGCTAACTATTTGGATAGTAGCAGACCCAGAGTGCCTGGAAAAATCTCTCTTAGGTCGACTGTTATTGTACCTCTCCTACTTGAAATCCCTTTGGTCTTAAGGAACTAACTTGGCCTTCTCTTTTCTTTGTTATTGGTCTTCATCTACCTGTTTGTACTCATCAATACGATCCATGAGCTGGCATACACTCCTAACGGGCTTCCTCGTCAAAGACTTCCTCAAATTGTGCTTGGTAGGCAAGTTGACCTTGAAAGTCCTTATAGCCACATCATCCAAATTCCCATCTATCTTATTAAACATTTCCCAGTACTTGTCAGAGTACGTCTTTAGGGTTTCTCCCTCTCGCATGGTCATGGACAGCAGAGAATCCAAGGGCTGAGGAACCCTACTGCAAGTAACAAAGAGAGCCCAAAACGCTCAGTGATCTTTTTAAAGGAGTTAATTGAACCATCCTTCAACCCATCAAACCATCTCATCGCCACCAACCTCAGGCTGGATGGGAACACCTTGCACATCAAGGTTTCATTCTTTAAGTGAACAACCATTCTTTGGTTGAAGTGGTTGACATGCTCCATAGGGTATGTTCTACCATTATACATGGTAAACATTAGCTGAGTAAATCGCTGAGGAAGTTTTTCTCCTTCAATCCTACGTGTAAAAGGTGAATTTAAAATTTGGTGCAAAGCCCTGCTAATAGCATCATTACCCAAGCCCCTATGAGATGGACTTTTGCTTTTTCACCTATAATGGCGATCCTCATCGCATGAAAAAGACTCACTAAAAGGAGTCCTTAATCTTGGCCTATAGCCATCATCCCTATCATCATTCAGAAGAAGGCTCTGAACTTGAAGGAGTCCTTCTACATTGCTTACGACGTAACTTCCTCTGCAAATGGTCTATTTCCAATTGCATGTTCCTAGTATTCTCCCCATGGGACACATGATTTTCACTTCTAGACTGACTTCTATTGGTGTGAGTGGTGTGTATACTGACTTCACGATCTCTCCTTTGTTCAAGATTGAGAAATTGATCTTGACATTGAGATCCCACAGATTCTTCACGGTGTGGCCCAGAACCTACCATGGTTGGAAGATGAACTCGAGAATATTTAAGTTTCCCACAAACGGCACCAATTGTAGGGGTACGTTTTGGTTCCTAGGCCCAAAAAGTAAAAGGACTCAGGCCCAAAGAGCCCAACACAATGAATTTGTAAAGAATGGACTGGAAACTAGACTTAAATGAGTTGGACAACAATCATAGTAGGTTAAAGATGACAAGAAAACAAAGATAAATAAATTTCATGCAAGGAAAATCTTCCTCAGCAAAGTCTAAGGAGAGTAGTTCGTGTATATAATTTTCTTGAACTTGATTATAGTTCTTATTGCTATAGTATTTTTTTTTTCTCCAGATTCTCCCCCCCTGTAATGGGGTCTTTCTTCTTTATATTACCATGTTTTTCTTCATCTCAGCCTTCCACGTGTAGATCAAGCTGCTGGATTTGATCCTTGTCCCATCAGCCCCTACTTGAAGTCTTTGGGGGTAGCTGTAAGGCTGAATACTACTATTCAAGTGTCACCTCCACATAAATGCAATTAGGGAGTTAGCTGCAAAGCATTTAATGCAGTGATTACAGCTTTCTCCTAGATATTTCTCAACTTCCCTTTGTCCTATTCTCTCTTGATGCTTATCCTTACCAGTAAAATTGTTCGGTGTATTGTTCTTGATGGCAGGTCGAACCTTTAACCTGTACTTTGCTTAGCTGAGGAGGCATTTCTCCTCAGACTACTTTCCCAAACCTTTATGACCAAAATCTTTCCATAACTTACTCATTTGTACGTCTTCGTTAAGGTCTAACCATTATTGGACAGCTAAACGTTCTCGTACAAGACCCACGGCCCAATATACATTCCTGAGCCCTTCATCCCTATAGATATAATTTTTTATTGTTATAATAGTTGTAAAAAATTTATTAAAAATACCTTTTTTTTTTTTTTTTTTAATAAATAATGGGAAGGGGGGAGATAAGGTTCAAATTTTAGGCATGAGATATTACAAAAAATACCATTATAACTGGACTATTACTTGAACTCCAAAATCATTAAATCTTGAATCTCTCCATTTTACATTATCTTGATAACTTTTCTAAAAGGTTTGGGACAGAAATTTTTCCAGATCCAAACCCCATAAATATTTGATATGTTAAATTCTAGAAGTTCATAAAAATCCACTATAATTATATTTGAAAAACTAATACTCATGCCAAACTTGCTCCTTTATCTAATCATGAGTTGGATCAAACTAATCAAGTCAAGTCTAGTTAACCTAAAGTTGAATATCTAGAATTTTATTTAACAAAAATCAAGTATTAGTAAACACTTTTTGAACTAAATTAAGAAAAAATTTTAAGGATGAAGGAGAGTTACACTTATTTTTATTTTAGGAGCCCTACATTTCATGTGAATAAAATTAAAAACATAAGAATTTTATTAATTTAAGTTAATAATGGATCACATTCGGATATCTAAGATATAAAACCCAATCCTTATCAAGTTTAAAAATGTGAAACTCAAACCTACCCATTTAAAAATTAAAATAAATAAATAATTAAAACCAACTCATTGGGGCTTGAGTTCTTGAATTTTTTTGATCTGAAAAGATTTAAGAGGACTATCACTCGGCTTAATTTAGTTTGAAACACCGTTTACTAGTGCCCAAAAGTACCTTAAACATATTAATAAAGAAGTTGAAAGAATTAGATGTGGTTGAAGCATTTCACCAATAGAATACTACGCAAGTTGAAATGCTACGTTTGCACACTGCCCCCTAAACCAACACAGAGAGAGAGAGAGAGAGAGAGAGAGAGAGAGAGAGAGAGAGAGAGAGAGATGTGTTAGTCGCTGGTGGTTGAAATATCCATCTCCTTCATGCGTAAGCAGGCTAAATTAACATAAAATAAACAATAGTAAATAATAAAACCCCAAGTGTTTTGGTAATGGTTTGGCCAGAATCACGAGAAATTATAGAGTTTTTTGGTGGACCTCGTCACTGGTCCACCATTCCACTTAAAAGCTTCTACTTGTTTAAAATTGCTGAGTCGGTAATTAATTTCTGTTTAAAAAATTTTTCTAACTAACAATTTTAAACAAGTGGAAGTTTTTTAGTGGAATGGTGGATCACATCACTTGTTTACTATGTGGATCTTATAATTTTTCCAGAATCATAGTGACAGTGGAAGATTCCTTAGAATGTGCCTATCACGCTTTGACAACTATATCTATTTTATTTAAGCTTAACTATTATATATCTATTTTTTGGTTTTTCATCAAAATTTATATGCGTAGAATATACTAGGATAGATAGTGCTGCCGTCCCTGTACTCTGGACCCCCACCATTATTTAGGAAACACCGATATGTTACCTTGTGATTTGTGTGATTAGTGAATCGTGATTACATTTCTTTTTCTTGTAGATTGATTATAAGATGTTCTCCTCATTTAAAGAGACTATGAGGATTGGTTCTAACAAAGAAGGAAGAAAAAAAACTATAAGATAACTTTCATTAGAAAGTTATGTTTGGAAATGTCATTAGAAAGATAACTTTCAATCCTGTCAAAATTTAAAGTCTCTAATGTTTACAAAATATAATGGAGCACTATAAAACGTAGACCATTCAATAGATTTTAAGAGTTTCATCTATCTCAAAAAAAAAAAAAAAAAAAATCAAGAGTTACTTTTTGTTTAGTGATTTTAAGAATCTCTTACTTGAGATATATTAATCATATAGCAGTGAAAAATAGAAACTATTTTACTAAGAAAGATTTAATAATTTTATTCAATAATTATTAAATTGGATGCCAACAAGATAAATCTCTCTTGACGGTTTGATATTGACAATAAGTGTTAGTATTCAATATATAAATTATTGGACTAAGAGTTTTGTGATTCAACTAGTTGAAATTTCTTAGTATTTTTAACAGAGATATTCAAGAGTTTAAATTCCCCTATCCTATTGTAACTACTACTACTACTACACACACACACACACACACACACACACATATATATATATATATGTATATATATCATTGGTTTAGAATCTATGCATATTTATGGGGATTGTCAAGATTCAAGAGTCATATAGTTCAGTGATATAGTTTGCACTCTTTTATGAGGAAAATTAGAGTTTGAATCATCCTTCCTCTATTATTGTAACAACTGATTTTTTTTTTTTTTTTAAAGAAAAAATATGGGGCATTAATTTAATTTAATTTCCCATCCTTTTTACTATTCAAATAATGTACATATAAAAAAATTAATCCATTAATTTAATTTAATCAAAATTTGGAAAATATAATCCATTATGATTTTCAGATTAATTTGAGTGGCTTGAAATTATCAACTATATGCGAAAATTGGTAAGAAATCATCAGTTTTGATAGAGCATTGTCTTATCATATATTATCCCGAAATCACACTTTTTTTTTTTTTTTGGGAACTCTTTTTTATTTTATTTTATTTTATTTTTTGCTGAATTACTATCCCTAAATCAATAACATATACACAAATGTAATGTTTGTATACAATATCTCTGATTTCATTCATGGGCATATTGACATTAATTTTTATTTACCATTGTTTTTTATTTATTTATTTAAATACTATTTTTTTTAGAATCCAAACATATATATATATATATATATATTAATATAGTAGTACTATTCAAATTAATTAAAAACATGTACCATATTTTTAAGGTGGGTGGGCTAATAAATTATGGACTCAATGATAGGGGTTTAGCTCCCAATTATTGACTTCCTTTTTACTGTCATGTGAGTTTATAGTGAAATGCTTGAAGATGGAATGGCGGGCTAGTTGCAGCAGCATGTGTTAGCTCTATAAAGTTCCGAAATATAGCCATAAAGATCGCCACAACATTGTTGTCATTATTATCTATAATTATTAATTATAATGCTAATTATCAGCTAGTGAATTATGACCCTTGTGTCATTGTAAATGGCCTGCCTTGTGATACTATTCAGACTACATAGCACCCAAAAATTTATATAAATAAATACATAGGTAAATAACAATGGTTGCACAAAAAAAAGAACACACACACACAAATAAAAGATTAAAAAAGCCTAGTGTTCGTTTGCCTAACTTTTTTCCTGATTTATTAAGTTTATGTATATTTTTTAAAAAGCTTTACTCTTTTTCTTTTCTTTTCTTTTTTTTTTATAATTTTTTTATATAGCTAAAAAGCCATTAAACTAATGAATAGGGTCCTTTAAATGAGTACCTAGTCTAAAATCTAAATGATTATTATAAAAAAAAAAATGTCTAAAATCTAAATAGTCTAACACAAAATCTTAATCTGCATCGATTTTGGAGGAGCGGGTGATTTATTAAGAGTCTTTGATTTTAAAGGAAAATTTTTGGGTACAAACTTGATTGTAACCAATGACTACAACTCTTACTAAAAAAAATAATATGGTTTCAAATTTTGAAAATCTAACCAAAGAATTAATATGGTTTCTGATGATGCTTGAAAATCAATAGATGGAATGCTTTGGGTTTCAATGGTGGTTGGATGACCTAAAAAGAAAGAAAGAGACTAACAAAGGTAACCAAGGTGAACCAGCCAAGGATCCTTTGACGGTTAAGTCAATTTTCTCTCTAAGACTTCAGAATAGTGAGTGGAATGGGTCTATTTGTTAGGTGGCACTAACATCGTGGGAAATGTGTGGACTTAGTAGGGGAGAATGGAGCGAATTTCGAGAAATTCACCCCATGTCTCAGAATAGTGGATTGTGGTCCGATCGTTTGTGGTTAGTGGAGAAAACTTAAAATTTTACTAAGTGTTTGTTGATCATCCACATCTTCTTGTGGTGTGGACAACCCATATCTATATGGATGGCTGATGTCTATTTGGACGGCTGGTGGAGATGTAGGATATCTATTTGGACTTGGTTTGCAAAGAACACCTTAGAGTTTACTAAGTGTTCATTGGTTGTCTACAGTCTCTCGTTGCGTAGACGATCTACCTTTCTTAGACGACATTTCTCTTTGGTGTTAGCGTTTTTCCCTCTTTCCTCCAAACCATTATCTTGGATGAACCTTCCTCTCATAGACGACTCACATGGACGATAAACACTTTTTGATTACCCATCAGTTTCAAAATTTGAAAATCTAACATTTGGATGATATATTCTTAATATGCAAATTGGATGTTATTTACTATTCAATTCATAAACTTATTTTTAACAATAATTTAATTGATGATATAGTTATTAATCTTTGATTTTTTGAAAATTTTGCAAGTATGGAGATATTAAAAAAGAAGAAGTGATTTAATGGTGAATTTGTCAAAATTCACATCTAATAAAAGGATATTGAATGAAGTTGTAGACATTAGCTAGAACTAAATTTGTAGCCAAACTTTTCTTAATTTTGATTATTACATGATAAATAGGTGGTGTTATATAAATCCAAGGATGAAGTTATACTACTTTGACTCATACTTTAGTCCAGTCCATTCTTGGTCTCAAGCCTGACTTCTTAAATGATGCAACATTGCTTTAGCGCTTTGTGCATGGGGAAGTGCCAATTCAACTACAAAACACTTGGCAAAGTATTGGTGCTGCCATAAAGCTGTTTTCTTTCTCTCTCCTTCTCTTCTTCTTACTCAAAAAATTTTTGATTAAAAAATTTTTTGATTTTTATAGTGTCAAACGTATTAGTGTATTACTGATGATGCTAGAAAATCAATAGTGAGCTACACGACAAACACGCGATCACAACGACACCTGTACAACACAAAAAAGAGAGGACCTAACAGAGAGCACCCGTGTGGTGCCGGCCGAATACCCTCCGAAGGTCAAGTTAGAACTTCTCACAACTCTAGAGTGCTAGAGAGGGGTAAATTATGTGTACCTTGGTTGGTGAGGGTATTGGGGCTTTTATAGTAGTAGGGCATGAACATCCCCTAGTTGGATTAGAAGTCTTTTCCTTTTAGGAATCTCCTTGAAGCGTACTTTACGGGATCCTTTCCTTATGAGAATCCCTTTAGATTCGGTGAAGCGTGGAGAGCAAGTTAATTCCTTATATACATGATACGTGGGTGGCAAGCAAATATTTACTTAATACCGTCGGCTTCCAAGTTTCAATCCCGTCAACTCATGAAGTCGTCAGCCTACTGAAGGCGTCAGCCTATTGGAAACGTCACCTTTTGGGAGCCCTTTGAGGCTTCCCATGGCCAATGACGAAGGGATGGGAGCTTGGCTGACGCAGAATTCCCGTTAGCCTGTATAGTCACCGTCACCATACATGGCCGTCGGTCTATTTATTTTTATCCCCACATTAGTTGCCCCTTACTCCATAATTCTGTCAGTTTTAGACTGACGGTTTTGTGGAGTCTATCGAATTACCATTTTGGGCCCAGAGAAGCAGGAAAATCGTTGATTAACTCCTCGTCCCGAGATGCATTTAATGCTCAGAACACGTGTCGTCCATTTGTTGGCCCCGTTCCTGATGAAGGCATCGCTTCGCCTTCCGTGCATTTTTCCTTTCTATATATATAGTGCTCCTTCCCTATTTTCCTTCATTTCATCCTTGCTGATTATTGAGAGAGACAAAGAGATAGTCCGTCACTTGCTACTCCATCGACTCAGCTTTCGTCAACATATCTTCTGTCACCCTATATTCCATCACAGAGAGATAATTCCCATTTCCTTACACCTTTTGTTTGTAGTTAAATAATTCTTTTTAGTGAGGATGTCAACTTAGGTACTTAGATTGGATCCGTCACTTGTAGGTAGTCAGATGTCAAGTGACGGGATGAGTGAGGAGTCTTCAATCCGCGAAGGAGCGGGCTGCGACGAGGCCTTCGGTTCAGGTGATGAGTCTGAGGATTTCTCACCTTCGTTAGGGAGAGAGACGTCAGCCCAGTCCCACGATGGCGAGGATAAGTGTTATGCTGAGGAGAGTGAGGAAGTAGAAATTGAAGTAGGAAATGAGGGAAGTTAGGTTGATGGTAGAGATGCCCTTGACAGGGAGGATGGTGACGACGATGGTAGTGATGATGGAGAAGGATCTAGTAAGAGGGCCTCAGTAGGTCCTGGAGATAACCATCCCTTTATTCTTCCTGCAAAGTGGGCCGTCAACAAATTTTACCATCAATGAGTGACAAAATTTTTAGTGAATTGTGCATCAGGTACTAGATCCCAGAGCACATCCCAATCCGTCTCCCTTATGAGAACGAAAAGTGTTACATGGGGAGGACAGCGGACGTTGGGATGTATGACGCTATGTATGCTGTCGGACTTAGGCTTCCGCTGACGACACTTCACTGTTAGCTGGTTGACTACTTAGGTCTGTCTGTCAGTCAGCGAAATTGCTCCCAACGCTTGGAGAACTTTTATTGGAGCAGAGATACTGTGGGGAAGTCTAAGTGGAGGGATCCGTCAGCTCACTCTGGACGAGTTCTTTTACTGTTACAGGCCTCATCACATATCCTCCTCCAAAGGGACATACCATTTCGTCGTTAGGGAGAAGGACTTGAAGTTGGTGTCCAATATGCCAGATTCCAATAGGAACTGGAAGAGCAGGTTCTTCATTGTTGAAGGGACAGATTGGGTGTGTTGTGAGGAAGAGTGGGTGACGATACCTTATGGCTATTTTGACAATACATGGGCTTACGTCAAAGAATCAGGTTAAAAACGTCAGCTACCCCTTTACTTGTTTTATTCTGATGTTTCGAACACCGTCTTCTTTTTCTTGATTACAGCTAGTGCGCGTCCCAGCATAACTGACGAGCAACTGGGGTTTATCCAACAGATTCTTGAAATCCCCTTGGATCAGAGAAAGTGCTGAGATTTAATCAACCTCAACACCCTTCATTTGTACTGCGGAGGTCCTGATTCGTCGCCCGAAGCTCGGAAGTTAGGCGAGTACTTCCGTCGACGTAAGTGAATTCTTTACATCACTTCTGGAACTGACGTCTTGTTTTTTTTTACTTCTGTTGGTTTATTTTGTAAAGATGGACGTTGCCAAGCAAAGGATTAGGGCGGCGGCGGCCCGTAAGAAGGAAGAGAGACTGACGAAGGGGGCAGAGGAAGGAGACTCGTCAGCTCACAAAACCATCAGCAAAGCTTCAAAAAGAAAGGCTGACGGAGATGGCACTTGTCCATCCAAAAAGACCGTCACCATCCCAGGTGACGGCTCCCCGAAGGGGAAGTCGGCCCTTAAGCCAAGCCAAGGTGCAAGCAAGGGGGCAATGACTTCCTCTGGCCTCGTCCCTAAGGGTCCAAGTTGCCTCTTGACTCACAAGGCATACGCCGTCAGGGAGGTGGGCTCTTTTGTGAAGCCGACGGATCTTGAGCCTTGTGACTTGGTGGGGACAGAGGATTTGGGGGCATCAGCCCTTTTTGACATTACCAGGGTATGTTTGCTTTTTACTAACTTAGTTTAGTTTTATCTCCTTCTTGTCTGACTAACGTCTGCGCTCTTCTCTTTGTCAGGCCTTGGTCCGCGTTAAGGCTCTTCATGAACGTTGCCTCTCCAATGAGGAGACCGTCACACGTGTCAGGAAGCATAATGCCACCCTGATGAACGAGCAAGGTCAATACAAATATGCTATGCGTATGTTCAACAAGGAGGTGAAGGAGTTGAGGGAGAAGTTAGTAGAGGCAGGCTCTGAAAAGCAGAAGCTCCAGGAGGAGGTGATGGCTTTGCAAGAGAAAGCAGAGACGGCTGGAACTGATGCAGTCCAAAAGTTCAAAACGTCACAGTCGTTCATTGACTCCTGTGCTGATTACTACAGCACTGGTTTTGATGATTGCCTCAAGCAAGTGGCGTCAGCTTTCCCGGAGTTGGATTTGTCGGGGATTTCAATGGACGCGCCTGAGCCGGTGACGCCTGCTAGGGACGTCACCACTGAGGATGATGATGTCGTCTTAGAGTCCCAGCCTTTGCCCTTGGTTGACGGCGGTGTCGTTCTAGCCCAGCCTGCTGTTACCCCTCCAGCTCCTGTTTCTAAGACCCTTGAGCTAACTGTTGATGCTGACGGCGCACTTCTCCAAAAAAGTGGTGGGACCCCTGCTGACGTCCTTGACGTGTGACGTTTATTTTATTTACTTCAAGAATATGAAGAACATTGTTTGAGTGCCCTCTTGATTTTGGGCTTCTGTATGTAAACAATTTATTTTATGTTTTGACATTTATTCCAGTTTTGATATGTTTCCTGTGGTATTATTCTTACTAGCTCTCATTTCTATTTGTTTTTGGAACCGTCAGCTTTACGCTTATTTTCTCCGTTTAGCTTTTTATAGCCTTGCCCATCTATGCGGTTCTAAATATTTAGGGCTGTTGACGTTGTTGCTAGGATTCTGTGAATCCGTCAGTCTTGTCATTATAGACTTTAAGGGGCCGGTGGTTTTTAGTCTTATCTCTGTTTAGGATTTTTACTTTTATAGGGTCGTCGGTTTTAAGGTTTTACCCAGCTGGATTCCATCAATCCGTTACTTTCGCGAAGGCTGTTAGCCTGTTTAGCCGTCAGCCTAATAATAGACTTTGTAGGTCCATTACTTTAGTGAAGGCCGTCGGCTTTATTAGGCCTATTTATTCGAGGCTTAGTGAATTTAGCCGTTAGCGTAATTACAGGTTTTATAGGTCCGTCACTCTTGTGAGGGCTGTCGGCTTATTTAAGCCTTGTATTTGCTAAAGGCTATTAGTGAACTTGTCACTTTTTAGCCGTCAGCCTAATTATAGACTTTCTAGGTCCGTCACTTTTGTGAGGGCCGTCGGCTTATTTAAGCTTTGTATTTATTAGGGGCTATTAGTGAACTTGTCACTTTTCAGCCGTCAGCCTAATTATAGGCTTTCTAGGTCCGTCACTCTTGTGAGGGCCGTCGGCTTATTCAAGCCTTGTATGCATTAGAGGCTGTTAGTGAGCTTGTCACTTTTTAGCCGTCAGCCTAATTATTAGCTTTCTAGGTCCGTCACTTTTGTGAGGGTCGTCGGCTTCTTTAAGCCTTGTATTTATTAGAGGCTATTAGTGAGCTTGTCACTTTTTAGCTATCAGCCTAATTATAGGCTTTCTAGGTCCGTCACTTTTGTGAGGGCTGTCAGCTTATTTAAGCCTTGTATTTATTAGAGGCTGTTAATAAGCTTGTCACTTTTTAGCCGTCAGCCTAATTGTAGGCTTTCTAGGTCCGTCACTCTTGTGAGGGCCGTCGGCTTATTTAAGCCTTTGGTATGTTGAATTTTTTCTGTAGAAACTTTGGCTCTTTTCTGAATAAACTCCTCCTATTGCCATGCATTCGTAAAATACAAGTAGTTCCTTAAAAACAAAAACCTGCCCTTTTGGGCTTTGAAAAGTTATTGTAACGAAAACTAAGGTAAAATAAAGAAACTGAGGAGCGTAGCTATAACTAAATAAGGAATAAAGGGGGGTGTTTCACGTCATCTTTTTCATTGGTAGTACTTTCGCAGGTGCTCGGTGTTCCATGGATGTGGCAGCTTCTGTCCGTCTATCGTTTGCAGGTGGTAAGTGCCCTTCCTCTGCCATAACGTGATTCGGTAAGGTCCTTCCCAGTTGGGGCTGAGCTTTCCTTGCATAAGGTCTCTAGCGGCGCCCATGACTTTCCTTAGGACGAGGTCTCCTACCTTGAAATCTCTGTGTCGGACTCGGGAGTTGTAATGCTTCGTCATGCGGTCTTGGTACCGTGCGAGCCTTTGTTCTGCTATTGCCCTGACTTCATCTACCAGATCGAGCTGAAGGCGTATGCCCTCGTCATTCCTTGCTTCGTCATGGTTATCTACCCTATAGCTTGTGAGTCCGATTTCGGCTGGGATGACCGCTTCATTTCCATATGTCAATCGGAATGGTGTCTCTCCCGTAGGTGTCCTTGCCGTCGTCCTGTACGCCCATAGTACGCTCAGCAATTCCTCAGGCCATATGCCCTTTGCCCCCTCGAGCTGAGTCTTGATGATCTTGAGCAAGGATCGGTTCGTAACCTCGACTTGCCCGTTGGCTTGTGGGTGGGCAGGGGAGGAGTAATGGTTCCTGATTCCTAACTGTGAGCAAAAGTCCCAGAATGAGTCGTTGTCGAATTGTTTCCCATTATCCGAGAGTAGGACCCTAGGAATGCCAAATCTGCATATGATGCACCTCCAAACGAAACTCCGTATGTTCTTTTCCGTAATGGTGGCCAGGGCTTCGGCTTCTACCCACTTTATGAAGTAGTCAATGCCCACTACCAGGAACTTTAGTTGTCGGATCGTTGTAGGAAATGGTCCCATAATGTCTAGTCTCCACTGAGCAAATGGCTAGAGGGCCGTCATCGGAGTCAGCTTTTCGGTTGGTTGCCTAATAATGTTGCTGAACCTCTGACATTTGTCGTAGGCCTTAACATAAGCTTCGACGTCCGCCTTCATGGTAGGCCAATAGTATCCTGCTTGTACGAGCTTATGTACCAGCGACCTTGATCCTGAGTGGTTTCCGCAAATCCCTTCGTGTACCTCTTTCATGACATAATCCGCCTCTTCATTACCTAAGCACCTCAGGTATGGGCGGGAGAAGCCTCTTTTGTACAAGACGTCTTTTATCAAGACGAACCTTGCTGCCCGGACCTTTAGCTTTCTTGCGGCTTCCTTCTCATTCGGCAAAATGCCATCTTTTAAGTATAAAGCTATTGTTGTGGTCCAGTTTCTTTCAGAACCTATCTCCTGCACGTTGCTTAAGTCTATTAGTGGAGAAATTTGAACAAAAGAGAGTACATTACCATGGGTAATCATGTGTTCTGCTGAAGCAGCCTTGGCAAGACGGTCGGCCTGCTCGTTCTCTCCTCTGGGGATCTGGATGATTTTGTCCTGTAGGTCATTTATCCTCCTTTTTACTTGATCCAGGTATAGTTTCATCATTTCACCCTTGCACTCGTAATCCCCATTTATTTGGTTAGTAATGACTTGGGAGTCGTAGTAGATAACTACGCTTATGGCTCCTGCGGCCCTAGCGAGGTCAAGGCCTGCTACTAACGTTTCGTATTCTGCTTCATTATTGGTGGTGGGGAAGTCCAGATGAATCATGCATTCAATGACATCTCCTTCAGGTGACAGTAACACTGCGCCGGCCCCCCCGGCCTGTCGATTAGATGATCCATCTGTGTGCACGCCCCACTGACTAGGTTCTTCTGCCCCCTTGTCCTAGTCATGAGTAAATTCTGCTATGAAGTCCGCGACGACCTACCCCTTGATAGCGGTTCGGGGAAGATATTGGATGTCGAACTCGCTCAGTTCTATGGCCCAGAGTGCTAATCTTCTCGCGGCGTCAGGGCTGCTTATAGCTCGTCGTAAGGGCTTGTCGGTCAGGACGACTACCGTATGGGCTTGGAAGTATGGCTTGAGTTTGCGAGCTGCTGTCACTAGTGCGAAGGCTAGCTTCTCCATGGGTGGGTACCTCTCTTCTGTTCTGCAAAGCGCCCGGCTGGCGTAGTACACGGGTTTCTAGACTTTTTCTTCTTCCCTGATCAATGCTGCGTTAACGGCGGCGAGTGAAACGGCCAGGTAGAGAAAAAGTTCTTCACCCGGTTGCGATGGACTTAGCAATGGTGGGGCGGAGAGGTAGGCTTTTAATTCTTCGAACGTCTGTTGGCATTCGTTTGTCCATTCGAAGGATTTCTTTAGTGTGCGGAAGAAGGGCAAACATTTGTCCGTTGCCCTCGACACGAACCTATTCAGCACTGCCACTTTTCCATTGAGGCTTTGTACCTCCTTTACATTTCTTGAGGGTTTCATCTCTATTATGGCCCAGATCTTATCCGGGTTTGCTTCTATCCCCCGTTGCGACACCATGAACCCTAGAAATTTTCCCGCCGTCACCCTAAAGGTGCATTTTCTTGGGTTTAGTTTCATATTATAAGAGCGGAGGGTGTCAAATGTTTCTCTGAGGTCTTCCAACTGATCTTCCTCCCTTCAGCTTTTCACTAGCATATCGTCCATGTAGACCTGTACATTTCTCCTAATTTGCGACGCAAACATTCTGTTCATAAGTCTTTGATATGTCGCGCCTGCATTCTTCAATCCGAAGGGCATTACTCTATAGCAGAAGAGACCTTGACTGGTTACAAATGAAGTTTTCTCTTGGTCATCTTCGTGCATCCGAATTTGGTTGCAACCCGAGAAGGCATCCATAAAACTTAGCAATTGATGCCTGGCTATAGAGTCTACTAGTACGTCGACTCGTGGGAGAGGCTAGCTGAGGTCGGTAAAGTCCACGTACATCCTCCACTTCCTGCTAGCTTTTTTGACCATTACTACGTTCGCCAGCCAGTTAAGGTAGTATACATTCAGCCTATGTACGATGACTGATGGATCTATTCCGGGCTTATCCTCGTGGGTCCAGGCAAATACATCTTGATTGCTTCTCAGAAAAGCCGTGAGTTCTTGGCGGATGGCGGGACTGACGAGAGTCCCAATCTTGGTTGTTCGTTTGTGGTTCGAGTCATCAAGGAACACCTTTTCAAGTTTCTCCACGGGTTCCATCCCTGTTCGGTGTTCTTCTATGTTCATTGCCTGTACGTGGTCATCCATTTCCATCATGACCACATAACATTCACGTGCAGCCACTTGATTTCCTCGCAACTCCCCGACGCCGTAGTCGATAGGAAACTTAATCATCAGGTGGTAGGTTGAAGTTACAGCCTTCCACGAATTGAGGGTGGGTCGCCCGAGGATAGCATTGTAGGCAGATGAATAGTCGACCACTAGGAATGTCACGTCTTTGGCGATCTGTTGTGGGTAGTCGCCTACCACTACGGACAATGTGATTGCATCTAAGGGGAGCTCCCTTGTCCTTCCAAAGCCGACGAGAGGAGCGTTCGTCGGGATCAACCGTTCCCTACCGATTCCCATCTGCTGGAATGCCAAGTAATACAGGATATCTTCTGAGCTTCCATTATCGACCAACACCCTATGCATGTTGTAGTCTTCTATCCATATGCTGACGACCAGCGCATCGTCGTGTGGGTGGTGAAGGCGTCTTGCATCCTTCTCCAAGAATCCGATTATGGGGCTTTCCCTTCGCGTTATCTTCGGCACCGAGCCCGTCAACTGAACATTCTAGACCATCCTAAGATAAGTCTTCCGAGCCTTTTTGGATGACCCAGTGACCATTGTTCCTCCCACAATCATTCTTATGTCCCCTACAGGGAGCCTTGATCGCTCATTATCCCGTCGGGGGTTCTGCTCCTGAGGGGGTTAATCTGTTCTCTCCTTTCTAACGAACCTCTGCAACTTTCCTTGTTTAATAAGGGCTTCAATCTGCTGTTTCAAATCGTAACAATAGGCCGTGTCATGGCCGTGATCCCAGTGGAAGCAGCAATACTTATCCTTCGAGCGTCTGTTGGGATCTCCCTTCAATTTCCCAGGGTAAGTCAGGGCTTCCTCGTCTTTAATCTGCATTAGGACTTGATCTACCGGGGCTGTTAGTGGGGTGAAGCTTGTAAATCTTCTCCTCGGGGGCTTGGGGCGACGTTCGTCCCGTCGGTCTCCCGTCTGGGCCTTCTTGCACCCTTGGTCTTGTAGGATATCATCCCGCCTTTCCCTTTTTCTAGGTTTCTCTTCCCGGGCTGATAACGCGTCTTCAGCATTCATGTACTTGGTGGCCCTGTAAAGCACTTCTGACGTGGTCTTCGGATCATTTTTGTATAAGGAAAATAAAAACTTACCCTTTCGTAGCCCATTCGTGAAGGCTGCCACAAGTATCTTATCATCGGCTTCGTCGATCGAAAGTGTTTCCTTATTGAAGTGAGATATGTAAGATCGTAGCGTCTCGTCCTCTCGCTGTTTAATGCTCATCAAGCAAGCTGTGGACTTCTTGTATCTATGTCCACCAATGAAGTGCACAGTAAACTGAGCGCTCAACTCCTTGAAAGTGCTGACTGAGTTAGGCGTTAGTCGGCTAAACCAGATTCTAGCTACTCCCTTCAGCGTCGTAGGGAAGGCCCTACACATGATTTCGTCAGCCATGCCTTGAAGGTGCATCAATGTCTTGAAGGTCTCCAGGTGGTCTAGAGGGTCCTTGACTTCGTCGTAGCTATCTATGTGCGGCATGCGAAATTTGTGCGGCAAAGGGAAAGAGTTGACGATGGCAGTGAACAGGGAATCAGTGCGGTTGATAAGATCGTCAAGGTCACTGGATACCCGTCCTTCGAGAGCGTTCATCATTACCTCCATTTGTTCCTTCATCGCCTACATCTTCGCAAAGACAGGGGGTGGAGTCGCATCCATGAGGGATGGGATGCTTATGTTTCGCCGCTCCAGTCGGCTCGGGGCGTTACTTCCTTCCGGTCCTTCGCGGTCTCGCCACTCAGCATTGGAATCTCCCAGGTCTTTTGCAATATTATTATCTGCCTTCCGATGTAGCTGCTTTTCCAAGACTTGGTTTTGCCTGGTGAGGCGTTCGACGGCCGCAGTCAGGACTTGCACTTGCTTTTCTAGAGCATTCGGTTGCGGCTCATCTTCCTGAACATTGTTGATGGTTGCCATTGATTGAGTGAGTACCATGCAACTCTTTTGTCGGGAGAGCATTAGTTGTGGCTTATGACACTAGTGTTCCCACAAACGGCGCCAACTGATGATGCTAGAAAATCAACAATGAGCTACACGGCAAACACGCGATCACAACGACACCTGCACGACACAAAAAAGAGAGGACCTAACAGAGAGCACCGGTGTGGTGTCGGCCGAATACCTTCCGAAGGTCAAGTTAGAACTTCTCACAACTCTAGAGTGCTAGAAAAGGGTAAATTATGTGTACCTTGGTTGGTGGGGGTATTGGGGCTTTTATAGTAGTAGGGCATGAACATCCCCTAGTCGGATTAGAAGTCTTTTCCTTTTAGGAATCTCCTTGAAGCGTACTTTACGGGATCCTTTCCTTATGAGAATCCATTTAGATTCGGTGAAGCGTGGAGAGCAAGTTAATTCCTTATATACATGATACGTGGGTGGCAAGCAAATATTTACTTAATACCGTCGGCTTCCAGCTTCAATCTCGTCAACTCATGAAGTCGTCAGCCTATTGAAGGCGTCAACCTATTGGAAACGTCATCTTTTGGGAGCCCTTTGAGGCTTCCCATGGCCAATGACGAAGGGATGGGAGCTTGGCTGACGCGGAATTCCTGTCAGCCTGTATAGTCACCGTCACCATACATGGTCGTCGGTCTATTTATTTTTATCCCCACATCAATTACGATGTCACTTTTCTCCTCCCTTAAATAAAGATGAAGAGTAATCAAAAGTTTAATCCCTTATTATGGAGTGTAATTACCTAATGATGCCAGACATTCAAAACGGTAATTTTCATGGGCCTTTTTTTTCCCAATTTATATAAGATGTCTATTTTTTTTTCTTTTTTTCTTTTTTTCTTTTTTAATAAGAAACTTGTAAATTTTATTAAAATGAAGATAACATCGCAACATCATGAGCCACAGCAGACTCAATGATAGGAGGTGCTTCCTTTATCCAAGTTACATAATCAACAATATGCCTAGCATATTGCGCTAATAAATGGGCAGGGCGATTACCCTGTCGATGAACGTGTGATACTTGTCCTGTCGAAAATCTTGCAATTTGTATTAAATACCTTTAGTTATGTTGCTTATTACCTAAGAAGGATCTTTACATCCAGTCATAGCATCATAGACAATCTTGGAGTCGCATTCAAATAAACATCCCGGGCTCCCACATCCCAAGCAAATAGTAAGCTCTCCTCCAATGCCTTAGCTTCAACCTTTAGTGGCCCCAACAGTAATGGAAGTGATTTACTAAGAATTGCTTCAACACGCCACCATGGTCTCGAATAATAGCTCCCAATCCGGTTGAGTTATTACTAGTAAAAATTGCAGCATTGCTATTGACCTTGTACCATGGTGCAACTGGAGCCTTCCCATCAGTCCTCATCCTTATTTCCAACCTCAGACAGCTTCAGATTGGCCGTTTGGAATTCTTCCAGCATGTATCGTGCCTTTTGCAAAATAGGTAGGCCAATTTGTCTAGTTTTCCCTTGTTGCACTTCATTACGATTGAACCAGATGACCCTGGATACCATAACGAAAAGTTTAAGTAGGTCATTCCTTATTCTTTGTCTGAACTTTAAATACCAAATTAGGTCCTTAAATTCTAGGAAGTTAACTCTATATGCTTCAGAAGGAATATCTGATAGTGCCCAGATTTCCGTGCTTTCTCACAACCCTAGAATACATGCCCACTACTTTCTGGTTCCAACTCGCATGCCTCATAGATGGAATTATCAATCACCTTCCATCTACACAAGTTAGCTTTCGTTGGAATGATATTTCTACACGCTCACCATGCGAATGACTTAACTTTATTAGGAATGTTGAGACCCTAGAGTGTCTTCCAAAATATATTACGATTTTGGTTGTCTGATGCTTCCCCCAGGTTTCCATTAATCACCTCATCCAATGCAATCTTATAAGCACTACGAATAGTAAAATCCCCTTTCGAAGTATAAGCACATGTCATTCGATCACCTAGAAGCCAAAAGCTAAAGGGAATGCTTAAAATAGTTAAGGCATCCGAAGGGGAGAAGATCTGTGTAATCATTTCAGCCTTCCAGGCCCTAGTGTAAGGATCAGTAAGCAGAGACACTCGAGCATCAAATGGGACACTAACCAGTCTGGATGTAAGTTTAAATGTAGATGGTTCATTAAGCCATTTATCTCTCAAAATATTTAGTGAATGGCCTTTCCTAACTTGCCATTGATGCCCTCTTCATACAATGGATTGTGTTGCCAAAATACTACGCCAAGCAAACGATAGATGGTTGCCAAGTTCAACTAATAGAAAGTCCCCATTGGGGAAATACCATGCCTTGAAGACCCTATGAACGAGTGATGTGATATTAGTTTGTATGTGCCAGCCTTGCTTTGATAGTAAGGTAAGATTGAAGGCTTTGAGATCGTGAAAACCCAAGCCACCTTTCTCCTTTGGTAGACACATCTTGTCTCAACTCAACCAAGCCATCCTACTTCTCTCATTGGTTTGTCCCCGCCAAAACTTGCGAACCATACTAGTCATTTCATCACATAAAGCATTTGGGGGTTTAAATACACTATAGTCATTTCATCTTGTCTGATGCTTCTCTTTCCACCCAGATAGTTTGTTATCCAATCTCTCAATTAATTGATGGAAGGTGTTACACTTATTCTTCCTTACCAGTTATGGAAGCCCCAGATACTTCTCATGTTATTTAATGATCTTTGCCCCAAATCTATTCTTGATCTCATCTTGGACATTTTGTGGTGTGTTAAGACTAAAGAAGAGAGAAGTCTTCTCTTTGTTCAGCTATTAGCATAAAGCTAACTCATATTTTTCCAAGATATCAACTAAGTTAGAGCATTCCTTTCCTATGATGTGACAAAAAATCACGCTATCATTTGTAAAGAATAAGTGGAAGATCGATGGTCCCCTGCGCAAGTGGCAATCCCTTTAATGGCACCATGCTCCACTGATTTTCTAATTAGGATTGACAAACCCTTTGCACAAAACAAGAAATAATAAAGGGAGAGGAGGTCCCCTTGACATAATCCTTGAGTTGGGATAATAACGCCTTAGGGTTTTCCATTGATTTTAACAACATAAGTGATAGAGTGTACACACCTCATCATAAGATCAACCCAATAATATTTGGAAGGAAATTTTTAATCTATTAGCAATAACCTTCGAAGCAAGCCTAGATACTACATTGCTAAGACTAATAGGTCTATATTGGGTAATTTTAGTTAGATTCTTCACCTTGGGGATGAGGGTAATATGGGTTCATTACATTTCGATGGGATAATTCCATGATTCAGAAAATCCAAAACAACCTGTGTAACACAATTTCCAACTAAAGACTAGTAATGTTGATAAAAAAGAGGAGGCATACCATCAGGTCTTGATGCTTTTTTTGGGTGCATCTGTTTGAGGGCTCTTGTAACCTCTTTGGCCTTGAACTCCAAGCTTAGGGAGCTATTCATTGAACTTGAGACTACTAGTTGAATGGCTTCCACAACTTCAGTTGCATCACATTGTTCATTTGACTAGAAAATTGAATTGAAATAACCCACAACAATATTCTCCACCATTATGTCCTCCTCATGCCATGCTCCAATTTCATCACATAAGCCTTTGATGGTATTTCTTTGAAACCGATTTGAGGCCTTCACGTGGAAGAAACAGTGTTTCGATCCGCACTAACTAGCCATGTATTGCGAGACTGTTGATTCCACATTGTACTTTCTACATCTAGTCAAATATTCAGGTCCTTTCGGTATTGAAGAATTTCAACTTCACCTTGTCTATTTTCTTGGTTTGCTCAAGAAATAGGTCCTAAACAAAATTTCTTTTATTAGAAGATGTCTATAACTTTGTGTTCATTATTATTTACTTATTTTTGGAAGAACGATGTTGCTTCAATGCAACATGTTAATTATAAGTTCTGACCAATGGTTGCAATGATATGTGGATTGAGCCTCAATCCAATATAAGGTGCCATAGCCCACAGGACGGACAAAATTGGCTTCTGCCCTTTTCGGGCAAATTAATTAGCCTTTTGCCCTTCTTCCCAAACTAAATAGGAAAATACCCCTCTTTTGAAAATCGAGTTTTTCAAAATCGATTTAAGCCCTATAGTGACGTTTTCAAGGACCTATAGTGACGTTTATAAAGACCTATAGTGGCGTTTTGTAACTTGATATCCATGAAATCGAGTTATAGGCAATAAAATTGCCTATAACTCGATTTCATGGATATCAAGTTATAAAACGTCACTATAGGTTCTTAAAATGTCACTATAGGTCCTTAAAAACGTCACTATAGGGCTCCAGAAATTTTTTTTTTTTTAACTCGATTTTGAGAAACTCGATTTTCAAAAGAGGGGCATTTCCCTATTTAGTTTGAGAAGAAGGGCAAAAGGCTAATTAATTTGCCCAAAAAGGGCAAAAGCCCATTTTGTCCCCCACAAGACACTTAGGAAGAAGTCGAGGACTTTGGAATTCTATTATATATGCAACACTACAGTAATAGAAATTGGCATAAGTGTGAAAGGAGACCCCTTAAGCTCTCAGGGAAAATCTAAGACAAGTATGAGTGGGCCGAGTCTTAAGAGATACATGGAGGAAATGGCTTTGGAAATTATTAGGCACTCTGGAAATATAGTAACATGATATTCTTTCCTCTCATGTCCATAGTAAACTCACTCTACCATAAATTTAAATTGTAGAATCTACGTTCTACAATGAATGAAAGGAGAGGGAATTTAATATTTATATTGTGAAATCCACTATGAATAACTATAAGAGAGAAGGAAATTTAAATAGTGGAATTCAAATCTCTTTATCCCATTATCCCATGTTTCAAAATGGATCGTAACCTTTTAAATGCATTATTTTAGTCCTTAACCTTTGTTTTTGTATATGTTAAAATAATTCTTACCATAAGCGGTGGATGGAAAAGTTTAACGTGGCAAACAATGAGATTAAAATAATATTATTAGGACATATGTGATTCAATGTTAGGAACATATGTCAACATTTTATGTAATTGGCTAATCCTTTGACAAAATGCACTTTACTTGTAATTGGGTAGATCTAGGATGTGTTTAATGCTTCAAGAAACAAGGTTTCAAGTTCAAGTGTTAAAGCCATGCAAGTCTGTCCAAGAATCAAGTAATGAAGTGCTGGATTTTAAATATCAACAGCTAGCATGACAGCTAGCATCTATCGAGGTTTAAAAGCTGCTAAAGCTCATGGCTTGACAACTAGCTCGATAGATGGCTATCTATCGAGATTTATGAAGTTCAGTTTTCAAATTGATTTTCATCCAATCCGTGGGTATATGTTTGGGCTTTCTTTTCTCACAACCCTAAACACATATAAGAATTATTTTGAGGGCCGTAAAAGGTTGCACAAGAGCACAATTCCATAAGTGTGAAGAAAAGTGTGACCGAAAACCTAGTTTGCCCTAGTTCTTGAAGAAGCTGCTATGTTTGTACACCATAGGGTTTTGTGACCAAGAAACTTCATGATCTTCATTGTGTGATGAACAGAAGAACTTTGTAGCCAACATCCTTCTCAAGTTGCTGATCAAGTCGCATATTGGGATCTGCGCATCTATTGGTTAGTCACGTACTGGGAGCCATGCATTGAAAGGAGAGATTGTCACTACAGAACAAGTCAAATTGGGTACTGGGGTAAGGGTTCAACTGTAGGTTGGTATAAGGTACTGGGATTCCTTTACTTGTAACCGCTTGTTTTGATAATAGTGGATTCTCGAGAGTGGTGACCTTAAAATCACTTGGTGGGGTTTTTGCCATGTAGGTTTTCCCCATTTGTAAGCAAATTACCTTGTCAATTTATTTTCCACTGCATACTTAGTTTAATTGGTGATTTAATTGTGCTGCCACGCATATTGCATGTTAATTTGATTAATTAATAAACTTGGATAATTAATTAATTAATTCATCACAAGGGGTCAATACATTCTTGGCCTATCAAATGGTATCAAAGCAGGCACACTCTGATTAGGGTTAATCTTTGCTGTGTGATCCATTGACCCCTGTTGTCATGGCTACAATCGGCTTGAAAAGATCTTTGTTTTCATATACATTTTTTTTTTTCTAATCTCTACTTGTGTGAGTGTATCAGAAAGTGCAAGTCTAAAAGTTATTTGAATTCTATTATGATGACTATTGGAAAAGACCTCAGCTTGGCAAAGAAAAAACTAGACTGTCTCAGAATTAAAATGTGCAAAAGAGTTCGTTTGAGATGAGTGAAAGTTAAAGGTTTAGCTCATAAGAGGCAGATGAGAGAAAACACCATTCCCACTGATTTATCATCTAAGCATGAAGTGTGTTTCATGATGAAGTTCGCATTTAAGGTTATGGACATGTGTTTGTGGTACCTTGATAGCAGCTGCTTAAGACACATGACTAGAGACCGATCTCTCTTCAAGGTTTTCGAGTCTAAGAAAGGTGGTAATGTCACATTTGGTGATGGGAACAAATCATAGATTAAAGGAAAGGGAATCATTTCTCTACCAAGACTGCCAGACATTGCAAATGTTCTATATGTAGAAGGTCTGAGAGTGAACCTGTTGAGCATAAGTCAGATATGTGATCAAGACTTCATGGTACTATTTTCAAAGGGAAAATTCCTTGTCATGGATGAGTCTGGAAAGAAACTCATAAGTAGTGTTCGCACTCTAGACAATTGTTATGGCTTGGTTCTTGATGCTGATATTGTGTGCAATAGCATTCGTTTACCAAATGAAAATCTATGGCACCAAAGGATGGGACATGCTAGTTATAGACATCTTTCAATTGTATCTAAGCATAAGTTAGTTTCGGGGATACCTAAGCTTAGTAGAATAAGCAATGTGCTGTATGGACCATGTCAGCTTGGGAAACAGACTAAAGCTAAAAATCCAGGCACTCAGACATCTACTACTTCCAGACCATTGGAGCTACTACATCTGGATCTTATAGGTCCAACTAGAACCAAGTCTCTTAGTGGAAAGAGATACATCTTGGTTGTGGTAGACAACTTCACTAGATACACTTGGGTCATCTTCCTACGATCCAAGTCTAATGCTCCTGAGCATATTGAAGCATTGTGCACCACATTGCAGAATGAGAAGAGCTTAAAGATCGATCAAATTTGAAGTGATCATGGTAAAGAATTCGAGAACTCGTATATGGAGTCCTTTTGTACAAGATCAGGTATATCTCAAGAATTCTCAACTTCTATTACTCCTCAGCAGAATAGTGTAGTAGAAAGGAAGAACAAGGTTATTTAAGAGATGGCTAGAGCCATGTTGCACAACAAGGATATGGCTAGAAACTTATGGGGAGAAGCCGTTAACACTGCTTGTCATACAGTTAATAGGATGTATTTTAGACCCGGTACCAAGAAGACTCCATATGAGTTGTGGAAGGGAAGGAAGTTGAATATTAAGTATTTCAGAATCTTTGGAAGTACTTGTTTCATCCTCGAGGATAGAGAAAATGTGGGAAAATTTGATCCTCGAAGCGATGAAGCAATATTTCTAGGATACTCCTCTACAAGCAAGCCTTATCAGGTATGCAACAAAAGAACCATGAAGGTTGAACCCACTAAATTTGAGGAAGCTCTTTAAGATGAAAGCTAAGTGGAAGCTATGCACGATGAATTGCTTTAGTTTCAGAGGAATGATGTTTGGACTTTGGTACTTAGATCGAAGGGTGAGCTCATCATCGACACAAAGTGGATATCCCGTAATAAAATTGATGAGATGGGTAATGTGATCCACAACAAGGCTCGTCTTGTAGCTCAACGATACTCACAAATGGAAGGAGTAGACTATGATGAGACATTTGCTCCGATAGCCCGTATGGAGTCCATTAGAAGTCTCCTAGCCCTAGCATGTCACTTGAGGTTCAAGCTCTATCAAATGGATGAGAAGGCTACATTCTTGAATGGGCTGCTTAAAGAAGATGTCTATGTAGCAACCAAAAGGATTCATTGATCCACACTTTTCGGATCATGTGCTGTACCTTAAGAAGGCACTTTATGGGTTAAAGAGCTTGGTATGATCAACTCATACAATACTTGGTGTCACATGGGTTCACCAGAGGAAAAGCTAATCAAACTCTCTTCATAAAAATGGAAGATGGCAAGTTGATAGTCGCTCAAGTCTATGTTGATGATATCATTTATGGTTCAACTAAGGATGAACTTGCTCATAGCTTCTCAAAACTCATGTAGGCCGAGTTCGAGATGAGCATGATTGGAGAGCTAACTCACTTCCTTGGATTGCAAATTCGCCAACAAGATTAAGATGTATTCCTATCTCAATCTAAATATGCTAAAAATCTTGTGATGAAGTTTGGTTTGGAATCTGCTATTTCTGTTAGAACCCCTATGAGCCCAAATGTTAAACTCACTGTTGACTTGTTAGGTAAAAGTGTTGATTCATCTCTTTATAGAAGCATGATAGGTAGTTTTCTTTACCTTACTACCAGTAGACCTGACATTAGTTATAGTGTGGGAGTGTGTGCTACATATCAAGCTAATCCCAAAGAGTCTCATATGATTGCTTTGAAAAGAATCATAAAGTATGTCAAAACCACTGCCAACTTTGGTGTGTGGTACAACAAGGACACAAATGATGTCTTAGCTGGGTATTCTAACGCTGATTGGGCTGGGAATGCTGATGATAGAAAGAGTACATCGGGGGGCTGTTTCTATGTGGGTAATAATCTTGTCTCCTAGATGAGCAAAGAGTAGGATTCCATCTCATTATCCACTGCAAAAGCTGAGTACATCGTTGCTGGTAGCTGTTGCACCCAACTTCTATGGATGCAAAAACTCCTCCATGATTATGGTATTTGTTAAGAGCACCTTACCATCTACTGTGACAATACCAGTGCCATCGACATCTCTAAGAATCCAGTTCAACATTCTTAAACTAAACACATAGAGATTTGACATCACTTCATTAGGGAGCTTGTCGAAGATGGTACTCTTACTCTTGAGTTTATTCACACTGATGATTAGAAGGCTGATTTGCTTATCAAACCTCTTAACAGCAAACAGTTTGAATTCTTTCACCTAAACATTGGTTTCATCTCCATGGATTGATCTCACCTTCTCCTCCAAGGCCCAAAACCTTTGGTCCTCTGAAAACATGAGCCAAAGCCCAAAATTCCTTGGTTCTTTGAAAAATAAGAGCCAAGACCTAGAACCTTTAGTCCTTTAAAAACATAAGCCAAAGCCTAGGAACCCTTGGTCCTCTAAAAACATAAGCCAAGATCCAAAACCTTTAGTCCTCTGAAAGCATGAGCCAAAACTCAAAAATCCTTGGTCCTTTGAAAACATGAGCCAAGATCCTTTAGTCCTTTGAAAACATGAGCCAAAGCCCAAAAAATCCTTAGTCCTCTAAAAACATGAGCCAAGATCTTTAACCTTTGGTCCTTTGAAACACATGACCAGAATTTCCATATTTTCTAAACCTCAAGTAAGCATGTCTTGTACTCATTCAAAAATAAATAAAATAAAAATTTGCATGCATGAAATACATTTGGACTTGATCCTCCTACCAAGATTCATGCATGAAATTTGCATGCATGAAATACGTAGGCAATCTCCCTCGAGATTCAGTTCACATTTTAATCCACTACATGACGGTCTGCATTTTTATCTACATGCATCATACATTCACCACGGTTAAATACTGATTGCAAAGTTAGGTGTCTTTTTCATACATTGACATTCACTTTTCAAGCTCTGTTAATGAGGGGCATTTTGTTGACACCCCATTTTGCAACCCGCATTTAACCTCACATGGAGGGTAAAAGGGTAATTTCACCTTGGAAATATGCATCTTGATTATGGTCATTAGATTCTTAATCTCATTTCACCAAAATGATCTTAATGTTGTAATGATCAAATTGACTGGTCATAAGCCCTAATCGGACCATCAGATTAAAAGTTATCATCAAATAAAATTTTAATGGCTGAGATGCACTATCACAAATTGAGTCCGACTATATATGATTATGAACAATTGATTCCAATTGGTTATAATTATAATCAATTTGAGATTAATGATGTATTATAATTTGATTGGCTAGGACTACATTTTATGGTAAGGTTGCACACACTTAATTAATTAGATAGTCAAACATTAATTATTCAATGAGTAATTTGTGCAATTATCTTTTAATTAGGGTGAATTTGGAAATAATAAAGTCTGAAATGGGAGTGATTGGAGCCTATTAATATTAATTGGAAACTAATTTGGGACCTATTAATGTTAACTGTGTTGAAATTATTTTCTAACAAATAACCTCTGCTCCCCATTTCATTGATATCTCTCAGAATATTTTGAATCTGTGAATGAGGTTAATTTTCCCAGAAACTAGACATCCGGAGCTTCAATTTGACCACAAGAATGAGACACTTTTGATCAAAATTGAGAAAGATATGATTTTTTTGAATTTGGCTCTGCAAGCTGTTATAGTAGCCACGGGAAAACTGAATTTTGCTTGCTTCTTGCTCTCACCAATCTCTAAATTTAGTGCACCCTAATTTCCCTAATGGCTAAAATAAGGTCTACGTTCATGATTCTTTGTCAATTCTTATTAAATGACATTCCATTCATATTTTCTCCACCACTACTATATAAACCCCCCTCCTCTCTTTCATTCTAGAAAACACAAAAAAGCTCCCTTTCTTCTCCTCTCTTGAGTTCTAGTGAAGTAGAGTAGTCTTGTCATATCTTGGTCTTCTTGAGACTCAAGGTATTGAGTGAGACTCACTCTCCCTCTCCTCGCTCTTCTTTTCCTCCATCCTTAGTACCTCTACCAAGAGTTTTGTCTTCCACTATATGGATATTGCATGAATGTATAATCCATTTCCCTAACTTGCTTTTTTTATGTTGTCATGATGAGAATTTAAGATTAAAGGATGATAGTAATTATTTAAATTCCCTTGAATATGTTTGAATGTTCTTATGTGTTCTTCACATGTTCTTGGTTGTTCATCACATGTTCATGCATAACAATAGTTTTGATCTTAAATCCACAACAAAAACATGAAAAATATGTTTTTTTAATAATTCTTACAAATGCTTGAATCTAGAATATCACCATTCACACACATTTACTAGAATTTATTTTTCAATCCAAACGAAATGCTTAGTAAATTGAATTAGGGTTTATCACATGCACACACATTAAATTCAACATTCAAATTGATTGATAACATATTGGATGATGTGATATGAATGTTGGCCACCATAGTCTAGAAGACCAGTTTCACCGAGTAAGATGGGTTGCCTAATACCTTCCCACCTTGTAAAATAGCCTCCGAGCTTAGATCAAGGGTTGATAGATCAATGTCTATACTTTTAATTTTCAATTTCTAGATTGTAACTAGGAAATAAAGCCATATACTTTATCTTAGATTGTATCTAGGACCAAAGCCATGTAATTTTCCTATAATCAATTTAAATTCAATTTCAAATTAATAAAATGACGAATTTTTCAATTTTGGTTTTCTTATTTATTCTAATAATTAAGTAAGTGGCGACTTCATTGTAAAACCCTTAATCTAAAGGGGAAAATATAATCAATTGAACCTCCATTTTGAGAGGCAATAACATGACTCCACCCATTCACATGGGTTTGGCCTAGTCTCTCACACCATGTTTGGGGTTGCTGCCTTGTTTAGATGTATGATAGTGTTTTCACATGTTAGATGAATGCTAGGGTTTCTTTTGTGTGTTTTGCTCTCTTTTGCTTTGTGGATAGATAACTAATCTTGTTTAGGGATAAAGATGCCATGTTGTATGCTAGATGCATGATTAGTGTGTGTGTGGGTTTAGAATACAAGTGTTGTATTAGTTTTCAATAGGGTTAAAACATAAGACACAATGATGGGAGGCCAACCTTAGGGTTGGGTGATCTTGGGTGCCTAACACCTTCCTAAGAGCGTACCTAAACTCTGAACCCATACTCTAGTAGTAAGATCAAAGGTCATTCCTCGAGAGGATGCTATATATATGGTTCCTAGACCATTGCAAAATCTAGGTGACAACTCCCCCTTTATGTCTATAGTGGCAACTCCGCTTGGGATAGTGAGTTTAATTCTTATGTGTCTGGCTTCTTAACTTAATAAAAACTATTTCAATACTTGTTTGCACACACATCACTTGTTCTCTTTTGTCCCTTAACCTTAGTTGGTGATGAGTGGGAAGATGGAATTCTCCATTCGGGCCCAAATCTTCTAAAGTTCATCTCACCAACTCATAATCGGTGTCATCGCCTATAATGGGCTTTACGTATGTTAAAGGTTTGCTACCAATCCACTATGGGGTCCACCTAGCCCCTCGATTGGAATCATAGCCCACTTAGTTGTGAGTGGCCTATTTATCCATCCTTTTAGCCTTACGGAGCCTACCCACACTAGCCAGATCCTAAACCCTATCACAACCCTTTATATCACTTGTTCGTTCAACCATATACCATGTGTTCACATAATTCTAAAGGACAAATAGAAAATATAAAAATGGAAGGGATGGCCCTAAAGTTATGGTATACCCTAAGATGGCATGTGATAAAAGAAAAGAAGTTCTCACGTATAAGAGGCTTGTCCCTAAAATTGAAAGGTATATCTTAACTTGAAAGGTTCACAAGATCATAGCTTATTTGCTATCATAGGCCCAAATGGAAAAAGCCCTTTTGAAAAAGAGGACTTTGGGCCTTAGGTTACAAATATGCTATAAACTTAGCATCCAAAATCCTACAAAGCCAATATGAGCTTCCCTAATCTTGGGCCTCCTTGTTGCATGCCTAGACCCAAAATGATGAGAACATCATGTACTTTGAGAGGAAGACTACAATATATTCTAGCTATAGGGCCATTTCAAAAAAGAAAAAGAAAAAAAAATGATAAATAAAAAGGAAAAGCCCAAAAGTGATGAGTACATTGTAAGCCTATGTTTGAGGCAAAGGGTTGAAAATTTCGAAGTACATTCTAATGAAATCCCATAAGAGTAAGATGAGAGCCTTATTGTAAATGGATCAAAAGCCCAATGAAATAAGGGGCCAAAATCCATAAGAGGGAAAGGGGTGATATTGTAATTGGGCCTTCATTGAAATGAACTTACGAATTTTCTAAGGACATCTAAAAGTTAAAAAAAAAAAAAAAAAAAAAAAAAAAAAAAAAAAAAAAAAACTTTAATTTGGACATGAGCTTAATGAAAATAGGGCTTTTTTTTCAAACATCACTCCAAACCAAGTCCAATGGAAGGCAAGATAGCAAAAGAAGAAGTTGAAAAAGACAAGGCTAACCATGGAAAAAGCTAGCTGACTCAAGAGAACATCAACTGCATGGTGGCAAAAGGGAAGGTCCGCCTACTTTTACCCAACTTTATGCCACAACTAAAGAGTGCTCCTGGACCATGGACTTTCAAAAGGGCCCATTTCAATGACTTCTCTAAATCTGGAGACATAAGATCATGGGAAGATCATGATTGGCTAGAATGTACCTTGAAAGTAGGAACAACTCAAGTTGCCCTAGCTCACTTCATGCTTGAATGCAACATGAACTCTTCTTCTGACGATGACCAATGCCTTGTGGTGAACAAAGAAGAAGAAGGAGATGATGAAATGATTAGTTGTTGGAGTGGGGATGACGACGACTAGTTCTTTAATGAAGTGGGGAGAGACTTCCCTAATAAGGGTGAAGAACTGTATGACATAGCTGAAGCTATGCATGTATGGAAACCTCTGAAGAAGGATGACCGGTCAGCTAAGCTAAAGAAGGATGAGGGGAAGAGTGTAAAACCTTGAAGAAGAAAGAAGGTGGAATTCATCACGCCTATTGTGGGCCCCATTAATAATTGGACTTGGGTTGGGTTTTTTGAAAACATGGGGAAAAAGTTTTGTAATGCAAGTTCCAATGTACTTTTCAATATTTTCAATAAGATGAATTTTGATTTGGCTTACTTTAATGTGTCCCATAACATTGAAATTTTGAACTTAAATGATTCTGTTAGGACATATGTGTTTCACATGTTAAGAATATATGTCATGATTTTATGTAATTGGCTTATCCTTTGACAAAACGTACTTTACTTGTAATTGGGTAGACTTAGGATGTGTTTAAATACTTCAAGAAACCACGTTTCAAGATCAAGTGTTGAAGCCTTCAAGTTTGTTCAAGAAATCAAGCAAAGAGTGCAAATTCATTAAAGCTCGACAGCTGGTCAATAGCTTCTCGACACCTCCTATATGTCGAGGTTTAAGAATTTCAGAATTCAACTCTGATTTTCTTGAGATCCGTGAATCTGTTTTTGGGCCTTCTTTTCTCCTAACCCTGGACATATAAAAGGATTGTTTTAAGAGCCGTAAAATGGTACACAAGTTGCACAAGCATTGAGCAAACTCTTGACCTAGTTCATCTATTTCTCTAGAAAAAGTTGCTGTGTATTTGCACCGTAGGGTTTTGTGACCATGCATCTTCCTGATCTTCATCGTGTGGATGAACTGAAGAACTTTGTAGCCAACAATCTTCTCAGTTGGTGTTATTAAAGTCGCGTACTGGGATCCGCGCAACTATTAGTCACGTACTTGGGAGCCAAGCATCAGAAAGGGGAACTGTCACTACAGAACAAGTCCAATTGGGTATTGGGTAAGGGTTCAACTGTAAGTTGGTAAGGTACTTGGGATTCTTTTACTTGTAACCGCTTGTTGTGATAATAGCAGAGTTTCGGAAGTGGTGACCTGAAAATCACCCGGTGGGGTTTTTGCCGTTAGGTTTTTCCCCATTCGTAAACAAATCACCATGTTATTTATTTTCCGCTGCATAATTAATTTATTAGTGTTTTTTTTTTTTTGTGCTATCACGCGTTTGCATGATAAATTGATTAATTAATAACTTGGTTAATTAATTAATTAATTTCTATCACAAGGGATCATTCAGTTTGTGGCCTATCAAGTGGTATCAGAGCAGGCACACTCTAATTAGGGTTTAATCTTTGCTATGTTGATCCATTGACCCCTGTTTGTCATGGATAGAAGACAGTCATTAATTATACCTCATTTATTTGATGGCACTAACTATGCATACTAAAAAGTATGCATGAGAGCTTTCTTGCAGTCCTTAGATGAGAAGGTGTGGCAAGCTATAGAGATTAGCTAGACCAAGCCAAAGGAAGTGTCGGCTGATTGGGATGAAGAAAAGATCAAGGCGGCTAACTTCAACAGCAGAGCATTGAATACCTTATTCAGTGTAGTCACTAATAAGGAGTTTAAGAAGATATCCTCCACAGAAACTGCAAAGGAAGCATGGACCATCCTCCAGACAACCTATGAGGGTACAAAGGCTGTCAAGGATTCAAAGCTTCAGAGGCTCACTACAAGCTTTGAAGAAATAAAGATGGAGGAGGATGAGTCATTTGATGAGTTCTATGCCAAGCTCAAGGACATGGTAAACTCAGCCTTCAATCTTGGGGAAACCATTCCTGAACCCAAGATTGTAAGGAAAGTGCTTAGATCTCTACCCGAGAGATTCCATGCCAAGATTACGGCGATAGAAGAATCAAAGGATATTGACAAAATTCCTTTGACAGAGCTGGCTGGTAATCTGCAGACTTATGAGCTAGGGTTAGCAAGGATTGGAAAGTCAGGAAAGGGCAAGAGCATGGCCTTGAAGGCAAAGAGAAGTGACACAAATGAGTCTTCCGATGATGAAGATTCCAAGATGAAGTCCTACATTACAAGGCAGTTCAAGAAGTTTATGAAGAATGCCAACGGGAGGAACTTCAACAAGGACCACAGGCAATCCAGTTCTTCTCAGTTTAAAGGGCAAGACAAAGGGAAAAAGGATGCTAAGGAAGGTGGTCAGTACACTGTTCCCACAAGACCTAAGTGTTTTGGGTGTCAAGCCTTCGGGCACATGAAACATGAGTGTCCTACGTATCTCAAGAGCATTGGGAAGAGTAAGGCACTTGCTACTACTTTGAGCGACATTGAGCCTGAGAAAGATTCCGACAATGAGGATGATGGAATCTTGAATGCCTTCATTGCCACTGTCAATCCTACTGATGGGATTGTTAAAGATGTGGACGAAGAAGAAGAATTGATGGAGTCCAAATTTGAAAAGATGGATGATCAAGATGACATCCATACAGCCTATGAGAAATTGTACAAAGTTTCTAAAAAGCATGAGAAACTTTATAGGCTGGCCACCAAGAAACTTAGTGATGTGGAACTTGACCGTGAAGAATTATCCACAAAGTTTGATGAGGCTAATCAGACTATTGGAACACTGAGGTTTGAGAACAATTTCTTGGTTGAGAAGACCAAGAAGCTTGAGGCGGAGCTGCTTCAAGTCAGAGCTCAATTGGAGAGGACTTCAAGCGCTAAGCTTGACGAGATGCTTAGTATTCAAAAATCTGCTTCAGATCGAACAGGTTTAGGGTATGGTCTCTCTTCCTCTAATATTGCTTCTACTAGTACTACTGTTTTTGTTCCTCCTACTAGTAATACTGAAATTGAGAACACTGATGTTAAAATTAGTCTAGCTAGTGAGAACTTAGACAAGGGTAAATCTATCTTAGAAGCACCCCCTAAACTAGATAAGAAAGATTTTAAAAATCCTAAGGCAAAGAAGGTTAACCCTTAAAAGCCTAAACAAAAGAAGTAGCATCTCTGTCATCATTGTGGAGCTGCCGGTCATACTCGACCAAATTGCTATAAGTGGTTAGCCACTCAACAGAGCAACGGCATGATAGCATCTAAAAGCCAAAATTAGCTTCAATCATCTCTCGCTCCTCTCGGTGATCTTCTCAAGGCCCTCATGTTCCTTTCGAACTTGAATGGTTTCAATTCTTCCCCCTCTCCACTGGTTCAAGGGTTTAATCAAAGGAAATGTTCTTCCAAGGTATGGAAGAAAAAGGACTCTAAGTGATTTTATCACTTTCTTCTATCTTCTTGTTTTTGTTTGTTGCATTACTTGTGTGTTTTGTTTTTATTTTGAATCAGTCTAGTTTTATGTTTTGCTTTGTTTAACATGTTTTTGTTTATTTTGTTTTTTATATAAAAATAAAAAAAAAATTGAAAAATCAGAAAAATACAAAAACAGTGTGTGTTTTGTGTACATTTGTACTTATGTATCTTGGATGGCCATTGAAAAAAAGTTTTCTAAACTTTGTATCTCTTGTAGCTTAGATGAACATCTCTATGCACAACTAAGCAAGTGAGCTTTGTGGCTTTTGTTTATGATGAGTAAGATTGAGTTGTCTCTTATACTTAACACTCGTATCACTCTTTTTGACAGGAAGGACTAAAAAATCCTGAGAGAAAGGCATTAATAACTATCTCACCACTGTTGCCTGCCAATCATGTATGACATCAGTTTGTTTCGGCATAGAAAAAGTGTGATGTCAATGACATTTGTGTGTTTAGGCATAGCAAAATTAGAATGTCAAATATCAATGGATATTTCTTTTCTCTCTCTAATAAGCCCATGTATGATATACTTAAAAGAAAAATATGCAAAGAAAAAAAAAACCAAAATCAGAAAGATCAAAAATGCTTTTAAATATGATTGCAAGCGTGTATTCTAGGAGATGTGGGAGTTATAGGATGTACCTTGAAGGTGATAGTCCCCATCAAGCAGATATGATTGTGTGTGAGTTAAAGCGATTTTCTCATATCTCAAATCGTCATAGCATGTATACACTTATGCAATCTTGCGATGTTTTTCACACACAACACGCAATATTCTTTGCTATTCTTGATACATGTGCAGATACAATGTGATTTGGTCATCACAAGTTTTACATGTGTTAATGTATGCTTACTAAACTGTCTTAACTTGGTTTTTGAAATATAAAACTGGTTAGACTTGTTTAGTGTGAGTGTGTGTCTTGGAGATCCTTGTGCTCAAATTTTTTAAATTGAGAGACTATTTTGAGATATTATTGTGTTGATTGGATCATTGGTTGAGTTGTATGTTGGATTGCATTCATATCTGTGTTTTTCTCCTCTCGAAAAACTGTTTTAAAAAGCTGGCTCGACACCTCCTCGACACCTCTTTGATACCTTGCTATTTGTCGAGCTTCTCAAGCATTTTTCTTATCGCAATCCCAACAGCTCCTTGATACCTGGTGGATCGATCGAGCTTCTGTTCTTGGATCTGATTCCTTGTTGCTCGATACCTCAGCTGTCGACGACCATTTTCTCGATACCTACCTCAATAGCTTCCTCGACACCTCTCGACACATGCATCTGTCGAGATTTACTGAGGGTCTATATATACTTTCTTCGCGATCCATTTCTCATTTCTTCGATCTCTCTCGATCTGTCCACACCTGTTCATCTCCCAAACACTCTCTCTCTCTCACTCCAAACCTCTTCCTTTGTGATTTTTCAAGCTTTCTCAAGATTCTTCCTCACTTGGTAAGTTTCTAATCTCTCATTCCTCATGCATTTCATGTTTTAAAACCTAGGTTTTAGGATTTTTTGAAAATTTTGGGGTTTTTCAAAATTGTTGAGTTATTCTTGAAATTTTGGGATGGGTTTTCACTTAAATGAGTTTAAAACCTCATACATTGCATCACATTAGCATTATAACAGTATTGACATACATTTAGATGTGTGCTATATGTTTATGTCCTGATAGGTTTGGATTGGGCTGAGCCCATGATGTTTTTTTTGTTTTGCATGTCACATGTTCATGCATTTCCCATGCATACGTACCTTAGTTTCAATATATTTGATATTATTGATATTACTTGGAACTTTTCTGATTGTTCTTCTCTTTTTCTCCCTCTATTTCTGTTTACGTTAGTCGTGTTTATGGCACCTAAACGTAAATCCACTCCAGCCCGGAACCCTCTTCGTTCCGGTGCTTCTTCATCTACTGATCCTTCACCTTCCAATGTTCGGTTCCGTGATGATGATGCCTTTAAGGCATTTTCAGAGAACTTCTCTAGACGTGGCATTCATTCGGAATGCCAAGTCATTCTGTCAAACTTTGCCGACACTGACCTTCCCTTTGTCATTCACAGTAGGGGATTGGAGTCACTGTGTGACATCTCGGTCACATGTCCTCTTGTGCTTATCTAAGAGTTTTACTCCAACATGCACGGGATTGATTGTTCAATACCTCTCTTTTTCACTTGCGTTCGAGGTACGCGCATTCCTGTCACACCACAGTTGGTTGTGGATGTGCTTCGGGTCCTTAGGATAGAGTTTCCTAACTATCCTAGTTGTGAGTGTCTGAAGACTGTGTCTAGGGATGAGCTCATGTCAGCTTTTTGTGAGTGCCCTACTACTTGGGGTGAGCATCTCTTTACACCATGTCGACCTTTTGCTAAAGGTCCTAGATTCATGAACATGGTGATGACTTTTGTTTTGCATCCACTTTCTCACTATAACTCCATTACAGAGCCTCGTGCTCGATTTTTATTGTCTCTTCTTGAGCATCTTACTATAGATTTTCCTTCTCATTTCATTCTTTCTATTATAGATGTTCATTTAGATTCGGCGTTCCGTGATAAGCTCATCTTTCCTTCCGCTATCATAAGGATTTTATGCCATTTTTTCGTTCCTTTTCCCTCTTCCAACCATTCTACCGTCATGTGTGCCATAGATTACGCTACCGTTAAACGTAGCGAGGCCCAGTTTCAGTCGTGGCAGTCTGATTCAGTAGCACCTTCCTCTCGTTTTGCACCATCCCGATTTACTCCATCTACATCTGCTCTTTCTTCTTCAGGTGATGTGTCTTTAGGAGACGTCATAGTGCAGCTACAATGCATAGATGCTCGCCTGGATACACTATCTACGGAGTTGTATCAGGTGAACGTTCGTGTCGATCGTATTGCACGACGACAGGCGACTATAGGCGGTTTTGCTCCTGAGCCTACTCCTTCACCACCTTATCGAGTGGCTTCTGATTCTAATGCTGAGGATGATGATGATGATGATGATGGTGATGACGATGACGCTTCAGATGATGATGGAGATGCTAGCTCTACCGATGAGATGTCTACTTGACACTCTACCCTTTGTAACTTGTGACAAAAAGGGGAAGTAGTTTTGGATATGAGAGTAGTCACTTTTAAGGGGAGAGTTAGTTTTTGGATCATTCTGTTAGGGGTAGTGTTGTTTCTTTTTGAGAGATGTAGTGAGGATATTATGTATCTTTTCTTTTTTTTCCTTCTTAGATACATTATTCTTGTACATGAGGTCTTATGACCATTTATAGACATACATTGTACTTATTTTCTCTTCTATATTGTTGATGTATGTTTTTCTTTCACCTACCCTTTCATGTGTTGTTTCTTTTCTCTCTTTATACACATGCTTCTTATTATTTGTATGCAATCTATTATTTCTGTTTCACACAAAGATGCCTTGATGAGTTTTGTTTAAAGTGTTTCAGAAATATAGGTTTTCAAAGTCTACTTGCCATAAACTCTCTTCTTGCAAAGTTTTTCAAGAGTTTGGGTTATGATAGATTTTATTGTATTCAACAAGTGAATATGAGTTGAGTGATTTATGACTTCTCTCATATGTTCATTTGTTAGTTGTCGTTTTGTCACAAATTGCCAAAGGGGGAGATTGTTAGGACATATGTGTTTCACATGTTAAGAACATATGTCATGATTTTATATAATTAGCTTATCCTTTGACAAAACGCAGTTTACTTGTAATTGGGTAAACTTAGGATGTGTTTAAATACTTCAAGAAACCACGTTTCAAGATCAAGTGTTGAAGCCTTCAAGTCTGTTTAAGAAATCAAGCAAAGAGTGAAAATTCATTAAAGCTTAACAGCTTGTCAATAGCTTCTCGACACCTCCTATCTGTCGAGATTTAAGAATTTCAGAATTCAACTCTGATTTTCTTGGGATCGGTGAATCTATCTTTAGGCCTTCTTTTCTCCTAACCCTAGATATATAAAATGATTGTTTTAAGAGCCGTAAAATGGTACACAAGTTGCACAAGCATTGAGCAAACTCTATTCAAGCAAATTGTGACCGAAGACAAGGTTCTTGACCTAGTTCATCTATTTCTCTTGAAGAAGTTGCTATGTATTTGCATCGTAGGGTTTTGTGATCAAGCATCTTCCTGATTTTCATCGTATGGATAAACTGAAGAACTTTGCAACCAACAATCTTCTCAGTTGGTGCTATTAAAGTTGCGTACTAGGATCTACGCAACTGTTAGTCACGTACTTGGGAGCCGTGCATCAGAAAGGGGAACCGTCACTACAGAACAAGTCCAATTGGGTATTGGGGTAAGGGTTCAATTGTAGGTTTGTAAGGTACTTGAGATTCCTTTACTTGTAACCGCTTGTTGTGATAATAGCAGAGTTTCGGGAGTGGTGACTTGAAAATCACCCGGTGGAGTTTTTGCCGTTAGGTTTTTCCCCATTCGTAAACAAATCACCGTGTTATTTATTTTCCGCTTCATAATTGGTTTATTGGTGATTTGTTTATGCTATCATGCATTTGCATGATAAATTGATTAATTAATAACTTGGCTAATTAATTAATTAATTTCTATCACAAAGGGTCATTCAGTTTGTGGCCTATCAGATTCAAATGAATTTGAAAGTGAAATTAATAAACAATTGGAAAAGAAAATTGAACCTATGGAACCAATTCTTGAAATTATTAATTTGGAAAATGATAAGAATCCATGCTTAATTAAAATTGGCTTAACTCTAAATGAAAAAGAAAGAAAAGATCTTCAAGAACTCCTCATGGAATTTCAAGAGGTGTTTGCATGGTCCTTTAAAGATATGCTTGGAATTGACCCCAAGATAGCTCAACATCACATTGATACTCATGATCACATGATGTCCATCAAGCAAAAGTTGAGAAGAATGAGGACTGAATGGCTCTTAAAAATCAAGGAGGAAGTTACTAAGCAATTAAAAGTAGGGTTCATCAAACCCGGACACCAAGCCGAATGGATAGCCAATGTTGTGTTTGTACTTAAGAAGGATGGGAAGGTGAGGATGTGTGTGGATTTTAGGGACTTGAACAAGGCATGCTCTAAGGATGACTTTCCTCTCCCTCACATTGATGTCTTAGTGGATAACACGGTGGGAAATGCCTTGATGTCTTTCATGGATGGTTTCTCAAGGTACTACCAAATCAAGATGGCTCCCAAAGATATGACCAAAACCACTTTCACTACCGAATAGGGAATCTATTGTTACACGGTGATTCCATTTGGCCACAAGAATGCTAGGGCAACCTACCAAAGGATGGCTATAGCCTTGCTACATGATATGATGCATAATGAGATAGAGGTGTATGTCGATGATATGATAGTGAAATCCAATGGTAGAGGAAGCCATATTATAAACTTGAGGAAATTCTTCAAGTGGATTAAAGAGTATAGGCTCAAATTGAACCTATAAAAGTGTACCTTCGGAGTAACTGTTGGAAAATTGCGAGGCTTCTTAGTGAGTGATAGAAGGATAGAAGTTGACCCATCTAAGATCAAAGCCAATTGGAGATGCTGCCACAGAAAAGTGAGAAAGAGATAAAGGGTTTCTTGGGTCAATTACAATACATTAGTCGATTCATTGCCAAGCTCACCTCTACTTGTGATCCCATCTTCAAACTTTTAAGGAAGAATGAACCACATACATGGAATGATAAGTGCCAAAAGGCCTTTGAACTTACCAAGGAATATCTCCTCCATCCACCTATCCTAGTGCCTCCACAACATGGAAAACCCTTACTCCTATACCTCTCTATCATAGGGGATGTGGTTGGAAGTATGTTGGCACAAGAAGACGATGACAAGAATGAGAGGGCCATATACTATTTGAGCAAGAGATTTTATGATTATGAGGCTAGGTACACTCCCATGGAATAGTCATGTTTAGCACTTGTTTGGGCCATACAGAAATTGAGGCATATCATCTTACCTTTCCAAATATGGGTGGTAGCAAGAATGGACCCATTGAAGTATCTCTTTGAGAAACCCACTTTGAGTGGAAGATTGTCAAGATGGTTGATCTTATTGGCGAAAGTCGATTTGAAGTATGTTGCTAGGAAAACTATCAAAGGAAGCATCGTGTCAGATTTTTGTGCCGAGAATCCTATAGGGGGAAAGATGGCAAAGAAAACTTTCCAGATGAGGACATTTTGGATGTTGAGTTAGGGACATGGAAGATGTACTTTGACGGAGCTATAAACCAATATGGGAATGGGATAGGAATACTCTTGATCATTCCTAAGGGATCTCACATTTCTTTGGCAATCAAGTTGAACTTTGAAGCAACTAATAACATGGTTGAATATGAGGCTTGTATTGATAGAATGGAAGCTCTTTGAAAGTTAAGAGTAAAGGAGGCAGAAGTATTTGGAGATTCAACTTTAGTTATAGCCCAAGCACAAAAGTTATGGAAGGTGAAGGAGGAACACTTGAAGCCTTATCAACAAAGTTGTGGAAGATGAAGGAGGAACATTTGAAGCCTTATTAACAATACTTGCTGGACTTGACTAAGACCTTTGAAAAAATTGAATACACAATCATCCCTAGAGCTCAAAATCATTTTTGCAGAAGCCTCAGCTACCTTAGTCTCCATAGTTGAGATACTTAAGGGAGTGTGGACACGACCCTTGGAGATTGAGCGAAAGAAGTGCACAATAGGAAGGCCGAAACTTCAGTAATGACCACAGAGGAAGAGGAAGTTCCATGGTACTATGACATCATAAAGTTCTTGGAACTAGGGGTATATCCAGATGGTTTTGACCAGATAAAACATTGTTTCATTAGGATGACGGCAACACAATACATCCTATGTGGAGGAAAACTTTATAGAAGAACCTATGATGGTATACATCTTTGTTGCTTAAGGAAGGAAATGGCTGAAAGGGTAATGAAGGAAGTTCATCAAGGGATTTGTGGCTCTCATATAAATGGAAGAATGTTAGCCAAGAAAATCCTAAGGATAGGGTACTATTGGAATACAATGGAGATTGATTGTGTGGACTATGTGAAGAGTTACCATGTTTGTCAAATGCATGCCAACTTGAACCATGTACCGCCTAGTGAGTTGTAGAGCATGACTTCTCCATGATCATTCTCAGTTTGGGGCATAGATGTGATTGGAAGGATAGCTCCTAAGGCTTCAAATAGGCAGGAATACATTCTGGTGACAATTGACTATTTCACCAAATGGGTGGAGGCAACCTCCTACTCCGTATTGAAGGCTAAGCATGTGACTCAATTCTTAGAAAACAACATCATATGTTGGTTTGGGGTGCCCTAAGATATCATTTCTGATAACAGTTCCCACTTTGAGGGGGAGGTTCAAAGGATCATGGAGTTGTACAATATTGAGCATCAAATGTCTTAACCGTATCGACCACAAGCTAATGGGGCCATAGAAGCAGCTAATAAGAATGTGAAGAACATCCTAGCCAAGACGGTAGTGACATACAAAGATTGGGCCAAGAAGCTTCTGTCTGCCTTATAGGGTTATAGAACTTCTATTTACGCGTCGATTGGGACAACACCTTACTCTTTGGTTTATGGTAGTAAGGTAGTGCTTCCTATTGAAGTGAAGATACAATCTTTGAAGGTATTGGTTGAAACCAAGGTCTTAGAGGTGGATTGGGCTAAGGCAAGATACGAACAATTGGCTTTGATAAATGAGAAAAGGGCTAGGGCACAATATCATGCACAAGGGTATCAAAAAAGGATTGCTAGAACATTTAACAAGAATGTGGAACCGAGAAACCTTAAAGAAGGGGACTTGGTCATAAAGGTGCTTAGAGATGAGACTTATGACCCAAGGGGAAAGATGAAGCCAAGGTGATTTGGGCTTTTATCATTAAGAAGATCATGTCTGGAGGTGATATAAGGATCACAGATTTGGATGGGGAAGAGATGCTTCGCCCAATTAACATGGATAGACTCCAGAAATACAACATCTAAACAAAAAGAGAAGAAGAAAAAATCCTGCTAGGTTGAAAACCCGAAAGGGAGGACTAGGAAAAAATTAAGGCAAAAAGAACCCCGCTAGATTGAAAACCCGAAAGGGCAGTCTAGGCAAAAATTAGGGGAAAAGACCATAGGCATGGTGAAAATTCCTGAAAGGACATCATGGGAAAAAATTACATGGCAAAGGAAAAATAAAAGAAAGAGAAAAAATAAATGAGATGACAATAAGCAAAGATAAATAAAAAGTGATTCTCTTATTGCTCAAATTAAAAGATGATAAGATTGTTTTCATAGGGAATTTGGAACAATCCAATCCTTTATTAAATTCAGAAACAAAAACATGAGAATTATAAAAGTGCAGAAAAGTAAAACATAGGGCATATCAAGGTGATCACTTAGTTCTCCTCACTTTCTTGCTAGTCTTCATGTAAGCTTTCTCATCCCTCATAATCCACTTCATGTCATCATCCAACCATTGCTTGTACCCCGTAGTGGGATAGATATATCGAGGAGGAACAATGCCTTTCGTCACCCTACAGTGTGGCCAAGCCTCATTAATCCTGCCCAAGATCCTATTGGTAAACACCTCAGTGTGGAAGGCACCTTCATCATGAGGAGCTCCTTGACGCTCTCCAAATTTCCTTAAGATATGACAAATGGAATAATATGAGTAGCAATGAAGTCCAACTAAAGTCATATAGCAGTCCTTGCAGCAATTGTGGACCATGCTTGAGATGTGCCACCATTCCATGACCCACTGAATGTCGGTCTCCTTGAGGCGACCCATAGACTCCATGTATGCCTTGAAGCTCATGTCATTTTGATGAAGCTGACAGTCCTTGAGATGCCTAAGGAGGTATGTGCTAAGGGGTACGGTTTGAGGTTGAAGCAACCAAAGTCTCTCTTATAGCCATATCTAGAGAAAAAAAAAAAAAAAAAAAAAAAAAGAAGGTGCCTCGATGGGTTGAAAACCAAAAGGCAATCTATGCAAAAATTAGAGGAATCCCACTAGGTTGAGAACCTAGGCAAAAGTTAGGGATTATACTTGAAAGAGAAGAGGACTTCCCACAAAGAAGCTTGCTTCCTTCCTATAAAAGGCATCCAAACCATTGAGGGTCTCCTCCAAGATCAAGCCCACCGGGTTACCTCTCTTTAGCTTATAAGTTACCGTGCACATCTGAAGGTTTACATAATACGACTTTTGAACCAAGAAATACCTTGCAAGGGCACATAAGCAAAAGGCGCGAAGAAAGTATGAATGTGGCCTCTCACCCACAAGAAGGGCTGAACTGGAAAAATACTTAAAAACCAACCTATGGTTGAGCTTTCCAAGACACACCACCTATTTGTCATGGTGGAAAAGATGCCCAACACAACTTGCAGCAAGGAGGGAAGGTCCCCGCCCATGGTAGGGAAGATAAGATCGTTGATCTCTAGTTTACCTATGATGGCGCCAAATTCTTTGATAGTGGGGCATAGTTCTATCCCATTGAAGTGGAAAACATGCTGAAAAGGAACCTAATAATTGACAACAGCGCGAAGAAGAGGCTCATCCACCCTAATTTAATGGTATGGGAAGACACAAGAAAGACCATAGGGGATGATGGAATCCTTGAAATTAAGACTAAGCCTCCTAATCCAAGTCAAGACATCAAGTGGAGAGTTTTCTATACCATTGGGGGACCTCAAAAAGTTCTCTCTGGGTTGAAAATTACGCTGGTGAGGGTTTTAGACTCAAATGGCAACTTTTATACTTAAGTAAGTCGGTTAGGGTTTTTCTAATTCCTGGCCCATGTACGCAAGGCCAATCCTATATACACAAAGTCAAAGCTGCGTACACAGGCTCACCTCCCGGGTGTTAAAAGGAAAAGGATAGCTCATGACATTAGGATTACGAGTTACGGCACGCTCCCGAGCAAAGCCATCAGAGCCATAAGCATAGACCATCCAAGAGAGATGTGGAGGGTCAATGAGCTCACCAACATTAGGTTCCTCCTATTATATTTTTCCACATTAGAAGTCATGACAAACAAGGTAAAGGAAAAGAAAAAGAAGATGTTAAGCATATACTTAAGTAGTGAGGGAATGCATGAGGCGGGTGATGTTGAACTCCTCATAGTCCAACCCCCACGAGTTGAGCATATACTTGAGTAGTAAGGAATGCCACTCCCCCACAAGTTGTATTCAGCATCATTCAAGGATTGTGGGGCAAGCATGAACTCAGGAAGGTTCATTAGAATCTTTGGGTCATCCCTACCCACCAACTAGCACCGCACCCTCTCTACCAGGTATAGCGCCCTCAAGCCCGTTCCTTCAAAGGGTCAGGTATTCTCCGAAGCAATAAGAGCGGTAGGCTCCAAATCTTGAGAAGCAAAAAGGGGTTGACTGGCCCATAAGGTCCAGTTAACCTATAATGACATAAGGTTAGAAGAAGGGTATCCTAAGGGAAATTCATGAAGAAGCATGAACAACTAGAACTCTTAAACTTACTTCATCCAAAGTTAACCCAGCAAGGTGGGCTCTCACTCGACGGAACTCCCTCAGAATTAGATTGGTGCTCCAGGTTATGAGGCCATACCTAACCACCCATCGCTGCAAAAAGAAGCACAAACTACAGGTTAGATGCAAGATGACATATTGCAAGATTATAGTTTGCAAGATGCAAGACAACACAATTTGTAAGACTACAAGCTATAAAGGAAAATGAAAGGAATGAGAAGAGAAATAACCTCAATGAGCTTCCAAGGCCGCACAAGCCTCCGCAAGGTGCCCCGGTTGAAAGTGTTGAGGGTGGAGTAAAGATAGGCAAGACATGCCTGCCCCCAGTGCCCTCCGTACCTCTCCAAAGTCCTAAAAAAGGGGTCAACCACCTCAAAGACACCATTTACCCACCATTGGCAAAGAGGTAAGCCCCCAACAAGTGAAGAAGGAAAGCCTTAGTCATACAGACATGCTCCTCCGTAGTCCTCTATTGGAGAAGCATGTAATCAGACACCAAGTCGAAGTAGCAGATAGTCTTAGTGGAGTACTTCCTCTCTAACCTGTCGAAACCCAGCTGGATGCTCGACACGCCGTCTAAACTGATGATGACCCCTTCGAAGCTAAGGCCGATCATGTAGTAGAAGTCGTAGGAAGTCACCGTCATCTCTCGCTCAACAATATGAAAGGTGTGGGTAGTATCCCACCACCTCTCAATGAAGCATTGCACCAAGGTAGCACTCGCAGACTTCTCCAGAAGAATGTCAATGATAGGCTCGAAGCCTGCCTCCCGAATATAGGCCTTGGTTTCGGGGATGAGAAGGTTGTATTGTTCTACCACCTTAGTAATGCTTCACCTACTAGCATAAATGGATGATGACTGCAAAAAAGAAGATGACATTAGATTCTTGATTCAAGCAAAATTGATGAAAAATGATGTTTTCGATGCAAAAATTAAGATGAAAAGAAGGATACAATGATATTCAGATGCAAAAATGACAAAAAGGTGTGTTAGGATTGCATGCAGAAGTGAAACAGATGAAAAAAAGTAAAAATGGGTAGAGTAGGGCTTCTACCAAACGTCTCATGTACGCGGGTCAAGCCCATGTACGCAGACAGGACCTCGCATACGCAGGCCCATCCCCACGTATGTAGAACCTCAAGAACATACCTGCGTACGCAAGAACAAAGCTGCGTACGCATGAATCCAAGCTGCGTATGCAGGCCCGAGCCCATGCATGTAGAAGCATAAATAGAAGCAATTCTTTGATATTTTCAAGCATACATCGTCCAAAATCAATCCTAAACATGTTCCTACTCCTACTAAGATGTTAGGTTTTCATCTAAACCCATCCTATAACAAAACCCAAGCATTTACACAACCAAAACCACATTAAAACGGAAGATCAGAAAGAAATTTGAAAATTAGAAAAAAGTTTGAAAACTTATAGATTCAGCAGTGGGGATGTGATTCTCTGGCTGGTATGTCAATGGTGGAGGTCCCATCAATCTCGTTGCCCTACTCTAGCAGGTGAGATGGAATGCATCAGAAGAGAGGACGTAAGAGGACTTCTTGGCCTTGGGTTCCATTGGAGGAGATGAAGAGAGTTTAGAGAGAAAATGAGAGAATAAGAGAGTTTAGGAGAATGAGAGAGTCAGAAAGTGAGAGAAAGAAAGAGGAGATGAAAGTTTTTGTAGAGAGAAAAAAGAAAGAAGAGTTATGAGGAATGTGAAGAGATGTGGGAGATGAAGAGAATGAAGAAGAAAAGAAAAAGAAACGGTTGTTAACTGTTGGAGGAAAAAAAATGAAAAGGTGGGAACGCACCTGATGGCTAAAGTATGTCTAGTTTAGGCCTCAACCATTAAACTATGTGTAGTTTAGTCATGAATAGTAAAAAAATAAAATAAAATTTCCCTTCTTTCAAAAAAAAATAGGAACATCTTAAGATTGCCCTAATTAGGCATAAAATCATCAAAGGACTCCCTAGGTAAAGGAAGTAGAAGACTCTTCCCCTAATGAAGCATGTACATCCTAAAACCATTTCCAGCAGATCACACAAAATCAAGAATAATATCCCTAGTAAGGAAATAGAAGATTCTTCCCCAGTAGATCAAGCACATTTAAATAATCCCTAGTAAGAAAGCAAAAGATTCTTCCCCAATGGATCAAGCATATCAAGAACACTATCCCCATAAAGGAAGCAGAAGATTCTTCCTTAATGGATCAAAACACATCAAGCATTATCCCCAGTAAGGAAGTAGAGGATTCTTCTCTAATGAATATCAACCCCATACAGGAGGCTGAAAATTCTTCCTTAATGGACCCAAGCACATTTAAACAATCCCCAGTGAGGAAGCAGAAGATTCTTCCCCAAAGTATCCCCAGTGAATCAAGTATACCTAAAGTATCCGCTGTGAGAAAGCAGAAGATTCTTCCCTAATGAGTCTAATACACCTAAAAAAAAATCCCCAGCAAGGAAGCAGAAGATTCATCCTCAAAGTCCTCAGCAAACCATGAAGGAAGTAGAAGATTCTTCTCCTCAGTGAGTCCATTCCTACTATTCCTCAGCAAGTTTCTCATGCAAGTCATGAGAGGTAGAAGATTGCTCCCCATGCATATCTACTCCTCTACGAGTTTTCACCTTTCCTAATGGATCCAATAAGCAAGAACCTCACTAGAAAAGGTAGAGAAAGAAGTCAAGAAGACAAAAGGAACAAGTCACCCAGAGAAGTTTGAGGCAAGAGCCCTGGATGGACACCATAGAGACTATATCCTGTCATTGTTTGTTGGGTTAGATCGTAAGAGCACCCTTGTTTCTTTTCTTTTGTCTTTTTTAGTGACTCTAAGATAGTGAGTCACACACCATTTGCTTACAAGTGGCAAAACAGGTTCTGGGATAGTGAACCTGTCATTGCTCATTTTCAGAGCAACAAAGGTGGGACTTTGGACATATGAATCCCATGCAACTCTTCGGAGTTGCACCCTGCCCCATGTATGCGTGATATGTGTCGTGTGCGTGGGTAGGGCCCGAGTCATATATTGAATGAAAATGTATTGTCTCTTATTCTTTTGATTTCGTTAGCGAAGTTGACAAATCAAAAAAGGGGCATCTGTAGACACCGCATTTCATACCCTTTACGACTTGGGCCCTCATTCACCAATGATGCTTGAACTCTAAGGCCCAAGGCCAGTTTAGAACCCAATCAGATATCAAATTGACTTGAGGAGTGTTAAAATGGAAAATATAACTTTTTTTTAAATGAGCAAAAATATCTTTTTGGAAGCAAAAGACCAAAGTGACCCTTGGCCCCTGTACGTGGGCCAAAGCATGTGTACGCATGCATACTCTTGCGTATGCAACTAGGGTTTTAGAAGCATGAAAAATGCAAGTTTTCTGCAATAATACCTAAGGTTTGGAATGAATCCCACATCGCCTGGGAGTCATTTCAAACCCCATTTTTTCCACTATAAAAAGTCTTACATGGTACATTTTCTAACACACAAAAATCCCATGGGAAAAACCTAGGATTCGCTAGAAAATAGTGAACCAAAAGGGAGTTTTTAACAGAACACCCCTAAGTCAATTTTATTTGATTGAGACCTTTTTTGGCCCCAATCCTTTGAGTTTAAGATCACTAATCACTTGTTTAATGACTAAGGGGAACTTCTTTTTAAGGTATCATGCTTCAACCTTTCTTTTCTCTTTTTAGTCTTTCTTTTGTTATTTAATCTATTTCTTGCTTTGTTTGTGTTATAACCTATTTGTTTAGAGTAGGTTTATGTTTTCTTGTTTATTCTGAGCATGTTGGTTGCTAGAATTAGGGTTTTTGTTTCTACTCTGTTTTTCTGGGTTAGGGTTTTGAACAACCCTGCGTGTGTGTACCATAAGCATGCATATGCAAATCAAATCCTGTATACGTGGGATTCAACCTGTGTACGCATGTCTTTGAACAACCCTGCGTGTGTGTACCATAAGCATGCATATGCAAATCAAATCCTGTATACGTGGGATTCAACCTGTGTACGCATGTCTCTGTCTGCAAATACAGGCCATTGCCTAGAAACCCAAATTTTTAATTTTTTTTAATTTTTTTTATTTATCTGCTCCATATAACATGTTTCTGTTTTGGGGTTTCTTTTCACATGTCTTATATTTTATAAATTTTCTGTTTGCTTTGCTCACATGCTTGTTTGCTATCACATCTTTAGATTAGGGTGCTTTAGTTTTAATGCCATGCCATCCATTCACATGTCCATGCATTAATGCCATAGGTGTTGAGTTGCTGTAAGGTGAGTAAAGGTAAGTCATGCATTGGTATAAACATGCATCTTTGTGATGAATATGTTTATGTGATGGGTGGTTCCACGCATAGATGTTTTATATGCCTTATGATATGCCATATCTACCTTTGCTACCGTGTTTATGTCACTACCTTGGATGATATATGATATGATAGGGTTTCACATGTTAGATGTATGCTAGGATTTGTATATGTGTGTGAGTTTGGCTCTCTTTTGCTTTATGGATTAATATGATATATGTTTTGGGATGAATGATGCCATGTTGTATGTTAGATGCATGCTGGTGTGAGTTAGAATACAAGTATTGAATTTGTTTTTAATAAGGTTAAGACACAAGACACAATGATGGGAAGCCAACCTTAAGGTTGGGCGATATTGGGTGCCTAACACCTTCCCAAGAAAGTACCTAAACTCCAAACCCATACTCTGGTAGTAAAATCAAAGGTTATTCCTCAAAAAGAATGCTATATATATGGTTCCTAGACCATTGCAAAAATTAAGTGATGACTCCCCCCTTGTGTCCACACCGTGCTCCTTTCTTCTTCTTCTTCTTCTTTTATTTTTTATTTTTATTTTGACAAAATATTTTGCAGAAGCATTCATCTGAACGTTTGATAGATTTCAGGGTGGTGATAAGGTGTTGTTCAGGTCTATAAAAAAAAAATTAATGAATCTTTCAGTGTATGTGTTGGTTAGGGGTTTAAGATGGGTATAGTTTGAAATTTTCATTTAATGGATTTTTTTTTTCCTTAATAGAATCAATTGATTTTTTAAGTCATTTGTTAATGATTTTCACTTACTCCTTTGAGTTTTTTATACAAATACTGTACTATGTTAACTTGATATATCCTATTGCAACCCTTATAAGTAGTCTTAATTTGTACCCAATTTTTCTTTACCATACATATAAGAAAATTTATTTGACCTTTAAAGTTGATTTGGCAACGCTTTGCTGGCTGGCATCACCAAAAAGAGAAGTCCTATTGCAAATAGGAGAAAAAAATCTTTTCTGGAGAAATTTGTTTAAAAGTTTTCAATAGGAAATAAATTTTGGAAAGAGAGGGAAAGAGAGGGGAAAAGAAGAGCGTAAAGAGAGATATAAAAAATATTGTTTTTATTTATAACTACTGCCCAAGAGACTGAAATGTGGTGTCTAAAGTTATCGGCAATTGGTTATTTTTTTCTTAAGTTCAGCAGGAGTTTGGATGTATCAAAAGTAGTAAAGAATTTGTGTGTTATGTGTTAAAACATCACAAGAGTGCATAAGTGTTATTATGACAATATGAGATATGAGAAAATCAATTTAACTTACACACAATCATAACTGCTTAATGGGGACTATCACCTTCAAGGTACATCCTATAACTCCCACATCTCCTAAAAACATGCTTGCAACCATATTTAAAAGAATTTTGATTCTTTTTGCTTTTTGATGTTCTTTGCATATTTTTTCTTTTGAGCATATCATGCATGGGTATAAAAGGGAGAGAAGAAATACCCAATTACGTTAAGCTAAAACATCACAATTTTGCTATGCCAAAGCATACAGGTGTTTATTCATGATTGGCGGGTTTTAGTGGTGAGAAAGTTATTTATGCCTTTATCTTAGGATTTTTTAGTCATTCCCATCAAAAAGAGTGATATGAGTGTTAAATATAAGAGATTACTTAATCGTACTCATGACAAACACAAGCCACAAAGCTCACTTGCTTAGTTGTGTATTGAGATGCTCATGTAAGCTATAAAAGATACAAAGTTTAGAAAATTTTGCTTCAATGGCCATCCAAGGTACACAAGTACCAATGTACACAAAACACACACTATTTTTGTATTTTTCTAATTTTTCAATTTTTTTTTAATTTTTTCTAAAAAACAAAATAAAGCAAAACTGAAAACAAACAAACAAAAATGTGTTAAACAAAACATAGCATAAAACTAGACTGACTCAAAAACAAGAAATAAAAACACACAAGTAATTCATAAACAAAAAGAGGGAGAGAAAGAAAAATGACAAAATCACTTTGAGCCTTTTTCCTTCCATGCCTTGGAAGAACCTTTTCGTTGAGCGAACCTTTGATTCGACGATAAGGGTGAAGAATTGAAACCGTTGAAGTTTGAAATGAACACGAGGGCCTTAAAAAGATCTCCAAGAAGAGCAAAAGAGGATGTGTTAGGTTCTAAAACTTTAGGAACTGAATGTATTAGAACTTCAATTTGCAATGTGTTGGCAAACCATGATCAAAACTTAGAGTATAGATTTAGGTTGCTCAATTTGTAAAGTTGGAGTCAAGTGATTCCAAGATTTATTGGTCTAAATCTGTAAGGCTCGATCGATAAAACCTCGTGTACATTAATTTTATGCAGAATTTTCCAACTCAGCCCAATCCCGATTTGATGTGTAGGGTTTTATATTTTACTCCAAGTATAAAAGGAAAAACCCTAGCTACATTTTAGAAGTCTTTGATGTGTTGTGTGTTGAATCTCTTATGAGATCTAGGTGTTTACCTTCTTACACACTTAAGGTTATCAAGATCAAGATTCATGTTAAGAACTAGGTGATCACTTCAGTTGCTACATAAAGAATTTAAAGAAGATCTGAAACCTTTGAGTGGAGTCCCAAAGTCACAAGTGGGAGTACTTGTTATTGTAGTGGGTCAAGGAAAAAAGTAGTCTGTGGACTTGGAGCTGTCACGTGGTCGTGGTAGTAAGATTTCTACTCGAGGTACAATAGGATGTTAGTGGTCTAAGTCTTATTGTACAAACTTCAATTCTTTCATAATGGATCTGTTTTACCTTGAGGATAGCTAGGTTAAATCCTCCTTAGGTTTTTTATCGGTTTGGTTTTCCTGGATTATCATATCGTGTGTTCTTTATATTTCCGCATTATTACATGATATGATTTGATTGTGTTAACCTAGATCTCAATAATATATCTAAGTAATCACTTAGCTAAATAACTAGGTTAAACAACTTGTGTTTTAAGGGTTTAAAAAGCGTACAAGTGGTATCAAAACGGGTTAGCTCTTGTATTTAGATCCTTTGATCTAAAAGCTGATCTTTGACCCCTGTTGTCATGGAATACAGTCACTCTCTTGTGATCCCACCTCACTTTGATGGGAACAACTATTCCTACTTGGAAGTAAGGATGAAAGCATTCCTGAAATCTATTAATGAGAGAGTTTGGAATTCCGTTGAATACAGATGGGAGAAAGAAGTAGCCGCTTTTAATAGCAAAGCCATGAATGTTATTTTTAATGCTGTTCCTATAGAGGAATTCAAGAGGATCTCAAATGTTGAGGTTGCTTATACTGCATGGAATATTCTCCAAACTGTGCGTGAAGGCCCAAAGGCAGTTAAAATTAACAAACTGTAGTAGTTAACTACTAGATTTAAAAGTATTAGAATGTCTGATGATGAATGTTTTGATGAATTCTATGCTAAACTGAATAATATTGTTAACTTTGCTCATAATTTGGGTGAAATTTATGATTAACCTAAGATTGTTAGGAATATACTTAGATCCTTGACTGAGGACTTTAGACCCAAAGTGACTGCCATTATTGAAAGTAAGGATGTGGACTCCATCCCTGTCAATGAGCTTATAGGATCTCTCTAGTCCTATAAGCTAGACCTACCTAAGACAAACAAATCCAAATCAATGGCTTCTAAGTCAGTTGATGATGTTGATGGTAATGGATTTGATATTGAACTCTCTTCTATAGAGATTGCATATCTTGCTAAGAACTTTAGAAACTTTCTTAGAAACAACAACAGAAGGGCAAGAGGTAAAAGCAATGCTGAAACTAGGAATTTTAAGAGGAATGAACCCACTAAAGTGAACAATACAGATAAATCTAAAGAGAAAGTAGGTCAAACCTCTAATAATTCTTTGGGTTAACAATGTTTTTGTTGTCAAGGGTATGGTCATGTGAAATCAGAATGTCCTATATTCTTAAGATCAAAGTGTAAAGCTATGGCTGTAACCCTTAGTGATAATGAAGTTTCTGATCATGAGTTTGGTGGTGATGAGGATGGAAACTTCATTGCTATTCACAACTACTGCTATAGTTGATGAAAGTGTTATGGTTGATAAGAACCCTTCTGATGTGGAACTCTCTGAGAATGCTGATTTGCAAGAAGCCTATAATAAGCTTTGCAAGGTTGCTGTAAAAGATGCTATGAATGTTCACTTAGGTTTGAAGAAAATTGCTTCTCTTGAACTTGATAAGAAAAATTTGTTGTTGAAATTGCTTGATGCCAAAGAATTGATTAATAAGTTGAAGATTGAAAACATGTTGTTGCTTGATAAAGTTAAGAGCTTGGAACTAGAATTATTTATTGCTAGAGAACAAACAAATAAGTTTGCTTGTTCTAAACTTAATCACATGTTGAGTATTCAAAAGTCTCCCTTAGATAAAACTGGTCTAGGTTTTGAAGATTGCATCTTTGTGTCTGAAACTCATTCCACAAATTTTGTTTCTTCTTCTGAGCCCCCCGAGAGTGAGATTGTCAAACCAGTAGAAGTTACACCACCTCCTATGAAGATTAGGGTTGATCTTAAAGAGTCTAAACCTAAGAATCCTCTTCTCCCTAAGGATAAGTTACATGATAGACCTTTATGGGTTTGTCATTTTTGTGGAAAAACTAAGCATATTCACCCAAACTGTTTCAAGTTGTAAGGCGCAAAGCGAGCAAATAAGCCAAAAGTATTTGTGCCTCAAGCACAAGATCCTATGGTACTTATTGGTGAGTTAGTAAAGGCATTAAACCTTTATACCAATTTTGGAGTTGCTTATCATTCTAATATGAATAATAACTCCAATGTTAGAGTTGCATCTAAAAGGTTTTGGATGCAAAAGGCTCAATCTAATTGAGTCTTTCTGACATAGTCCTTGTGCTTCATCTCATTATTCTTTGTGACCATCCCTCTTTTGCTGTTTTGGTTTCCTTTTGTTTTTAGGATTTGCATTGCATTACATTCATGCATTTCATAATAGGTTTTTTTTTTTGGTCAATTTTTTTAAAAAAAAAAAAAAAAAAGGAAAAATGTGTTTTGTATTATTTTTCTTGGACTTTTAATCAAGGGTAGACATATTATGTTTACATAACATGTTTTTGTACCTTGTTTATCTTGGATGAGCTTATTTTACTGCACTTTGCTAGTTTTAGCTATGTAGTGCATGTTCTGTGGGAGTTGTTTATAGTTTTTGATCACTTGATCTTGATTTTGAAGTCACAAGCTTTTGATTGTTTGGACTTGAACTTAATAAGAAAGGCATAAATAACCATCTCACCATTGTTTACTAGCCAATCATGAACACCTTAGTGCATATCATAAGATTTTGTGCTCGAGAAAGTGTAGCACATGCACAAAAAGAACATAAGGTGTAGCCTCGGATTAATGCTAAAATTGGTGTGTACATTATCTAGCTAATCAAATATTTTCACATTGAAATAAAATTGGTGTGTATATTATGAGGCAAAACAAGAAACTTACATGATTGCAAGCTTATATTCTAGGAGATGTGAGAGTTATATGATGCAACTCTTTAGGTGATAGTCTCTTTCAAACTTATGTGAAGAATTTTGTAGAAATTGTCATTGATCATTATCTACTTATCACCTCACATGTATTTGAAGCTATTGCTACTTGCACACACTACACAAGTTATTCTTTGCTAAACTTAGTACATGATATTGTGTGTGATTTTGTTGTGGCCATCCAAGATTTCATGTTCCTTGATTTTAATGCAAAATGTGTTTAATGTTTGTGTTTTTTAGGAAAAATTGTTTGAAAAGCTTATTTTTGGAAGATCTAGGTTGAATTCAAGTGTTTTTGAAAAACTTTTAATCTCATACTCATGCATTGCATTCATGAAACACTGTGCTTTGAGGAGTTTCTGCATTAAATTGCTCTATTTTTCAAAAATTTGAGCTTTTCAAATTTTCAACCGATCAAAGATGTTTCTTGACCAATCGAAAATATGATAAAAATTTTGATTACAATCTGCCTGGCTCGATCAGTGCTCAATTGATGCTGGAATGATCAAATCTATTTTTGGATTGATCGAGGCTTATTTTCGGCCGATCGAAATTCGGCTAGAAATTGTTTTAAAAGAAGCTTTTCTCACATGTTCTAATCTTTTCAAAAGCTTTTTCACTGTTCTTCTTTGACTAATCCAATCTAAGCCAATTTTGTCATTTTCTTCCTAAAATTTCTCAAGTGTCTTCAAGTGCAGGTAAGACCTAAATACCCTTCCTTTTTCATTAAAATCACAATTTTCATGCATTTTTCATTGGCATTTTCAAACAAAAGAAATTAGGGATTTTTTATTTTTCAATTATTTTTAATCACTTTTGTTCAATGGGTTTTTGTTCCCAGATGATATAAACTTGATTCTCATGCATTAATTTGATCAATTTTGTGTTTTGAGAAAAAATGAATTTCTAGGGCTTGAAACTTTAAGAAATTGGGGATTTTGTTCAATTGGGCTAAAATTGATGAAATTGGCATGTGTTATTGGTTGATTATGTCATTATATTATCTAACTAGTATAATGATTAATTGATCAATTTGTTGGTCTTTTTGAAATTGGGTTTTTCAAAATTTGGGGTATTTGCTCTAAAACTTTGTGTTCAAGTCAATTGATGGTATATGAAGTAAAATTGAACAAATTTTAATGCATTAGAGCATGCATCATATAGATTGTTATTTATTGAGATTTTTGTGCTCTAATCCTCTCTAATGCAGTTTGCCCGTGTGTTTCTTTCTTTGTTTCTATTTTCCTTTCATTCTAATTCCTTAGCATCATGGTTAGGAAAACTAGAGAAAATAAGAAAACCACCTCTTCCTCTACCACTGTTTTTGAGAGTGATAGGTTTAGATCTGAGAAACACCAAGAAAACTATAAGAAACTCTATATCTTTAGATCGGTTTGGGCTGAGCGTAAAGTGATCCTAGATGAGTTAGACCCTAAGATACATAGGAATTTTGAGAGTCGAGGTTGGTTACCTCTTATGGACATTGAGCATCCTCCTCCTACTTCTTTGATAAGAGAGTTCTATTCAAACCTCTTTGTCCACTCTGATGATTCCAACACTCAGTATGTGAGGAGTTGGATAAGGGGTGAAGAGTATGTCATTACACCTCAGATAATGACCATTGCTCTTTGTGTACCTTTGGTATGGCAGCTAGTCTATCCTTACACCAAGGTCCCTCCACTTGATGAGATTATTTCTCACATCACTGGTACTTCCACTAGAGGGGGGTTCTGATCCTTGTATCACTACTCATGAACTTACTAAGCTTAATTATCTGTTTTTTCGGATTTCTTGTCATTCTATTTGGCCTATCTCTCACTTACCTACCATTCCTATTGAGAGATGTGCATTTTTGTATGCCTTTGTGACCAATGCTCCTATGAGTTTTCCTACCATTTTCATTAGCACACTTGTTGAGGTTTATAGGAGTAGTTCTAAAACTCATGGTCTTTTCTTTTTTATTTTTATTCATAGGATTCTGTTACATTTCGGTTTAGAGGATTTTCTTGCGTCTGAGCTCGTACATATTATAGCTCCCATAGGTGCCACCTTTTTTTAGCAAAGAGCAGCTCAGATGAAAGCTAGCTCTAAACGCCCTAAAGTTGAGTCTTCTACAGGTGCATCCCAACCTCCTACATCTGGCGACTCCACTGCTGAGGAGTGTGTCAATCCTACCGCTATTGTTGATCCTCCACCTTCTTCGAGCGATGCTTCTCTACGAAGTATGCTAGACATTGTCATGACTATTCAGATGGCACATGGATAGATTTTGGTGGATGTGTTTGCTACGTTTCAGGCTTTATGAGCTGATTTGGCGAGTGCTAGACTTTCTACTCCACCTCCACCTTTTTTATGATGAGTCATGATTGCCCTTTGGCAATTCGTCACAAAAAGGGGGAGTACATATGCATGTTGATAGGGAGAGTTTTTGTTTTGGAGCTAAATTTTATTTAGGAGCTTCTTTGATGTATTTCTTTTTATTTGGCTCATGGTGTATTTATTTTTTATGGGTTGTATATGTTAGGGGGAGACACTATGTTTTATGTTTCTTTTGTTGTTTCTTGTTTCACATGTGATACATTGGTTATTGCTTTATATTATGAGATTATTCATGGTATATGTCTTTTATTTTCTGTTTTGTGAAATCAAGAATTTTCTTTTGGTTTACTTGTATTTTACACACATGGGTTTATGTACTTGGGAGCCGTGCATCAAAAGGGGAAATTGTCACTACAGAGCAAGTCCAATTGGGTATTGGGGTAAGGGTTCAAATGTAGGTTAGTATAAGATACTAGGATTCCTTTACTTGTAACCGCTTATTGTGATAATAGTGGAATTTCGAGAGTGGTGACCTAAAAGTCACCTGGTAGGGTTTTCCTCATTCGTAAACAAATCACTGTGTCATTTATTTTCCACTGCATATTTAGTTATTTAGTGATTTGTTTGTGCTACCACGTGCTTTGTATGTTAATTTGATTAATTAATAAACTTGGCTAATTAATCAATTAATTTATCACAAGGAGTCAATTCGTTTTTGGCCTATCATTCTTGAATTGCCTAGTGATGTAGGACTTCATCTTGGAATTTTCATCATCAGAAGACTCGTCGGTATCACTGCTTTTGGCCTTCAGTGCCATGCTCTTGCTCTTGCTTAATTTCCCAATCCTAGTCAAACCCAATTCATATGTCTGCAAGTTGCTAACCAGCTCTGTCAAAGGAATTTTATCGATGTCCTTTGATTCCTCAATGACGATGATCTTGGGATGGAATCTCTCCAGTAGAGATTTGAGCACCTTTCTTTCACCCTTGGGCTCAAGAATGGTTTCCCCAAGATTAAAGGCGGAGTTGACTATGTCCTTCAACTTGGCATAAAACTCATCAAACAACTCATCCTCCTCCATCTTAATTTCTTCAAAGCTTGTGGTAAGCCTTTGAAGTTTTGAATCCTTGACAGCCTTAGTCCTTTCATAGGTTGTCTGGAGGGTAGTCCATACTTCCTTAACAATTTCAGTGGAGGATATCTTCCTGAACTCCTCATTGGTGACCGCACCGAATAAAGCGTTCAATGCTCTGTTGTTGAAGTTTGCCGCTTTGATCTTGGCATCATCCCAATCAGCCGGCATTTCCTTTTGTTTTGTCCAACCAATCTCCACAGCTAGCCACACCTTCTCATCTGTAAGAAAGCTCTCATGCGTACTTTCCAGTATGCATAGTTAGTGCCATCAAATAAAGGAGATATAATTAGAGATTGTCATCTATCTATGACAAACAAGGATCAATGGATCACATAGCAAAAATTAACCCTACTCAGAGTGTGCCCGCTCTAATACCACTTGATAGACCAAGAATGTATTGACCCCATTGGTAACTTAATCAATTAATTTAGCTAAGTGAAATAAATTAGATTCAATTACATGCAATGAGCGTGGTAGCACAAACAAATCACCAAATAACTAAATGCAACGGAAATTAAATTTGACAGTGGTGATTTGTTTAAGGTTACCACTCCCGAAAATCCACTATTATCAAAACAAGCGATTACAAGTAAAAGGAATCCCAATACCTAATACAAACCTACAATTGAACCCTTACCCCAATACCCAATTGGACTTGTAATTTAGTGACAATCTCTCTTTTCAATGCACGGCTCCCAGTACGTGACTAACCAATTGATGCATGAATCCAAGTACATGACTAACACACCAACTTAAGGAAGATGTTGGCTGCAAAGTTCTTCATTTCATCCAACAATGAAGATCAAGAAGCTCCTTGGTTAAAAAACCTTTGGCGCAAAGACATAGTAGCTTCTACAATGAATATGATGAACTAAGGCAATTTATCTCCGGTCATAATTTGTATGCAAAATGACTTTGCATCAAGTTGCATAACCTTGCATCTCTTTAACGGCTATGAGAAAAAAAACCCTACACAAATACACTTGGATATGCGTGAAAAAAAAAATCTGGAAATCTAAATTTCGTAATTCTTGATAGATACTGTTTCTATCAAGCAGCTGTCGAGCACAAGCATTAAACCTCGATAGATATTATCTGTCAAGCTTTAATGAACAACACTCTTTCACTTGTTTCTTGGACATACTTGCATGGCTTCAATACTAGACTTGAACTCTTGTTCCTTGAAGTACTAAACCCATCATAGATCTACCTAATTATAAGTAAAGTATTTTTTGTCAAAAGATTACCCAATTTACAATAACATATGTTCTAACAAGTTCCACATATGGCCTAACAATCTCCCCCTTTGGCAATCCGTGCAAAACCATAACAAAAAAAATGAAGTATGAAAGAAGTCATAAATCACTAAACTCATAATCACTTGTTGAATACAATAAAATCTAATTCTAACACAAACTCTTGAAAAACTTTGCAAGATGAGAATTCATGGCATGATAGATTTTGACAACTTGTCTTTCTGAAACACTTTAAACAAAACTCAGTAAGGCATCTTAGTGTGAAACAGAAATAAAGGATTGCATACAATAAAGAAACATGTGTATAAAGAGAGAAAAGAAACAACACATGGAGAGATAAGTGAATAACAACATACATCATCATATATTTAAATGAGAAATAAAAGTACAATGTATGTTATCAAAAAAAGTGGTCACAAGACCGGTGTACAAAAGGATAATGTATCTAAGATAAAGAAAATAAAAGTACATATATCCACACTACATCCCTTAAAAATATAAACACTCCCTCTATAAAAAATGTCCTATGCTAACACTTCCCCTAAGTACATGACTACTCTCAACCCAAAACTACTCTCCCTTTTTGTCACGAATGACAAAGGGTAAGTCACTGAGAAGTCGTCATCTCTTCATCATTGGAAGAGGTAGCATCCTCATCCACATCATCATCATCATCACCAGAACCATCATTAGCATCCTCATCCTCAGAAGCCTCTGGAGAAGGAGAGGGAAAAGCAACGAAGCCACCAAGGCAAGCCTGTCGTCATGTAATACGACCAACACAAGTGGTCAACTGACACAACTCATCATTGAGAGTGTCAAGGCGAGCATCCATATGCTGAAGCTGTGCCATGATCGTCTCAAGTGTCACACCACCACTTGAAGAAGAAGGAGTGGAGGTAGAAGAAATAGAGGGGGTTGGAGAATCCGTCATCTCGGTCATTGGCCGCTTCAGTCAAAGCTGGGCCTCGCTCCGTCGAACAGACGCCGTGCTAATGGCACCCATGATGGTAAAGAGATGAGAATCAAGGATAAAGATAGAAAAATGATGAATGATCCGGGTGATAGTCGAAGGGAAAATGAGCTTCTCATAAGTCACCGTATCTCTATAAACATCAATAAGAGAGAGAATGAAGTGAGAGGGAAAGTCTATAAAGAGGTCCTCTAAGAGGGATAGCAAAAAGCGAGCACAAGGCTCTGTAATGAAGTTGTAGAAAGACAATGGATGGAGAACGAATGTCATCACCATGTTTAGGAATCTGGACCTTTTGCAAAGCCTGAGCATGAGGTGTTTTGGCGCTTACCCCATGAAGAAGGTGTCTTACAGAAAAGAGACAAAATTTCGTCCTTGGACACAGTCCTCAGACGTGGACAAGTGGGGTAATCGCAATGCGATATTCGTGGAATGTGTAGTATCTCGGAAACTATCTCTGGAGTGACTATGATACGTGTTCCTCGAATCTGTATAGCAAACTGAGGTATAGAGGTATCGAAACCGTGCATATTGGAGTAGAACTCCTGTATAATTATAATGGGACATCTCACAGGTATCTCGCATAGAGATTCCCATCCCCGACTGTGAATTATAGTGGGTAGAGCAACATCGGAAAAGTCTGATAGAACCACGTGGCGTTCCGAATGAATACCACGTTTGGAAAAGTTCTCCAGGAAGTCCTGATGGGCCTTCCCATCACCGAACAGAACATGAGTGGGGTAGGATCAAAAGAAGATGTCATGGAACGAAAAGGGTTCTGAGACGTAGTGGATTTACGCTTGGGTGTCATATGCTATCTATTTGAGAGAGAAAGAGAGAGAGAGAGGGAGAGAAACAGAAAACACAATCACAACAGAGTACCAACAAGAGAAAAGAAGAATGTACGTATGCATGAAAAATGCATGAACATGTGACGTGCAAAAAAGATGCATTATGGGTTCAACCCAATCCAAACCTATCAGCACACAATTTTCAACATATAAACACACATCTAAATGCATGAAACAATGTGAAAATGTAAATGGAATGCAATGCATGATCACGTAACAAGAAATAAGTAACACCTAACCCAAAAAATTCATAAAAATGTCTCCAAAGTTTTCAAAAACCCCAAAATTTCACAAAAACCTAGGTCTAATGCGTGAAATGCATGGAGAGTGAGGGATTTGAGAAACATACCAAGTGATTTGAGACTAGATTAGGCCGAAAATCACGTGGGTAGGAGGTTTTGAGTGAGAAAAGGGTGTTTGGAGGGTGAGAAAACCTTTTTTATCGAGAGAGAAATGAGAAAGTAAGATTTGAGTTCGCACTGAACTTATATAAACAAAACGCAGCTCGATGGATCAAGGATCTATCGAGATCTATCAAGCACTAAATCTCAACAGATATGAATTTGTCGAGGTGCTATCGAGAATCTATTGACGGCAAAATCACCTAGATGGATCGAAAAGTTGTTGAGAAGCTATCGGCCAGATAGAAACTTTCTCGATGGATCGAGGATTTGTCGAGAAGCTATCGAGAAAAATTGCAGAAAGCTTCGATGGATCGAAAATGCGATAACATATATTGAGAAAAGAAGTCCAAGGGGCTTGATAGATAGGAATCTGTTGAGGATCTGTCGAGAAGCTGTCGAGCTTGATAAAAAAACAGTTTTTCAAAGAGAGGGAAAACACACAAATATGAATGCAAACAAGCAAGCTACCTAACCAAAGATCCAATCAACATTTTAAGCTTTCAAAAGCATCTCTCAAGAAGAAAATGCAAAGTATTAATAGATCAAAAAAACACACACACACACACACACACACACACACACACACACACACACACACACACACACACTAAACAAGTCTAACCAATTTTATATTTCAAAAACAATTCAAGATAGTTTAGTGAGCATACATTAACACAAGTATTTCTTGTGATGATCAAATCTCATTCTACCTACACATGTATCAAAAGTATAAAAGAATTTGCATGTTGTGTGTGAAAACATCACAAGAGTGCATAAGTATCTCATATTATGATGATTTGAAATATAAGAAAATCAATTTAACTCACACACAATCATAACTGCTTGATGGGGACTATCACCTTCAAGGTACATCTTATAATTTCCACATCTCCTAGAAACATTCTTGCAACAATATTTAAAAGCATTTTGATTCTTTTTGCTTTTTGATGTTCTTTGCATATTTTTCCTTTTAAGCATATCATGCATGGGTATAAAAGAGAGAGAAGAAATACCCAATTATGTTAAGCAAAAACATCACAATTTTGCTATGCCAAAGCATATAGACGTTTATTCATGATTGGCGGGCTTTAGTGGTGAGATGATTATTTATGCCTTTCTCTTACGATTTTTTAGTCCTTCCCGCTAAAAGAGTGATATGAGTGTTAAGTATAAGAGATTACTTAATCGTACTCATCACAAACACAAGCTACAAAGCTCACTTGTTTAGTTATGCATTGAGATGCTCATCTAACCAACAAAAGATACAAAGTTTAGAAAAATTTGTTTCAATGGCCATCCAAGGTACACAAGTACCAATGTACACAAAACACACATTGTTTTTGTATTTTTCTTATTTTTCAATTTTTTTATTTTTATAAAAAAACAAAATAAAGCTAAATTGAAAACAAACAAACAAAAACGTGTTAAACAAAACATAGCATAAAACTAGACTAGCTAAAAAACAAGAAAGCAAAGCACATAAGTAATGCATAAACAAAAAAAGGGAGAAAGAGAAAAAGTGACTAAATCACTTTAAGCCTTTTTCCTTCCACACCTTGGAAGAACCTTTCCGTAGAGCGAACCTTTGATCTAGCAGTGAAGGGAAGAATTAAAACCATTCAAGTTCAAAAGGAATATAAGGGCCTTAAGAAGATCTCTAAGAGGAGCAAAAGAGGATGGAAACTGATTCCAATTTCCAAATGAGATCATACTATTGCTCTGTTGAGTGGCAAACCACTTGTAGCAATTTGGATGAGTACACCCTAGAGCTCCACAGTGATGACAAAGATGTTGCTTCTTTTGTTTAGACTTTTGGTTATTGCCCTTCTTAGTCTTAGGGTTTCTAGTCTCTTTTTTTTCCAGCTTAAGGGATGCACCTAAAATTGATTTGCCTTTGTCTACCTTCTTACTAGCTATATCAGTTTTGCAATCATTGTTCCCAGAATTAAGATTATTAGCAAGTGAGACAAACACAGTAGTTCTAGAATAAGTAATATTAAGAGAAGAGAAATCATACCCCAAATCAGTTCTATCATAAGCAAATTTCTAAAAGCTAAGCATTTCATCAAGCTTTGCACTAGAAGTCCTCTCCAGTTGAGCTCTGACTTGAAACAGCTCCGATTCAAACTTCTTGGTCCTTTCAGCCAAGAAATTTTTCTCAAACTGCAGTGCTCCAATAGTCTGATTAGCTTCGTCAAACTTTGTGGAGAGCTCTTCTTGATCTAGCTCAACATCACTCAACTTCCTGGTGGCCAACCTATAGAGTTTCTCATGCTTTTTAGAAACCTTGTACAATTTTTCATAGGCTGTATGGATCTCATCTTGATCGACCATTTTTTCAAACTTAGAGTCCACCAAATTCTTTGCTACTTTTGATACATGTACAAGTACAATGTGATTTGGCCATCACAAGGGATACATGTGCAAATGTGTGCTTACTAAACTGTCTTGACTTATTTTTGAAATATAAAATTGGTTAGACTTGTTTAATGTGTGTGTGTTTTAGATCATGAATGCTGTGCATTTTTCTTGTTGAGATATGTTTTGGAAAGCTTAAAATGTTGTTTGGATCTTTGGTTAAGTAGCTTGCTTGTTTGCATTCATTTCTGTGTGTTTTTCCTCTCTTTGAAAAACTACTTTTTATCTAGCTTGACATATTCTCGACTGATCCTCGACAGATAGCTATCTATCGTGACCCTTGGACTTCTTTTCTTGACAAACCTTATCACATCTTCGATCCATTGAGTTATTTGGAATTTTTCTCGATAGATTTTCGATTCATCGAGAAAGTTTCTGTCTAGCCAATAGCTGCTTGATTATTCTTCAATCCATTGAGGTATTTTTGCCATCCACAGATTCTCGACAACACCTCGACAGATTCTATCTACTGAGAATTAGTGCTTGACAAATCTCGATAGATCCTCAATTTATTAAGATGTGATTTCTTTAAATAGCATCAGCGCGAAATCAGTTTTCATTTCTCTCAATCTCTCTCAACAGAAACTATCTTTTCACCTCCCAAACACCCTTTTCTCACTCAAAACCTCCTACCCTCTTGGATTTCGGCCTAGTTTAAGCATTTCTCCCTTGGCATGCTTGTCTAATCCTTCATTCTTCCTGCATTTTACATATTTAGACCTAGGTTTTGGGTTTTTATGAAATTTTTAGGGGTTTTTGAAAACTTTTGAGTCTCTTATCAAATTTTTGGGTTGGGTGTTGTGTTTTTAATGCTCTATGATCATGCATTGCATTCCATTTGCATTTTCACAATGTTTTATGCATCTAGATGTGTGTTTATATGTTGAAAATTGTGTGCTGATAGGTTTGGATTAGGTTGAACCCATGATGCAATTTTTTTTGCATATCACATATTCATGCATTTTTCATGCATACATAACCTTTTTTTATCTTTTGGTACTCTGTTGTGATGGTGCTTTTTTGTTTGTCTCCTTCTCCCTCTCTCTCTCTCTCTCTCTCTCTCTCTCTCTCTCTCTTATAGATAGTCTGCGTATGGCACCCAAGCGCAAATTCGCTTCATCTTAGAACCCTCTTCATTCTGAGGCATCTTCCTTTGATCCTACTCCTCTTCACATTCGGTTCCATGATGAGAAGGCCCATTAGGACTTCTTGGAGAACTTCTCCAAATTTGGCATTTATTCGGAACGTCGCGTGATTCTATCGGACTTTTTCGATTCTACTCTACCCACTGTCATTCACAGTCGGGGATGGGAATCTCTATATGAGATACTCGTGAGTTGTCCCACCATGATCATATAGGAGTTCTACTCCAATATGCATGGTTTCAATACCTCTATACCTCGATTTGTTACACAAGTTCGAGGTACACCTATTGTAGTCACTCCAGATATTATTTCCAAGATACTACACGTTCCGTGGGTTTCGTACCCTGATTGCCCTACTTGTCCATGTCTGAGGATTGTGTCCAAAGAAGAACTTTTGTCTCTTTTCTGTGAGACACCTTCTTCATGGGTGAGCGCTAAAATACCTCATACTCAAGCTTTGTAAAAGGTCCGAGGTTCCTAAACATGGTGATGACTTTTGTTCTCCATCCTTTGTCTCACTATAACTCCATCAGAGAGCCTCGCACTCGCCTTCTTCTTTCCCTCATTGAGGACCTTACTCTAGACTTTTCTTCTCACTTTATTCTATCTCTTATAGATTTCTATAAAGATACAGTGACCCATGATAAGCTCACCTTTCCTTCAGCTATCACGAGGATCATTCATCATTCTTCTATTCCTTATCTCGAGTCTTCTCACTTCATCGTCATGGGTGCCATTAGTGCAATGTCTGTTCGACGGTGCAAGGCCCAACTTCAACCGAAGCGGCCACAGACCAAGAAGACTACTCCTCTAGCCCCTTCCATTCCATCAACCTCTGCTCCCTCTTCTTCGAGTGGTGGTGTGATGCTTGAGGCCATCATGGCGCAGCTTAAGTGCATGGATGCTCGCCTTGATACACTCACTACTAAGTTGTATCAAGTGAACACCCATGTTAGTCATATCACATGACGACAGGCTTGTATGGGTGGCTTTGCCACGTCTCCATCTCCTTCTCCTTCTCCAAAGGCTTCTAAGGATGAGGGTGGTGATGATGGTTCCAGTGATGATGATGATGATGATGATGAGGATGAAGATGCTAGCTCTTCCAGTGATAAAGAGATGATCGCTTCTTAGTAACTTACCCTTTGTCATTCGTAACAAAAAGAGGGAGTAGTTTAGGTTTAGAGTAGTCATGTATTTAGGAGGAGTGTTAGCATAGGACATTTTTTATAGGGGGAGTGTCTTTTTGTTTTTGGGTGATGTAGTGAGGATTTATGTACTTTTCTTTTCTTTCCTTGTAGTTACATTATCCTTTTATACATCCGTCTTGTGACCATTCAGTGATAACAAACATTATACTTATTTATCTTTTATATATACATATGATGATGTTGTTATCATTTCACCTATCTCTCCATGTGTTGTTTCTTTTTTTTTCTTTATACACATGTTTCTATTTCACACTAAAATGCCTTGATGAGTTTTGTTTAAAGTGTTTCATAAAGATAGGTTGTCAAAATCTATCATGCCATGAACTCTCATCTTGCAAAGTTTTTCATGAGTTTGTGTTAGGATTAGATTTTATTGTATTCAACAAGTGATTATGAGTTTAGTGATTTATGACTTCTTACATACTTCATTTTTTGTGTGGTTTTGCATGGATTGCCAAAGGGGGAGATTGTTAGGCGATATGTGGAACTTGTTAGAACATATGTTATTGTAAATTGGCTAATCATTTGACAAAACACACTTTACTTGTAATTAGGTAGATCTAGGATGGTTTAGTACTTCAAGGAACAAGAGTTCAAGTCTAGTATTGAAGTCATGCAAATCTATCCAAGAAACAAATGAAGAAATGTTGTTCATTAAAGCTCAACAGATAGCTCGACAAAAGCTGTATCTATTGAGAATTACGAAATTCAGATTTCCAAATCTGCTTTTCATGCATATCCAAGTTATTTGTGTAAAGTTTCTTTTCTCAAAACCGTAGACATATATAAGGATTATTTTAAAGGCCGTCAAAGGCAATGCAAGGTTAAGCAAGTTGATGCAAAGGTTGTTGCAAATTGTTGTTGCATGCATATTGTGACCAGGGACAATTGCCCTAGTTCATCATCTACTTTGTAGAAGCTATTGCGTCTTTACGTTAAGGATTTTGTAACCAAGGAGCTTCTTGATCTTTATCGTCTGGATGAACTGAAGATCTTTGCAGCCAACATCTTTCTCAAAATTGGTGTGTTAGTCACGTACTTGGATCCATGAATCGATTGGTTAGTTACGTACTGGGGAGTCGTGCATTGAAAGGAGAGATTGTCACTACATTGGAAGTCCAATTGGGTATTGGAGTAAGGGTTCAATTGTAAGTTGGTATTAGGTACTGGGATTCCTTTTACTTGTAACTGATTGTTTTGATAATAGTGGATTCTCAAAAGTGGTGACCTTAAATTCACCCGGTGGGGTTTTGCCTCGATGGTTTTCCACATTTGTAAACAAATCACTCTTGTCAAATTTATCTTCCTCTACATTTAGTTTAATTGGTAATTTGCTTGTGCTACCACGCTTATTGCATATAATTGAATCTAATTAATTAACTTGGCTAATTAATTGATTAATTTACCAAAGGGGTCAATACATTCTTGGCGTATCACTGCCATACCCAAAGAAGCCAATATCCTATAAAAGAATTCCTAACATTTTAAGCTAAGATCCTTTACCTCCAGCTGCAGTACTAGAAATAAGAAGATCCCATAAAGGTTATCTTATAATTTCTAGCCAAACCCATCAATTTAATGCAATATATTTTCTCTAGCAGAATACCTTACATAGCTGACATCATCCAGTTGTGTCAGGACAGCTACTGCTATAGAGTTGTTAGCTGTAGCAGCTACTGCTTTGTCAGCTGTTGTACAGCTGCAGCAGCAACCTTAAGTTTCAAACTTTCTTCTTTTGGCTAAAAACCAAATACCCACTAATGAAATCTCTTACTTTGTCAAAAAATTTTCCTTATTTGCTAAATTTTCCTTCAACTAATTCTAATCGAATTACATACTTGGCTTTATATAAAGAGGCCCAAGCCACACACTAACACACCCACTATCCATCTTTCTCTTGCTCTCTTGTTCTGAAACTTCATCATTTTGCTGCCCATAAACACATCTCCATATCTTTCTCCATTTCTCTTACAAAATCTCTCTTCTTAGATAACACCATTACAACACACCTATTACACCACTCCATTACCCCATCATATACTTACTCTATCTTTCCCTCCATATTTAGAAAATGCCTATATTTTTCTGCCCATAAACACATCTCCATCTCTTTCTCCATTTCTCTTACAAAATCTCTTCTCTTAGAAAGAAACATAATTCATTATCATAACACAAAAGCCATTCCAACAGCAACTATAATCTCATGTATTTACTATATTGAACCTCAATATCTCTCATACTTCCCTATATTTTACAAACACATTCCTCATAAATTATCCATACATACTTCTCATATATCTTTGTGGGTTCTTATTTTGACAGTACCCAGGCCCAAATAGAAACAAGGACCTTGGGCCCTATACTTGTTTGGTGGATTGGGCTTGGTTCATCGTAGCTATGTTGGGCTGATTACGAACCAAGTTGTGCACAAAGACATAGGTCCTACAACACATACACATCCATACATACAATATCTATACGTATTGTATAGTAAAGAACAATAAAGGAATAGTAAAGTTAAATAAAAAATTAGGGATCCTCAAAATGATGAATAATATTTCATTATTTCTTGAGTTTTTAATACATTAGGTCCTTTCTCCACTGGGATATGTTACGAGGTCCAAATAAGTTCAAAAGTCACAGACTTAGATAGCTCTTTTAGGCTTTTAAGGCTTGTGAGGTTTGAATCCCTTTGAATCCAAGTGTATCCTCTAGTGTCTATCTTAGGATCCCTCACGAAGTTTTCCCTCTTTTCCCCTTTTTTGAATTTTAAAGGAGTTTTTCAAATGATCTTTTTACTCTGATTCACTATTGTTGAATGGTTTTTACTATTAGCTCCACTCCTTTTTATAGTGCCTTCCTAGGGTTTTTGGTGTACCACTGATTCCTTCCATTTGTTGCCCTAGGTACTAGAACCAATGTTGTGTTAGCAACATTGGTGGCTGGTCCCTTCCTTATTTTCTCATTATTTTTCCCCTTTTGAGGGTTCCCCCCCAAAAGTCTCTAGCTAGCCTTCCTCTTTTCGGAGGTCTTAAAGGCTGACTTTCAATTCTCCTTTCTCCAAAGCTTTTAGATGCTATTTTTTAGACCCAACTTTTGGCTGCTACACCTTTTTTCATTTTCTATAAATAGGAAGGTTCCTCTCTATTAGGCTGAAAGATCCCCAGCCACCTTCATTCATAGTCCACCTTCCTACATTCCCCAAGGTACTAGGCTCCTTCTTTTGAAATGCTAATTCCTAAGCCATCAACCTTTCGTGGACCATGGCTCGCTGATGGGACACATCCACCTTCGTTTTTTATGTCCATAAGCATGCTCCCTTGAGATATCCCAATCCCAGCTAATGCTTTCTGCATATCTTGAGGATTTTGGGCTTCTAGGAGTCCCAAGGCATCTTGGTCCAGTCCTTTTCTAAGCTCCCCAACAAGTTTCTGAACAAGGGTTGTGCTAAGCTTCCTTTTTTCCCTTTTTCTTTATTTTCTAAGGCCCAAAGCTTGCCCATTCATGGGTTTGGACCCCCTCCAACTTATCTTAAATGGACCTTAGTTGATGGATTTGGGCCTTATTCCTTCTTTGAAGGCCCAAATGGGTTCTAAACTTTAATTTTGTAATGTTTTAGGGCCTTGATGCAATACCTGTAATATTTTAGACCTCGACAATCTTTAAACTCTATGTCTCACAAAGTAATTATATACAAGATTTATATTCAACGAAGTATCTATATTTCTCACCATCTTCATACACCTTAAAAGATATCAAATAATCTTCCAAGAACATGTTACAAAGCCCTTCTCATGGAAGGCATATAATTATAATGCTAAAAAGTCATTCTTATGAAAGACACAAACTTATAATATTAAAAACCCTTCTCATGGAGGGCAATATCACTCATATTTGAATAAAAACTAAAAGAGCATTACGTGGGGGAAATCATTTAAGTGCACGATAAAGGGGATAAACTTAACCAACCTATGCGCACGGCTAGACATATTCTTTCTCCCTCCAGTTGCACCCGTTTTTTCCCTTCAATCATGAAGTCAACATGAAAGGACTCATAACATCATATTGTACCACTGGACTCATTTTACTATGCTGTTAAATGTTATAAGTCCACTGATGTCATACGGTTAGAGCCATAAACCACATAAAGATAAGTCATTATGTCTTTATTTCTAAATTTACATTATTTAAAATATTTTACTTCATTATCATTGTACCGCTGGACTTATGTTATTATGCTGCTAGAATGTTATCAGCTCACTAATGTTATATGGTTGGAGACATAAATCATATAAAGAGTAAAGTGCTGCTATACGGCTGGAGTCAGAAACATAAAAGATAAGTCAAAGTTTTCTTCATCTTTGAAATTACATTATTAAGTATATGTTAACTCATTATCAATGTATCGTTGGATGCAAGTTACTAAAATATCATCTCACTATTTAATAAAACATGATCTCACTAATACTTCATTAATGAACATATATATTAATAAATTGATCTACCATCGCTGGACATATTATTTGGACATAAACCACCGATATACATATATTATTCCGACATATACCACTGATGGACATATATTACTTGGATATGAACCACTATTGGATGTGTAATGTTTGGACATAAACCACAACTAAATATATATTATTTGGACATAAACCATTGCTGGACATATATTATTTGGACATAGACCATTGCTGGACATACCTTATTATATTGAACATGAACTATACCATAGCTGGATATGGACTATTGGACTCATCCCATTATTGGACATATGACAATTAATTAATCATTCTAATGGACATCACTTAACACACATAATAATAACGTTCAACTTACCATTTTATCAAATCTATTATTCTAAACATATTATTTATTTATTTCAACCGTTATCATGCGGTCTATGCGGCCCAATGTTTAGTTATGGATTGAACTCCCCGAAAGAAATCTGGGTCTAGCAGAGTCACACCTCTAGCGAAAGACACGTGGCTACATGCAAAAACTGCCCCTGACATCATCAAGCTAGAAAAGACTTCAACAAGAAAAAACAAGAAAGGAATAGAGTATAGGAATTTCCATCAAGATGAAAGAATAATGATTTATCCAAAGACACATGAGAAATGAGATTCTGTGAAAGATCATTCAAGTTGAGAAGGATAAAATGAAGATTTATCAAGAGAAGAAACTTAATCAAATTGAGGAAGATGAGGAAAAGAAAAAGTAAGATACATTTCATCAAACAAGTGTGTTCAGTCAAGTCAAGAAAAATGAAAGTGCATTAGAAAGGATAACAAGGTATCAAGGAGAAATGCAAATTCATCCAAGAAAGATGAAAGTCTATTAAATTGAAAGAAACAAAAAATGCAGATAAGTGAAAGCCAATAAAATTCCAAAAAAAAAAAAAAAAAAGAAAAAAAAGCTCACTAGGCTAAAAACCTAAAAACTATGACAAAATTAGGGCCTAAAAAAACCCGAAAGGGTGGTCTAGGCAAAAAACAAAACAAAAAAATTAAAAAAAAAAAAAAAGAAATCTTTCAAAAAAAAAACAAGAAAAACAAAAATAAGAGTGAGTGATCTGACGACAAGATAGGATGCTAAGAATACCAAAAAGAGGAAGTTGTCAAGCTAAAAAAATCAAGACCAAATGAAATGAATCAATGAAGACCAATGAGAAGATGATGAACATGACGAGGATTTTAGCACAAGAGTCAATAATGAAAGATGTGGAAAAATTTTCCAATGCTTGAATTTAAAGTATTGCATACTTGGGGAAATATCATAAGGGTTTTGAGCCATTTATATCCTTCCTTTCAAAAACCTAAACCTGGCCTACATTACAACCTTTGAATAAAGACCTCCTCAAAGTCCTACTGATTAGCACATATTTAGCTTTGATAATATTTTCTCTTGCATTAAGAAGGAAAACTACTTAAGATTATCAAACCCTGTGGACACAAGAGATCTTTTTGCAGTCGCCACCTAGTTTTTGCAATGGTCTAGGAACCATATATATAGTGTCCCTGATAGGCCAAAAATGAATTGACCCCTTGTGACAAATTAATTAATTAATTAACCAAGCTTATTAATTATAAAATTAACATGCAAAGCGCGTGGTAGCACAAACAAATCACCAAACAACTAAATATGCTGCGAAAAATAAATGACACGATGATTTGTTTACAAATGGGGAAAAACCTACATGGCAAAAACCCTACCGGGTGATTTTCAGGTCACCACTCCCGAAATTCCACTATTATAACAACAAGCGGTTACAAGTAAAGGAATCCTAGTACCTTATACCAACCTACAGTTGAACCCTTACCCCAATATCCAATTGGACTTGTTCTGTAGTAACAATTTCCCCTTTTGATGCACAGCTCTCAAGTACGTGACTAACCAATTACGCGGATCGCAGTACGCGACTTCAATCACCAACTAGAGAAGGTTGTTGGTTGCAAAGTTCTTCAGTTCATCCACACGATGAAGATCAAGAAGATGCTTGGTCACAAAACCCTATGGTGCACAAACACAGCAACTTCTTCAGAAGAGATGAATTAGGGCGAAACTTTGTCTCCTGTTACAAATTGCTTGAACAAACTTTGTTCAACACTTGTGCAACTTGTATCTAATTTGACGTCCCTTAAAATAATCCTTTTATATGTCTAGGGTTATGAGAAAAGAAAGCCCAAACACATAAACATGGATTGGAATCAAAACAAAACTGGAATTCTGTTTTTCATAAAGCTCGATAGATACTTGTCTGTCGAGATGTTGTCGAGTAGCTGTTGAGCCACGGGGCTGGAACAGCTTTTTAAGCTCAATGGCTAGCTAGCTGTCGAGCTTTAATGAACAGCACTTCTTCAACTTGAATCTTGAACAGACTTGCATGTCTTCAACACTTGATCTTGAAACACAGTTTCTTGAAGTATTAAACAAATCCTAGATCTACCAAATACAAGTAAAGTGCGTTTTTTCAAAGGATAAGACAATTACATAAAATAGTGACATATGTTCCTTACAAGTGACTCACATATGTCCTAACAGTCCCTACGAGGAAGGACCTTTTGATCTTACTACTAGAGATATGAGTTCGTAGTTTAGGTATGCTCTTAGGAAGGTGTTAGGAATCCAAGATCGCCCAACCCTAAGGTTGGCCTCCCATCTTTGTGTCTTAATCTTAACATTATTAAAAATTAGTTCAACACTTGTATTATAGACTCACACACACACACACACACTAACAACAAAATGGCATCTTAATCCCCAAACAAGCATACTAATCTATCCACAAAGTGAAAAGAGAGCCAAACACACATAAGAAAACCCTAGCATTCATCTAACCATGGGATTAAAGCATTTAACACATTAGAAACCTTAATCATACATCTAAGCTTGCTTCATCATATCATCAAAATAAAAACCATAACACAAATGCATGACTTACCCTTTACTTACCTTGTAGCAACTTAGCACCTATGGCATTATGCACGAGCATATGCATGCATGTTTATGGAATTCAAAACTAAGACAAACGCTAATCTAAACATGTGATAGCAAACAAGCATGTGAAAGAGGTAAATTGGAACCTATAGAGCCTAAAACATGTGAAAAAGAGGCTAAACAAAACAAACATGTGAAGGCGGAAACAAAACAAAAAAAAAATTAGGGTTTCTTGGCAACGTCATCACACACGCTAGAACAAGCCTACGTGCGCATAATCAAGCTTGCATGAGGCAAGATTATGCGTACGTAAGTCCTTGCTCAAAAAACCTAGAAACGCAAAAATAGAGCACAAGCAAGAAAAACCTAATTCTAACAACCTAGCATGCTCAGAACCTAGAAAAAACTATATACTAACCTAGGAAAACATGCATAAACATAAACCAAACTAGGAACAACATTAAAACAAGAAAAGAAAGACAGAAAATAAAAAGGAAACCTAGAAAGAATACCTTAAAGCAAAAGCTCCTATGCTTGATTTTTTACCATTCCCCCAGTCAAATCAATCACCATTCAATAAAATAGTGATGAACAACATTAAACTAAATGGGTTGGGGCCAGAAAAGGTCCCAATCAAATAAAAATGACTTGAGGGTGTTTTGTGAAAATGTACCATGTAAGGCTTTTTATAGTTGAAAAAATGGGGTTTGGAACAACTCCTAGACGATGTGAGATTCATTCCAAGCCTCAGCCATTATTGCAGAAAACTTGTCTTTCTTATGCTTTTAAAACCCTAGCTGCATACGTAGGAATGTGGCTGCGTACACATGCTTTGGTCTGTGTATGCAAGCCGTGACCCACGTATGCAGGTCGATGGCCACTTTGGTCATTTTATTTTCAAAAATAGATTTTTGCTCATTTAAAAGGTTTTATTTTTCATTTTAACGCTCCTCAAGTAAAATTAATATCTGATTGGGTTCAAAACTAGCCTTAGGCCTTAGAGTTCAAGCATCATTGGGGAACGGGGGCCCGAGTCATAAATGGTACAAAATGCTATGTCTACAAATTCCCCTCTTTTGATTCGTGAGCTTCACTAACGAAATCAAAAGAATAAGAGACAAAATATTTTGTTTCATATATGGCTCGGGCCCAACCCATGCACATGACACACATTATGCATACATAAGGCGAGGTGCAACTTCGGAGAGCTACGTGGGATTTGTATGTCCAAAGTTCCACCTTTGTTGCTTAGGAAACGAGCAACGATAGGTTCACTATCCCAGAACCTGTTTTGCCACTTGCAAGCAAATGAAGAGTGAATCACTATCCTAGAGTCACTTAAAAAAAAACAAAACAAAAAAAAACAAACAAAAAATGGTGCTCTTACAAGCTAACCCAATAAACAAAAGTGCTCTTATGAGATTACCCAACAAACAACAAAAGGATATAGTCTCTATTGTGTCCATCTGGGGCTCGTGCCTCAAACTTCTCCAAGTGACTTGTTCTTCTTGTCTTTTTCACTTCTTTCTATACCTTTTCTGGTGAGGCTCTTACCTTAGGTTGACCTTGGTCTCTTTCTCTATCACTATCTCTACCCTTTTCTACCATGCCTACATGTTCAACTCCCAGAGGATATGTGCATGAGTAGTCTTGATTGTTAGATCCATCAGTGATAGTGAAAACTCACTGATGAGTAGATGCGCACAGGAAGGAATCTTCTGCCTCTCGTGACTTGCTTAGGGATGAGAAACTCGCTGAGGAGTAGCATAGGAGAGGAATCTTCTACCTCTTGCTTGGTGATGAAAAACTCGCTAAGGAGTAGTGTAGATGTGTGATCCATTAGGGAAGAATCTTTTGCTTCCTTCATGGTTCGTTGAGGACTTTGAGGAAGAATCTTCTGCTTCCTTTTTTTTTTTTTTTTTTTTTTTTTTCGTGTATTGGACTCACTAGGAAAGAATCTTCTACTTCCTTACTAGGGATACTTTGGGGAAGAATCTTTTGCTTTCTCACTGAGGATTGCTTTAATGTGCTTGGGTCCATCGGGGAAGAATCTTCTGGCTCCTCCATGGGTATGATGCTCGATATGCTTGAACTATTGAGGTTAAGTCTTCTGATTCCTTTATGGGGATGATGGTTGATAGGTTTGATCCATCTGAGGAAGAATCTTCTGCTTCCTTACTGAGGATAGTGTTTTTGAGATGCTTGAAATATTGAGGAAGAGTCTTTTGCTTCCTCTATGATGATGTTTGACAGGTTTGATCTATTTGAGGAAGAATCTTCTTTTTCCTTACTGAGGATAGTGTTCTTGAGATGCTTGAAATATTGAGGAAGAGTGTTCTACTTCCTTATGAAGGGTAGTTTTCTTGATGTGCTTGATCTGCTGGGGAAAAGTCTTCTGCTTCCTTCATGGGGATGATTTTTTTATGTGCTTGAACCACTGAGGATGGTTCTTGATGTATTTGATCCACTAGGGGTGGTTTTTAATGTGCTTGATCGGGGAAAGAGTCTTCTACTTCCTTTACTGTCCACTAAGGAGTCCTTTCGTGCCTTAATTGGGGTAATCTTGAAATGTCCCTCTTTTTTGAAGGAAGGAAATATATATATATATATATATATTACTGTTCATGACTAAACTACACATAGTTTTGTGGTGAGGCCTAAACTACACATAGTTTAGCCATCAGGTGTGCTCCTGCCTTTTCATTTTTTCCAATAGTTACCAACCATTTCTTTTTCTTCTTCATTCTCTTCGTCTCCCTCATCTCTTCATATCCTCTATAACTCTTCTTTTTTTTTCTATCTACAAAAACCTCCCTCTCCTCTTTCTTTTCTTCACTTTTCAAATCTCTCTTTATCCTATCCAATGGCACCCAAGGCCAAGAAGACCTCCTACGTCCTATCTTTTGATGCATTCTATATCCCTCGTTGGAACAAAGCAACAAGGTTGGTGGGGCCTCCACCATTGACATACCAGCCAGAGAATCACATTCCCATGGTTGAATCTGTATGTTTTCAAACTTTTTCTCATTTTCAAGTATTTCTCTGATCTTCTGTTTCAATGTGTTTTTGGCCATGGAAATGATTGGGTTTTGTTATGGGATAGGTTTAGATGAAAACTTGACATCTTAGGAGGGGTAGGGACATGTCTAGGATTGATTATGGGTGATGCATCTTTGAAAATGTCGAAGAACTACTTCTGTCTATGTTCTTGCATGCGTGGGCTCGGGCCTGTGTACGCAGCTTACATTCATGCATACACAGCTCTGTTCTTGAGGCTCTATGTATGTAGGGATAGGCCTACATACACGAGGTCTTGTCCACGTATGTGGGCTTTGACCCGCATACGTGAGACATCTGGCAAAAGCTCTACTCAACCCGTTTTCACTTCTTTTTCATTTGTTTCACTTCACACCTTTTTGTCATTTTTGCATCCAAATACAACTATATCCTTCTTTTTATTTTCATTCTTTCATCAAAACATCATATTTTCCAAATTTTGTTTGAATCAAGAATCTTATGTTATCTTTTTATTTTTTCTTGCAGTCATCATCCCCTTATGCTGGTGGGGGAAGCACTAATAAAGTGGTGGAGTGGTACAATCTTCTTGTCCCCAAAACTAGGGGCTATGTTCAGGAGGCGGGCTTTGAGCCTATCATTGGTCTTCTTTTGGAGAAGTCTGGGAGTGCTACATTGGTGCAATGCCTCATTAAGAGGTGGTGGGATACTACCCATGCCTTTCATATTGCTGAGCGGGAGACGATAGTGACTCCATTAGACTTTTACCGCATGACCAGCCTTAGCTTCAAAGGGGCTATCATCAGTTTGGACGGTGCATCAGGCATCCAGTTAGGTCTCGATATGTTGGGGAGGAAGTACTCCACGGAGACCATTTGCTACTTGGATTTGGTGTCGGATTACATGTTCCTCACATAAAGGACTAGGGAGGAGTATGCCCGTATGGCTAGGGCTTTCCTTCTTCACTTGTTGGGGGCTTACCTCTTTGCCAACGGCGGGTAAACGGTGTCGTTGAGGTGGTTGTTTAGGACTTTAGAGAGGGACGGAGGGCCAATTAAGGGCAGGCGTGTCTTGCCTATCTTTACTCCACCCTTAACACTCTCAGCTGAGGCACCTTGTGACAGCTTGTGGAGCCTTGGAAGCTCCTTGAGGTTAGTTATATTTTCATTCTTTGCACTTTCACTTGTAGCTTGTAGTCTTGCAAACTGTGATATCTCAAAAACTATCATCTTGCATCTATCGTCTTGCAAAATGTCATCTTGTATCTAACCTGTGGCTTGTGCTTCTTTTGCAATGATGGGTTGTTAGGTATGGCCTAATAACTCTAGGCACCGATCTAGTTTCGAGAGAGTTTCCTCAAGTGAGGGCCTATCTTGCTAGGTTAACTTCAAATGAGGTAAGTTTAAGAGTTCTAGTTGTTCATTCATCCTTCATGCATTTTCTTTAGGATACCCTTCTTCAAACCTTGTGTCATTATAGGTTAACTGGACTCTATGGGCCGGCCAGCCACTTCCTACTTCTCGAGACTTGGAGTCTGCCGCTCTTATTACTTCAGAGATCACCTGACCCTTTGAAGGAGTAAGCTTAAGGGTGTTATATCTAGTGGAGAGGGTGTAGTGTCAATTAGTGGGTAGGGATAACCCATAGATTCTGATGGACCCTCTTGAGTTCATGCTTGCCCCACACTTCATAGCTGATGCTAAATATAACTCGTGGGGGAGTGGCGTTCCTTATGCCAAGCAACTTCTTAAGGAGTTGGACTATAAGGAGTTCAACATCACTCATCTTATGCATTCCTTTATTGTTCAAGTATATGCTCATTCTCTCTCTTTTTTTTCTTTTTTTCTTTTTCTTTTTTTTTTTTTTTTTTTTTTTTTCATGACTTCTAATGTGGGAAATTGTAACAGGGAGGACCTGCTGCCGGTGAGCCCATTAAACCTCTGCATCTCCCTTGGACAGTCTATGCTTAAGGCCTTGATGGCTTTGCTCGAGAGCGTGTTGTGCCCAGTAATCCTAATGGTATGGGCTATCCTTTCCCTCCCAACACTCGAGCGGTGAGTTCTTTTTTCCTTTCTTTCTTTGCCAAATTTCTCTTTTTGTTTCAATCACTAACCCTTCCTTCTCTGAATTGTAGCCCACTATCCAAGAGCATAAGGAGTTGGTGTGGCTAGTTGGGAATCTTAAGTTGGAGGTGACCAACTATTCAAGGAGTTTATATGGTCTTGAAGGAGTGATCCACCCGGGCGATGGTGATGATGATGGAGGTGATAAGAAGGACTCGAAGGCGACTCCTAGCTATCGTTCAAGGAAGAGGCGGCACCATTGATTACTTGCAGTCAAGACATATAGGCATACAACACACAACTTTTTTTTTTTTTTTTTTTGCTTTATGGTTTTTATTTTCTTTAGCAAAAACTTGGACTTAGTTTGAGACAAAGGATTGTATTAAGAAAATCTTTGTACATCTATGCTTTTGATTGGGAACTAAGCACTTAATTTACAAGATATATCATAAATTGTATGTTTCTATACAACTTTACTTCTTTGAATGTGTCTTGGATGATCCCTTAGGCTATAAGAACCCTTAGGAATGCCTTTGAGTGAAAAACTCTGCTAAAAACAATGGAACATAAGCTTCTACCAAGCGTCATACGTACGTGTTTATGAGCCTACATACGCAGCTTTAACTTTGTGTACGCAGGGATGACTTTGCGTAAGTGAGATGTGAATCAGAAAAACCCTAACCAACTTACTTAAGTATAAAAGTAGCCATTTGAGCCTAAAAACCCTTACCTACATATTTTCAACCCAGAGAACCTTTTTTGAGGTCCCCTAATGGCAAAAAACTCTCCTCTTGATGTCTCCGCTTGGATTAGGAGGCTTGGTCCTGATTTCAAGGATTCCATCGCTCCCTACGGTCTCTCTTGTATCTTTCCATATCACCAAATTAGGGTGGATGATCCTCTTCTTTGTGCTGCTGCCAACTATTGGGTTCCTTCTCAGCATGTATCCACTTTAATGGAATAGAACTATACCCCATTATCGAGGAATTTGCTGCTATTATGGGTGAACCAGACTGAACTGGAGATTGATGATCTCATCTTCCCTACCATGGGTGGGGATCTCCCCCCTTGCTGCAAGTCGTGTTAGGCATCCCTTCCACCACGACAAATAGGTGGTATGTCTATGGGAAGCTTAACCTTAAATTGGTCTTTGAGTATTTTTCCGATTCAACCCTTCTTGTGGGTGAGAAGCCACGCTCATACTTTCTTTATGTCTTTTGCTTATGTGCTCTTGCAAGGTATTTCTTGGTTCAAAACTCGTATTGTGTTAACCTTCGGATGTGCATAATAGCTTATGAGTTAAAAAGAGGTAACCTGGTGGGCTTAATCTCGACGGAGACCCTCAATGGTTTGGACACCTTTCATAGGAAGGAAGTAATCTTCTTTGCTGGAAGTCATCTTCTTCTTCAGGTATAATCCCTAACTTTTGTCTAGGTTCTCAACCTAGCGGGATCCCTTTAATTTTTGCATGGGTTGCATTTCGGTTTTCAACCCATCGAGGCACCTTATACCATCTTTAATTAATCTTTTTACTTTTTTTTTTTCACTCATGCTCTCTCTCTCTGTCTTTTGCTTTTCTCTCTCTTTTTACTCACTCCTCTCTCTCTCTCTCTCTCTCTCTCTCTCTCTCTCTCTCTCTATTTTTTTTTCAAGATATGGCTACAAGAGAGACTTCAGTTGCTTCAAACTCCCCCCATTCCTCTCAGCACCTACCTCTTTAGGCACTTTAGGGACCGCCAACTTCATCGGAATGATATGGGCTTTGAGGCATATATGGAGCTTATGAGTCACCTCAAGGAGACCAACATTCAGTGGGTTATGGAGTGGTGGCATATCTCAAGCATGGTCCATAGTTGCTGCAAGGACCACTGTGTGACTTTAGTTGGGTTTCGATGCTATTCTTACTCCATTTGTCGTATCTCAAGTCAATTTGGAGAGCGTCAAGGAGCTCCTGATGATGAAGGCACCTTCCATACTATGGTGTTTACCAATAGGATTTTAGGCAAGATCAGTGAGGCTAGGCCACGTCATAGGGTAACGAAAGACATTGTTCCTACCAAATACATCTACCCCACTGCAAGGTACAAGCAATAGTTGGAGGATGACATGAAGTGGATTCTGAAGAATGAGAAGGCTTACATAAAGACTAGCAAGAAGGAAAGAAGAATTGAGTAACTACCTTGAGGGGCCTCATTTTTTACTTTTCTACACTTTTATGATTCTCAAGTTTTTTGTTTTTGAATTTAATAAAGGATTGGAATGTTTCAAATCCCCTATGAAAGCAATCTTATCATCTTTTAATTTGAGCAATGAGAGAATTTCCTTTTATTGTCTTTGCTTATTGTCATTATTATTCTTTCTTCTTTTTCCTTTGCCATGTAATTTTTGCCCATGACGTCCTTTCGAGAATTTTTGCCATGCCTATGACATTTTCCCCTAATTTTTTCCTAGATTGCCCTTGCGGGTTTTCAATCTAGTGGGGTTCTTTTGCCTTAATTTTTGCCTAGGTTGCCCTTTTGGGATTTCAACCTAGTAGGCTTTTTCCCTTTTATTTTTTTAGATGTATTTTCGAAGTCTACCCATGTTGATTGGGCAAAGCATCTTTTCCCTATCCAAATTTGTGATTCTTGTAGCACCTCCAAACATGATCTTCTTAATGATAAAAGGCCCAGACCACCTTGGTTTCATCTTTCCTCTTGGATCAAAAGTCTCTTCTCTAAGCACCTTTAGTACCAAGTCCCCTTCTTTATGGTTTCTTTATTTTACCTACTTGTTGAATGCCCTAGTAATCCTTATTTGGTACCCTTGTACATGATATTGCGCCCTACCCCTCTTCTCATCTATCAAAGCCAATTGTTCGTATCTCGCTTTAGCCCAAACCTCTTCTAAGATCTTGGTTTCTACCAATACCCTCAAAGATTGTATCTCCACTTCAATAGACAGCTCCGCTTCACTACTATAAACCAAAGAGTAAGGTGTTGCCCTAGTTGATGTACGAATAGAAGTTCTATAACCCCATAAGGCAAACATAAGTTTTTCAGCCCAGTCGTATGTCACTGCCATTTTGGCTAGGATGTTCTTCACATTCTTATTAGTTGCTTCTATAGCCCCATTAGCTTGTGGTCAATATGGTGAAGACTTGTGATGCTCAATGTTGTACAACTCCGTGATCCGTCGAACCTCCCCTTCAAAGTGGGAACCATTATCAGAAATGATCTTTTGGGGCACTCTAAACCTGCATATGATGTTGTTTTCTAAGAACTAAGCCACATGTTTAGCCTTCAACACGGAGTAGGAAGCTACCTCCACCCACTTGGTGAAATAGTCAATTGCTACCAAAATGTATTCATGCCCATTTGAAGCCTTAGGAGCTATCCTTCCAATCTCATCTATGCCCCAAATCAAGAATGGCCACGGAGAAGTCATGCTATACAACTCAATAGACAGTACATGGTTCAAGTTAGCGTGTGTCTAATAATCATGGCAACTCTTCACATAGTCCACACAATCAGTCTTCATTGTATTCCAGTAGTACCCTATCCTTAGGATCTTCTTGGCTAATATTCTTCCATTCATATGAGAACCACAAATCCCTTGATAAACTTCTTCCATTACTCCCTCAACTTCTTCTCTCTTCAAACAACGAAGGTGCATGCCATCATATGATCGTCTATAGAGTTGTCCTCCACATAGGATGTATTATGTTGCCATCATCCTAATGGAACGACACTCTCTCTTGTCAGCACCACCCAGATATGCCCTTAGTTCCAAGAATTTCATAATGCCGTAGTACCACGGAACAACTTCTTCTTCTATGGTCATTACTAAAACTTTGGCCTTCCTTTTGTGTACTTCCTCATAACTTTGCTCAATCTTTAAGGGTTGTGTCCACACTCCCTCGAGTATTTCAACTATGGAGGCTAAAGTAGTTAAGGCATCCACAAATTGATTTTGAGCTCTAGGAATGATTGTGTATTCAATCTTGTCAAAGGTCTTGGTTAAGTCCTCCAAGTATTATTGATAAGGCTTCAAGTGTTCCTCCTTCACCTTCCATAACTTTTGTGCTTGGGCTATAACCAAAGTTGAATCTCCAAAGACTTCGGCCTCCTTTACCCCCAATTCTTGAAGAGCTTCCATTCTGGCATTACAAGCCTTATATTCGGCCATGTTATTATTTGCTTCAAAGTTTAATTTGATTGCCAAAGGTATGTGAGATCCCTTGGGAGTGATCAAGAGTATTTTTATCCCATTCCCATATTGGTTTACGGCTCCGTCAAAGTACATCCTCCATGCCCCTAACTCAACATCCAAAATGTCTTCATCTGGAAAGTTTTCTTTACCATCTTCCCTCTCTACAAGATTCTTGGCAAAGAAATTTGACACAACGCTTCCTTTGATAGTTTTCCTAGCCACATACTTCAGATCATATTTTGCCAACAAGTTCAACCATCTTGAAAATCTTCCACTCAAAGCGGATTTCTCAAAGAGATACTTTAATGGGTCCATTCTTGCTACCACCCATATTTGGAAAGGTAGGACGATATGTCTCAATATCTGTACAGCCTAAATGAGTGCAAAGCGTGACTTTTCTATAGTAGTATACCTAGTTTCATAGTCATGGAACCTCTTTCTCAAATAATGTATGGCCCTCTCATTCTTGTCATCGTCTTCTTGTGCAAGCATACGTCCAACTGCATCCCCCATGATAGAAAGGTATAAGAGTAAGGGTTTTCCATGTTGTTGAGGCACTATGATAGGTGGGTGAAGGAGATATTCCTTGATAAGTTCAAAAGCTTTTTGGCACTCATCATTCCATGTATGTGGCTCATTCTTCCTTAGGAGTATGAAGATGGGCTCACAAGTAGAGGTGAGCTTGGCAATGAATTGACTAATGTATTGTAATCGACCCAATAAGCTCCTTATTTCTTTCTCACTTTCGGGCGGAGGCATCTCTAAAATGGCTTTAATCTTGGATAGGTTAACTTCTATCCCTCTATCATTCACTAGGAAGCTTAGCAATTTTCCGTCGGTTACTCGGAAGCTACACTTTTATGGGTTCAATTTGTGCCTATACTCTTTAATCCTCTCGAAGAACTTCCTCAAGTTTATGGTGTGGCTACCTCTATCCTTGGATTTCACTATCATATCATCAACATTATGCATCATATCATGTAGAAAGACCGTAACCATCCTTTGGTATGTTGTCCCATCATTCTTGAGGCCAAATGGCATTACTGTGTAACAATAGATCCCCCATTTGGTAGTGAAAGTGGTTTTGGTCATGTCCTTGGGAGCCACCTTGATTTGGCTATATCCTGAAAAACCATCCATGAAAGACATCAAAGCACTTCCCACCGTGTTATCTACTAAGACATCAATGTCAGGGAGAGGAAAGTCATGCTTAGGGAATTCCTTGTTCAAGTCCCTAAAATCTACACACATCCTTACCTTCCCATCCTTTTTAGGCATAGGCACGACATTGGCTATCCATTCAGCTCGGTGCACAGGTTTGATGAACCCTACCTTTAATTGCTTAGTGACTTCCTCCTTGATTTTTAAAAGCCATTCGGTCCTCATTCTTCTCAACTTTTGCTTGACGAGCACCATGTGATCATGAGTATCAATGTGATGTTGAGCTATCTCGAGGTCAATTCCAAGCATATCTTCATAAGACCATACAAACACCTTTTGAAATTACATGAGGAGTTCTTGAAGATCTTTTCCTTCTTTTTCATTTAGAGTTGAGCCAATTTTAATTAAGCATGGATTCTCATCAATGCCCAAATTAATGGTTTCAAGAGTTGGTTCCATAAGTTCAATTTTCTTTTCCAATTGTTTATTAATTTCATTTTCAAATTCATTTGAATCATTTAAGTGCAAAATTTCAATGTTATAGGACACATCAAAGTAAGCCAAATCAAAATTCATCTTATTGAATATATTGAAAAGTACATTGGAACTTGCATTACAAAACTTTATCCCCATGTTTTCAAAAAACCCAACCCAAGTCCAATTATTAATGGGCCCTACAATAAGCATGATGAATTTAGAAGGATCACTTGGTTCTTCATCGATGATGGTGAACACGTCCCTACTTGTCTTTATAATGGTCTTCATTGCTTCAACATCCATGTACTTCACCCAGTCGACCTTTTCTTGTATCTCTTTGATTACCATGGTAGGCTTCTCCTTAAAAGTGAGTTTTTCATTAAAGAACATTTTCTATCCCAGATTCACCTTTCCATCCTTGCCTACCCAAGGTTCGAGGAAGCCATAATAAGGGAAGTTTCCCCCTTCCTTCACGAAGTTCCCATTGAGAGTGCCAAGTTTCTTCTTGATTCCATTACAGCCTTCAAAAAATCCTAAACCTTCCCTAGTCATTTGAGCCTTGATGTTGGGGAACTCGACCACTCCTTTTCCTTCTCTTCCAACGCCCATGCCAGGCATGAATCCCATGTTCTTCATCATTACAATTACTTTATGGATACAATATGGGAATAAGTCGATAGCATACCTTTCATCTTTCAATCCATAGTTAGTCATATTTATAAATGCAAAGCCACTCATTTGAAGTTCACTTCCTCCTTCTTCGAGTCCACAAACCAGCTTTGGAATCTCACCATCTGCAAGACCTATGGCAATCCCTCCTTTCCATGGGATCTTCATCTTTTAGTGTAGTGAGGAAGGGATTTCCCCATTGGGGTGAAGCCAAGCCCTTCCCAAGAGAAGGTTGTAATTTAGGGTGATGTCTATGACATGAAATTCCACAATGGTTTTCATTGGCCCGGTCTTGCAAGGAGCCTTGAAGGTACCCATGACCTTCCTTGAAGTGTTTTCATATGCTCTTATGGTCAAGGGGGAAAGGATGATAGTCTCCATATCTAGGCCAACAGTGAAGGCGGTCCTAAAAGGACAAACATTCAAAGCGAACCCATTGTCAATAAGAGCCATTGGAACCTTGGCACCCATGCATTCAATGGTGATTTACAAGGGTCTAGTGTAAGTTGCCCCTTTGGGAGGGAGATCTTCATCAGAAAAAGCAAGAAGAGGGTGTAAGGAACCTTCAACTCCCATACGAGACAAAACTTCTTTTAGTGTAGTTTCTATAGGTACTTCTTTCCCATTCAAGGTGTCCAAGAGAGCCTTACAATGCTTTTAAGAGGCCATGAGCAAGCCCTATAAGGACACATGAGCTTGGGTCTTTTTCAATTGCATTAAAACCCTATCTTCTTCTTCTTTATCTTCTTTTCTTCTAGGTTCTCTGGGCTTGGACCCTTCTCCTAAATCTCTACCAAGATGATCATTATCCAAAAAGGATGGTTTGTAGTGCTTCCCACTTCTAGTGATATTTGCTACATTGTCCTCCAAAACCCTTTTCTTCAATTTTGTCACTCCTTTGAGAAGTATTCCCCATATTACTATTGCTTCCTTTAAGACTTCATCTTTTTCATCCTATATTCCTTAGACTTCTATGGCATTGATATTGACATTTGTAGTTTCTATAAACTTTGAACAATCCTATTCAATCTCATCAACTTGCACCCAATTTTGATATGGAGGAAGAGCCCTATGGTAATCGGGCATAGGGTTCTTTCTAATTTTAGGTTTGGTGATAATGTTAGGATTTGGGAGGGTTCCATTATCTATAAGGTCTTGTATCTCATGTTTGAGTTGGAAGCAATTATCGATTTTGTGGCCGAACTTTTGGTGGTAGTGGCAATATTCATTGAGGTTCCATATGGGAGGTATGGGATTAGGCATGGGTGTCGAGTCTAAAGGCTTGATGAATCCCTTAGAGGATAGGTTTTCATATGTTTGGGTGAAGGTCATTCCTAGGTGAGAAAATTCTTGGCGAGCTTTCTTTAGGTAGGCTAGTGTTTGTTAGGGTATGATGGCGCTTACATTTACGGGATTGGGTGCTTATTAGTGGTCACCCCTCCATATGTCTTCTTGATTGGAGGCTTGCTTTCCCCTTTCTCTAGTTATCCATTATTGAGAGCATCTTAGATTCTTGTCCCACAGTCACATTGTTCCCCAAATGAGCTAATAGGCAATAACAAAAGCCTACTATTATAAATCAAAAGCAAGTTCTTGATGATCATGTTGATTTGGTCTTTCTCATTTGGCCTATTGACCATTCTAGACGCCTTGGTCTTCCATCTAGTCATGTACTCGAAAAATGTCTCCCTCACACCTTACTTGGTAGTCTCTAAATCCCTTAGACACACCTTAGTTTTGCTTGGGTCAAGGTTATAGTACCACCTTGATGCACCTCCTATGACTGAGAGGGGAAATGCATGCAAAGTTTGCTTCTCATCTAGCCCTTTCATTTTAGCAATGCTTAGGGTATCTTCTTATTTGTTGCTTTGGATCCCTAGTCCCATCAAACTTTTCTACATCAGAGGTCTTGAACTTGGCAAGCAATGCAATGGGAGCCTTTAAGCTTACTCCCCCCATGTTATAAATGTAATCATCCATTCCTTGTGCCTTACGGACTCCATCTTTTCCATCATAGCCATGGTTTCTGTGACAAGCTTCTCATATTGCTTATTCCTTTCATACTCCACTTTGTCCTTTTCATCCCATTCTCGATGGATCGAAAATGCAATAAAATCTGTCGAGAAAGAAGTCCAAGGGGCTCGATAGATAGGAATCTATCAAGGATCTATCAAGAATCTATTAAGCTTGATAAAAAAAGTTTTTTTAAAGAGAGGAAAAACACAAAGAGATGAATGCAAACAAGCAAGCTACTCAAACATAGATCCAATCAACAAGTTAAGCTCTCAAAAAAAAAACAATGCAAAGCATTCTATATCCAAAACACACACACACACACACACACACTAAACAAGTCTAACCAATTTTAAATTTCAAAAACAAGTTGAGACAGTTTAATGAGCATACAATAACACATGTATCCCTTGTGATGGCCAAATCACATTGTACCTGCACATGTATCAAAAGTAGCAAAGAATTTGTGTGGTGTGTGTGAAAACATAGCAAAAGGACATAAGTGTCTCATATTGTGACGATTTGAGATATGAGAAAATCAATTTAACTCACATGCAATCATAACTACTTGATGGGGACTATCACCTTCGAGGTACATCCTATGACTCTCACATCTCCTAGAAACATGCTTGCAACCATATTTAAAAGCATTTTGATTCTTTTTGCTTTTATATTCTTTGCATATTTTTCTTTTTGAGCATATCTACATGGGCATATAAGAGAGAAAGAGAAGAAATACCTAATTATGTTAAGCCATAAACATCACAATTTTGCTATGCCAAAGCACATATATGTTTTACATGATTGGCGGGCTTTAGTGGTAAGATGGTTATTTATGCCTTTCTCTTAGGATTTTTTAGTCTTTCCCGTCAAAAAAAGTGATATGAGTGTTAAGTATAAGAGATTACTTAATCGTACTCATCACAAACACAAGCCATAAAGCTCACTTACTTAGTTGTGCATTGAGATGCTCATCTAAGTTACAAAAGATACAAAGTTTAGAAAATTTTGTTTCAATGGCCATCCAAGATACACAAGTACCAATGTACACATACACATATTGTTTTTATATTTTTTTTAATCAATTTTTTTTTTTTATGAAAAACAAAATAAAGAAAAAACTGAAAACAACAAACAAAAACATGTTAAACAAAACAAAGCATAAAACTAGACTAACTCAAAATCAAGAAAGCAAAACACACAAGTAATGCAAAAACCATAAGGGCAAAAAGAGAGAAAAAGTGACTAAATCACTTTGAGCCTTTTTCCTTCCACACCTTGGAAGAACCTTTCCTTTGAGTGAACCTTTGATCTAATGGTGAGGGGGAAGAATTGAAACCGTTCAAATTCGAAAGGAACATGAAGGCCTTAAGAAGATCTCTAATAGGAGCAAAAGAGGATGGAAACTGATTCTGATTTTTGGACGAGATCGTACTATTGCTATGTTGAATGGCTAACCACTTGTAGCAACTTGGATGAGTATGCCCTGAAGCTCCACAGTGATGACAGAGATGTGGCTTCTTCGGTTGAGACTGTTTGTTATTAACCTTCTTAGTCCTAGGGTTTCTAGTCTCTTTCTTTTCAAGCTTAGAGGGTGCATCTAAAATAGATTTGCCCTTGTCTATGTTCTCACTAGCTATACCAGTTTTATATTCACTGTTCTCAGAATTAACATTATTAGCAGGTGAGACAAACACAATAGTACTAGAAGAGGCAATATTAGAAGAAAAGAAATCATACTCCAAACTAGTTCTATTAGAAATAGATTTCTGAAACCTAAGCATCTCATCAAGCTTTGCACTAGAAGTCCTCTCCAGTTAAGTTTTAACCTATAACAATTCTGCTTCAAGCTTTTTTGTGTTTTCAGCAAGGAAGTCATTCTCGAACCGCAAAGCTCCATTGGTTTGATTTGTTTCATCAATATTTGTAGAGAGCTCCTCTTAATTTAGCTCCACATCATTCAGCTTCTTGGTGTCCAACCTATAAAGTTTCTCATGCTTCTCGGGAACCTTGTACAACTTAGCATAGGCTATATGGATGTCATCTTGTTCATCCATTTTCTCAAAATTAGAGTCCACCAAGTCCTTTTCATCATCTATTGTTTCTGAAACTCCATCAATAGGATCTATTAGGACATATGTGAATCATGTTAGGAACATATGTCAATATAGAATTGGCTAATCCTTTGACAAAACGCACTTTATTTGTAATTGGGTAGATCTAGGATGTGTTTAATGCTTCAAGGAACAAGAGTTCAAGTCCAAGTGTTAAAGCCATGCAAGTCTATCCAAGAATCAAGTGAAGAAGTGCTAGGTTTTAAAACTCGACAGCTAACTCGACAGATAGCATCTATTGAGGTTTAAAAGGCAGTTTAGCCCGATGCTTGACAACTGCTCGATAGACACCCTATCTATCGAGATTTAAGAAAATCAGATTTTCAGATCTGATTTCACTCCAATCCGTGTATACATGCTTGGGCTTTCTTTTCTCACAACCCTTAACATGTATAAGGATTATTTTAAGGGCCATCACAATTGATGCAAGTGAGTGCAACTTGATGCAAAGGTTTTTCACAAGCATATTGTAACTAGAGACAATTTACCCTAGTTCATCTTTCTCTTCAAGAAACTACTACGTTTGTATGCCATAGGGTTTTGTAACCAAGGAGCTTCGTGATCTTCATCGTGTTGATGAACTGAAGAATTTTGCAGCCAACATCATTCTTAAGTTGGTGGTTAGTCACATACTTAGATCTGTGCATCGAATTGGTTAGTCACATATTGGGAGTCATGCATTGAATGGAGATATTGTCACTACAGAAAAAGTCCAATTGGGTATTGGGGTAAGGGTTCAACTATAGGTTGGTATAAGGTACTGAGATTCCTTTACTTGTAATCGCTTGTTATGATAATAGTGGATTCTTAAGAGTGGTGACCTTAAAATCACCCAGTGTGATTTTTGCCGTGTAGGTTTTCCTCATTCGTAAACAAATCACTGTGTCAACTTTATTTTCCCCTACATATTAACTTAGTTGGTGATTTGTTTGTGCTACCACACATGTTGCATGTTAATTGGATTAATTAATTAACTTGGCTAATTAATTGGTTAATTCATCACAAGGGGTCAATACATTTTTATCCATGACAAAACCACAACAAACAAATGAACATATGAGAGAAGTCATAAATCACTCAACTCATACTCACTTATGGAATACAATAAAATCTATCCTAACACAAACTCTTGAAAAACTTTGCAAGAAGAGAGTTCATGGCAAGAAAGACTTTGACAACTTATATTTCTGAAACACTTTAAACAAAACTCATCATGACATCTTAGTGTGAAATAAAAATAAAAGATTGCATGCAAATAATAAAAAGCATGTGCATAAAGAGAGAAAAGAAACAACATAGGAAGAGATAGATGAATAAACATACATCAGTATATATATATATATATATATATATATATATATCAAAAGATATAAATGTATGTCAAATGGTCACAAGACCAATATACATGAGGTAGAAGTAAAAGAAAGAAAAGAAAATACATAATAACCTCATTACATCCCTTAAAATATAAACACTCCCCCTATTACAAAAACGTCCTATGCTAACTCTCCCCCTTAATACATGACTACTCTCATCCTAAAACTACTCCCCCTTTTTTGTCATGAATGACAAAGGGTAAGTAATTCAAGCAGTCATCGTGTCATCACCTGAAGAGCTAGCATCCTTATCCTCATCATCATCATCCTCGTCGGAGTCACTATCATCATCCTCGTCTTTAGATGCCTCTAAAGAAGGAGAGGGAGACTCTATGAAGCCACCAAGGCAAGCCTGCCGTCAAGCAATATGGCCAACACGGGTGTTCACTTGACATAACTTATCACTAAGTGTGTCAAGGCAAGCATCCATGCGCTAAAACTGCGCCATGACTGCCTAGAGGGTCACACCACCTATCGATGAAGAAGGAGCGAATGAAAAGGCAACAAAGGAAGTCGAAGGAGTCACTGTCTCTGTCCGTGGCCGCTTCAGTTGAAGCTGGGCCTCACTTTGTCTAATGGTAGCAGCGTCTATGGCACACATAACCGAAAAATGAGGAGACTCAAGATAGGAAACAGAAAAATGACGAAGAAGCCTCGTGATAGCCAAAGGAAAGATAAGCTTATCACGAGTCGTCGTATCCCTATAAACATCTATGAGGGATAAAATGAAGTGAGAGGGAAAACCTATAGTGAGTCCCTCAAGAAGGGATAGCAAAAATCGAGCAAGAGGCTTTGTGATAGAGTTATAATGAGACAATGGATGGAGAAAAAATTTCATCACCATGTTAAGGAACCTCGGACCTTTTGCAAAGCCCAAGCAAGGGTGTTTTGACGATCACCCTAAGAAGGTGTCTCACAAAAGCGAGACGAGAGTTCGTCTTTGGACACAGTCCTAAGACACTCACAATCGGGGTAGTCAGCAAACTCTACCCTCAGGACATGTAGCACCTTGGATAAAAGATCCGGAGTGACTACCATGCGAATACCTCGAACGCGAGTGATAAAATGAGGTATAGAATAGTCAAATCCGTGCATATTGAAGTAAAACTCTTGTATGATCATGAAGGGACAAGTAACTCGAATGCCACACAGTGACTCTCAACCCCTACTGTAGATGACAGTGGGAAGGTTAGTATCGAAAAAATCTGAAAGGATGATTTGGCGTTCTGAATGAATGCCGCATCAAGAAAAGTTCTTTGAAAAGTCCTAACGGGCTTTATCATCACGGAACTAGACGTGAGATGGAGTACAATTAGGGGGGGGAAGAAGAAGAAGATGCCCCGGAATGAAGAAGGTTCCGAGACAAAGTGGATTTGCGCTTAGGTGCCATAGAGCAAGCTCACGCAAGAAAGAGAGAGAGAAAGAAACACACAGAAAAGCATGAACAAGATCAATATCATAAAATAGAGAATTGAAGGTACGTATGCATGAGAAATGCATGAACATGTGACATGTAATAGTAAAAGCATCATGGGCTCAGCCCAATCCAAATCTACCAACACACATCATTTCAACATATTAGGCACACATCTAAATGCATGAATCATTGTTAAAATGCAAACGTGATGAAAAATCCCAAAAGTTAGGTCAAAAATCATGAAATGCAAGATAAGAATAAGGAAACTAAGATAATACCAGATGAAGAAATGATCTTGAGGCCGAAAAACTTATGTGTTTAAGGTTTAGAGAGAGAGGGATGAGTTTAGGGAGGTGAAGAGACAAAAACTATCGAGAGAGATTGGGGAGAAATGAGATAGAGATCGCGCACTAGCCCTATATATAGAAACATACGCAACTCAATGGATTAGCAGGTGTCAAGAGGTGTCGAGAATTAAAAAGTGACAGGCAAAGCTATCAAGAAGCTATCGAGAGGTGTCCAAAGCAATTTGACCTCAATGGATCAAGCAGCTATCAAGAATCTATCGAGCATTCAAAAACTTCCTCGATGGATCGAGAAACTGTCGAGCGGCTATCGAGCCTGATTCTCAAAAACCTCGATGGATCGAAATTGCAATAACAACTATTGAGAAAAGAAGCTCAAGAGGCTTGATAGATAGCCTATTTGTCGAGAGGTATCGAAAAGCTGTCGAGATTGCTTAAAAACAGTTTTTCAAAGAAGAGAAAAACATAGACATGAATGCAATCAAACATGCTACTAAACCAAAGATCCAAAGAACATTTTAAGCTCTCAAAAACATCTCTTAACTAGAAAAATGACAAGCATTAAAATCCAAAACACACACACACACACACACACTAAACAAGTCTAACCAATTTTATATTTCAAAAACAAGTCAAGACAGTTTAGTGAGCATACATTAACACATGTATTCCTTGTGATGGCCAAATCACAATGTACCTGCATATGTATCAAGAGTAGCGAAGAATATTGTGTGTTTTGTGTAAAAAAACATCACAAGATTGCATAAGTGTCTACATGTTATGAAGATTTGAGATATGAGAAAATCACTTTAACTCACACACAATCATAACTGCTTGATGGAGACTATCACCTTTGAGGTACATCCTATAACTCCCACATCTCCTAAAAGACACGCTTGCAATCATATATAAAGCATTTTGATTCTTTTTGCTTTTATTTTTCTTTGCATATTTTTTCTTTTTAAGTAAACCATGCATGGGCATATAAAAGAGAGAGAAGAAATACCCAATTATGTTTAGCTTTTGACATTGCACTTTTACTATGCCAAAGCATACAGATGTCATTTCATGATTGGCGGGCAACAGTGGTGAGATGGTTATTTATGCCTTTCTCTTAGGATTTTCTAGTCCTTCCCATCAAAAAGAGTGATACGAGTGTTAAGCACAAGTGATTACTTAATCTTACTCATCACAAACAAGAGCCATAAAGCTCACTTGCTTAGTTAAATGCTAGGCTTGCCTAATTAATTTCTTAGTTAGCAATTTCTAATAAGAAGCTAGATACAATTTCAAGCTTTATGCTTATTGTGATAGGTTTGCTTGGTATTGTTTAGGTTCTAGCTAATTTCATTTGGAGCTTGGAAAATTAGGCTTTTGCGGGTTGCAAGGTAAGTAGCTTTTTAATGGAATATTTTTAGAAAATAACCATGTTGCATAAAGCATTATTTTTGGGTTAAACACATTTTGGAAAATTGTTTATGGAAACTATATTTTCCTAGAAAGCTTTATGTTGTAACTTTAATATATGTGATTATTTGTGAAAATTGCATCATATTCATATTTGGCAATACATACGGGGAAATGCATGATTTGTTAGCATGAAAAATTATTAGCATCTTTGATTAAATTCTTAAGAATGGATTTTATTTCTTATTGCATTATTTGCAAAATTAAAGATGCTATGATATTTGGGAAAATTGATACAAAATCTTCTTGACAAGAAATGAGTTTGAAGGCTTTAAGAACTTTATGAATATTTTGGATATTTTAAAGTTTTTGTGAAACTACCTAAAACTGAACTATGTTTTGATTTTATGTAAACTGTGTGCTCTTTACGTTTTACCCTTGGGCTGTGACATGTGATTACCCGGTGATTACCTAGCTAGATACTATAGTCTGTGTGACATTGGTATCTTAGCACCCATCTTTGTGATGGTTATAAGTTCTAGCTTTGTGTCAACGATGAGTTCCAGCTTCGTGTTGCCAGATTAGTTCTGGCTTCATGTCAGCAGATTGGTTTCGGCTTTGTGTAGGTGATGAGTTTCAGCTTTGTGTCGGCAGATTAGTTATGGCTTTGTGTCAGCGATTGTCATGTGGCCTTGGGTTAGATTTTCTGGGTTGGAACAATGTTGTTATTTCTCACAATGTATAGTACGTAGTTTCATGTTCAGATATTTTGAGGAATATATGGTATGTAATTTCATGAGCTCATCCAAGCTACAAAAGATACAAAGTTTAGAAAATTTTATTTCAATGGCCATCCAAGGTACACAAGTATCAATGTACAAAAATCACACACTATTTTTGTATTTTTCTGATTTTTCAATTTTTATTTTTATTTTTATGGAAACAAAATAAAGAAAAACTAAAAGTAAATAAACAAAAACATGTTCAACAAAGCAAAGCATAAAACTAGACTGACTCAAAAACAAGAAATCAAACACACACAAGTAATGCATACTCAAAAACAAGAAGAAGAGAAAGAGAGAAAGAGAAAAAGAGGGAGAGAAAAAGTGACTAAATCACTTGGAGCCTTTTTTCCTTCCACACCTTGGAAGAACCTTTCCGTTTAGCAAACCCTTGATCAGGCGGTAAGGGGGAAGAATTTAAATCGTTCAAGTTCAAAAAAAAACATAAGGGCTTTAAGTAGATCTCCAAGAAGAGCAAAGGAGGATGGAAACTGATTTTTGTTTCCCAATGAAATCATACTACTGCTCTATTGAGTGGCTAACCATTTATAGCAATTAGGACGAGTATGTCCAGCTGCTCCACAGTGATAACAAAGATGTTGCTTCTTCTGTTTAGGCTTTTAAGTGTTTCCCTTCTTAGCCCTAGAGTTTTTAGTCTCCTTCTTATCTAGTTTAGGGGGTGCTCCTAAGATAGATTTTCCCTTGTCTATGTTCTTACTAGCTAAAATAGTTTTGACATCATTGTTCTTAAATTCAACATTATTAGTAGGAGAAACAAACACAGTAGTACTAGTAAAAGCAATACTAGGAGAAGAGAAATCATACCCTAAACTGGTTCGATTGGAAGCAGATTTCTAAAGGCTGAGCATCTCGTCAAGCTTTGCACATGAAGTACTCTTCAACTAAGCTCTGACTTGAAACAGCTCCGCTTTAAGCTTCTTAGTCTTCTCAGCCAAGAAATTATTCTTAAATCTCAGTACTCTAATGGTCTGATTGGCTTCATCAAACTTCGTGGAGATTTCTACTTGTTCAAGCTCCACATCATTGAACTTCTTGGTGGCCAACCTATACAACTTCTCATACTTTTCCGAGACCTTGTATAATTTTACATAGGCTGTGTGGATGTCATCTTGTTCATCCATCTTCTTCATCCACATCTTCTACAATCCCCTTAGTAGGATTTACAGTGGCGGTGAAGGCATTTAGGATTCCATCATCCTCATTATTAGAATCATCCTCAAGCTCAGTGTCGCTTAAAGTAGCAGCAAGTGCCTTGCTCTTCCTAATGGTCTTGAGATACGTAGGGCACTTTTGTTTCATATGATCAAAGCCTTGACACCCTAGTATACTTCTTTCCTTTGTCTTGGTTCTTGAACTAAGACAAACTAGACTGCTTGTGGTCTTTGTCAAATCTTTTGGCATTAGCATTCTTCATAAACTTTTTGAACTACTTTGTAGTGTAGGATTTTATTTTAGAATATTCATCGTCTGAAGACTTATTAGTGTCACTGCTCTTAGCCTTTAATGCCATGCTCTTACCCTTACTAGATTTCCCAATCCTTTTCAAACCCAACTTATAGGTCTATAGATTGCCAACAAGCTTTGTCAAAGGAATTTTGTCAATATCCTTTGATTCCTCAATCACAGTGATCTTAGCATGAAATCTCTTAGGTAAAGATCTGAGCACCTTTCTGACAATCTTGGGTTTAGGAATGGTTTCCCCAAGATCAAAAGCTGAGAGGTCGAAGACGAGCTACCCAACCTTGAGCTTAGGTCTCCTGCTCCTGCTCCACCTGAAGATCTTACACAAGACATTCCACCTCGTCACTCAACTTGGGTAAGATCCATTCCCACACATTTACTTTACTATCACTGTTACACTGCCCTTACTACACTGCACAAGCCTCACACCTATCATAAGGCCTCCACTGATCCTTTATCACAGATTGCAATGAAAAGGGATGGTGATTCTCCCTCCTAAGAAATCTGTCGTAGGTTGTAAATGGATCTACAAGATCAACACTCACTCTGATGGTTCCATTAAGCGATATAAAGCTTGTCTTATTGCAAAAGGTTTTACACAGGAGTATGGGATTAATTATGAAGAGACATTTGCCCTAGTTGCTTGAATCTCATCTATTCGCGCCCTTTTAGCTGTTGCCGCTGGGACATTTTAAGGATGGATGTCAAAAATACCTTCCTTAATGAGAATTTAAGTAAAGAAGTTTATATGTAACCTCCTCTTAGTCTCTCTATTGAATCGAACAAGGTTTGTCACCTTTGATGTGCATTTTATGGTCTTAAACAAGCTCTATGAGTTTGGTTTGCCAAGTTTAGCTCTACCATCTCTCGCTTGGGTTACATTGCCAGTCATTATGATTCTGCCTTATTTCTTCGTTGCACTAACAAAGGCACTATTTTGCTTCTCCTATATGTGGATGATATGATCAGAACTGGTGATGACCTTAGTGGCATTCAAGAACTTAATCGACTCACTATGCTACTATTCTACGCATTCTTCGATACTTGAAGAGCATTCTCTTCCATGGCCTTTTCTACTTTGCTCAGTCTCCTCTTGTTCTCCGTGCATTCTCTGATGCTGATTGGGCAGGAGATCCTAATGATCGTAGAACCATTGTGGCCCGCTCTTGTACTGAAGCAGAATATCGTGCCCTTGTTGATACCACATCTGAGCTCCTTTGACTACGATGGCTTCTTAAGGACTTAGGTGTGTTCACATCCTCTACTACTCCTCTTTATTGTGACAACCAGAGTGCCATTCATATTGCTTACAATGATGTCTTCCATGAACAGACTAAACACATGTAGATTGATTGTCATTATTTGTTATCATCTTGTCCATGATGCTCTCAAGCTATTCTCAGTCTCCTTTAAAGATCAATTTGTAGATATCTTCACCAAGTCACATCCTAAGGAATGCCTTCATGCTTTGGTTGACAACCTCAAATTGGTCTCGCACCCACCTTGAGGTTTGAGATGGGTTGTTAACGTGTAATAGGCTATGGGCTATAGGTTTACCTTGTTTACTTGTATAGCACACATATTTGTACTACACACTCTAGCTCCTATAAAAAGGCCCTCATGTATATTTTATTACTTGAGAAATACAATACTATTCATTTAGTATTTCTAACACAAAATGCAATCTTAAAATTATTGTCCTTAGTTATTTTTATTTTTAGTAGATTTCAGTCTCCCTGATGATGGCAAGATGAAGATATCCATTGTGGTTGGAGCTATAGTTGTGGTGCTACTCCTCATTTTTATGATTTCGCGCATTCTTTGGTGGAAAGGCTGTTTGGGAGTGAGGATATCACAGGAAAATGGTAATCTGTGCAAATCATATGTGGATATTAGAAAGGACAGTATTCATTATCTTTGATAAATTACCGATTATCCTAAAAGTTTAAGCTATCAGGAAATGGTTTGTTTAATCACTTAACCATATTTCTAACATCCCCCCCCCCTCTCACTTGTGGGCCTAAACTTTTCCTTAAGTGGTGAGTTTAATCACTTAACCATAATTCTAGCACTCCTCCTCATTTGTGGGCCTAAACTTTCCCTTAAGTGAGGGCCCAACAAATGGGAATTTGACATTTTAAATGCGAGGTAGAGTGAAGACAAAGATTGAACTCAAGATCTCCTGCTCTGATACCATGTTAAATTACCTATTATCCCAAAAGTTTAAGCTATAAAGAAATGGTGAGTTTAATCACATAATCATAATTCTAACAATCTCCAGATGTAGCAGGAAGTTGGAAAAATGTATAGAAAATGAGTTTTTTCTTTTTTTTTCTTTATCTACCTTAGATGATCAACATTCCAAATTACAGCTTCAAAAGAAACTACATGATTTCAGGGCTCATAGCATATGAACTTTTATTTGGGATGATGCATGATTATTCGGATCATTAAGTTCCAATTTTGATGATAATGAGCCTATGGAATCATGGGAAAAAAAATTTATCATTGCTTCTTCTTCTTTTTATTCCCATTCTATGATAAACAAATGGAATATTTCACATTTTCATCTAGTTTTTTGATTGCTAATAAAGTACTTGTGATTGAGAAAGAAGCAAAAGACAAAATCTAAAAGCTTTAAGGGTTTTTTCGTACTCATTCACCTATTTTTCTTTTTTCTCCCCCCCCCCCCCCTATAGCTTGTGTGTTCAACTACAATATATTGCCTTCCAAAGGCATTTAATTTTCTTCTCCTCTTTAAGAGTCATCTAACTAGTCAATAGGTATGCACTTTTAATTGGTAAAAAATTGATCTTGTTATACTATAAGATGCAGTCTGGCATCTTAGCCTGATGCCTTTGACAGAGTTAAAAGGATTAGATTTGCAAATTGGTTTTTTTACATATAGACAAATAAAAGCTACCACTAATAACTTCAATGTTGCCAACAAGATTAGGGAAGGTGGTTTTGGGTCAGTTTACAAGGTATTCGATAGCTCCTTTTCTATTCTAGAATGAATTTATATTTCCATCCTTTCTTTTTATTCTCCTTATTTATCCTTGGCATTAGGAGAGAGAGATAAGATGAAATGCATAGCTAAAGAATGCATTTTTTCTATTCTTGATGCAGGCTATTCTATTTGATGGTATTGTAATTGCAGTTAAGCAACTTTCATCAAAATCAAAGCAAGGAAGCCATGAGTTTGTGAATGAAATAGGCATAATAATTTACAACATCCTAATCTTGTTAGATTGTATGGATGTTGTATTGAAGGAAAACAACTATTGTTGGTATATGAGTACATGGAAAACAATAGCCTTGCTCATGCTTTGTTTGGTAAGCTAGTTTTCAATACCTTACCAGACTAGTCCATGCATTTTATGTTGATAATAGAAGAATGAGGGCGAAACACTAAACACTAATGGGTTTTAAACATCAATTTTAGGTCCTACAGTTGGCCAATTAAAATTGGATTGGTCTGCAAGGCAAAAAATATGTGTTGGCATAGTGAGAGGTCTGGGTTTCTTGCATGAGGAATCAACACCTAAATTTTTTCATAGAGACATCAAATCTACTAATACGTTGCTTGACCAAGACCTCAACCCTAAGATCTCTGACTTTGGTTTGGCCAAGCTAGATGAAGAGGAGAACACCCACATTAGCATTAGAATTGTTGGAACAATGTGGGCTACCTTCCTTTATTTTTGCCCCTTTTATACTTCCTTTTGCAGTCTATTTTTTCCCTCTTTTCTATTTCATCACCTCTGCAAATCTTGATTATGAGGTATTGTGAATAGATTCCAATATTATAAGATAGTAGTGTTGTGTTGTCCTAAAACTATACCAGAATATGGAAGCAATGAAATCTTTGCACTAAAACAAGTATAGAATGTTGGGAATATACATGAATTTGCAGATCTGTGAGTGGTGAAAAAAAAGAAAGAAAAATATCAAACACAAAGGCAATCACACACACAAGAAATTATGTGATTTGACAATTTGTCTACTTCCATGAAGTTGTAAAGATTTCACTATTTTCAAGGAAAACCACGAGATGCTACAATACAGTTTTTCTCTCTAAATAACATGTGCTTGTGTTATCTTGCTTTTGCTTCTCTCTATCCCTTACCATTTTCTTTTAATTATTGCTGTGTTGTGAGTAGATTATGGCTTAGAGTAGTTTTCATGTTTGGGTATAGCTTATATTTATCATTCCGCACATATATTGTTTGAATATAAGTTTGTGTTGGTTATTTTGTAATTGGGGGTTTGAACATTCACGGGTGTTTTACACACTAGGTGAGCTTTCTGGGTTATTTAACCTACAAAGCCAACATTTATAGTTTTGGAGTTGTTGCATTGGAAATTGTTGCAAGGAAGAACAATATGAAATATCGACCAAATGAGAACTTTGTATCCCTTCTAGATTGGGTAAGAAACTTCCTTCTCATTTTCTTTTGAAAGTTACAACTAAAAGTTCTATATGAACCTATGTTTTTTTTTTTGTTTAGTAAACAGTATGAACCTAAGTAGCTTCTTTAGAACTACTCCATTTGACAAGGTCAATTTTATGTTTCATTGGGCTCAAGTTGGAAAATAAACATGTAATTGAGGCAGAGTTTGGCTAATTGTGCAGTTTTTTTTTCCCCCTTACATCTCCATTGTTCAAGTTGCATAAGTAATTTTTCTTCATTGGAATCAAAATGATGAGTTAATGAAATCTTAACATTTTATAGTTGAGTAATATTATCTGATTCTCTCCATGAGGAGAACTTGGGTAGGTTCGAATCTCCCATCCTCCATTTGTTTTAAGCACAAAAAGAAAAAAATCGCATTAAATTTTTTTAAAATGTTGAAAAAATCAATTTTATTTGGAAAATAAATCAAAGGGATGAATTTTCAAAAAGAAACTTCATCATTTAAATTGGTCGATTGCATTAGTTGAGTAATATTGTCCAATTCATCATTCAAAGGGATGAATTTTCAAAAAGAAACTTCATCGCTTTTATTGATTGCATTATATTTATAATTAAAAAAGAAACTCTTTTATTAATTTACTAATTTTTTTTTCATCATTTAAATTGGTATTCTATCGTTTGCTTACGTTTTTTATTTTTATGAATTACCTTTTTTTCTTTACACTTTTTCCCTTCCTTATTCTCTCTTCTTTTCACTTTAGGCCATCCTTTTACAGCAGAAAGGAAATTTGATGGAGTTGGTAGATCCAGAATTGGGTTTAGAGTTCAATAAGGAAGATGTACTTAGAATGATTAAAGTAGCTTAATTATGCACTAATCCATCACCAGTGCTAAGGCCAACTATAACTTCCGTAGTAAGCATGCTTGAAGGCAAAACAATTGTCGATGAATTGGCTTGGGATCCAAGTATTTATGGTCATGAATGGAGTTTTAGAGCCTTTAGAGACCAATTTGGTCAGAACCCACGACCAAGCTCAATGGAAACTCATAGCCTAATTCAATTATCAATTGCAACATGGAATAGCTTGTTCGCAAAAAAGATAATCTACAAGCGCACAGAATCGTAACAAGTAGTAAAGTGTTTTTAGAAAACGAATGTCGAACCCACAGGGATTAACTATGTTATTGAATACCGAAATTCACTAAATTAATTACTATTTGGAAAATCCAAAATAAAAGGAACGTTCTACTATCTAGATTAAATTAAACTATTTAATAAAAATAAATCTAGCAAAGCGTAAAAGTCTAAAAGTGTAAAGAAAAAAATATGATAAGAATGGATCTAGAGCGATTGATTTCACCTAACAAATCCCACACAATTTATTCTTCCTAATTATTAAATTCTAATAATCTCCAGTTGATGATTAAAAATTCCTCAACTATTCAATATCTTCTCTCGAATAATATCAAAAATATCTTCAACTAACAATTCCATATCTCTATGCGAATTTAATTAACTGGAGACTCATTACGTACTTTGAATTTTCTAAAAAAAATCACACTAATCGTGGTAAAGCATCTCTACTTTCGCTCAACTAATGGTGTTTAATTCTAGAACTAAAATTAACAAATCACCTCTCGGTCTCATTGTAATTCAATTGATCAAACAATAATTCGTAAAAAAAATAGTAAGCATTAGGAATAAGAATTAAACACTCAATCATGGAAATATTAAAAATAAAATAACTCAGAATATAAATTGTGTGTTCATTACTAGACTACATCAACGCTCTAGAAAATAAAATTTAGTTCATAATAAAATTGAAAAGAAAACAAATAAAACTTATGTCTTTCATCTGACTTGGTTGATCAACATGAAGTGGTGCCCCTTTGTCCTCAGAAAGACTCCAAAGAAGATTCTTCAAATGCGGCACACTGAATTTTTGCCCTAAAGAGCCTTTAAATAGGTAAAGGAATCCTATTACAAGTTGAATTCCCATTTGGAGAAAATCCCAGATTTTTAGGCTTCACTTAACCGACTATTGTGGCCCATTTAACTTCAGAATTTGGGCTTTTGGTAAACTAAAAAGTTGTAGCCCTTTAAGTTAAATTTCCATCCCAACTTGAATCATCTCGATTGAATATCTGAGCCGAAAGTTATGCCAAAAATACTAACGGATGTGCAGGCTGGAATCCTAATCCAAATTGGACTTGGATTTGGTGCAAATTTCTTTTGATTCCTTGCTCTAGTTGGACTTAAATTTAATTGGGTTGGTCTTCTCTTGAATTCATGCCTGGATGGATGTAAGTTGACTTGATTCAATTGGCCTAGCCCCACTTTGCACGTAAAGCCCTTGTAGATTAATCTGAAATCTTCTCATTCCTTCAAAGCACAAATGAATAGATAAATATAAAAATCAAATCAAATCAAAAGAAATAAAGGAAAACTAACAATTTTAATGAATAAGAGGATAATAAAAATCATGTAAAAATTACACTTATCAAATTCCCCCAAACTTAAACTTTGCTAGTCCTCGAGCAAAGAAAGAAAGAAAATTCTTGCCTCAAAGATCTGCATAAAGCTTATAATTCAAATGAATCATTCCAAATCAATCAAGTCCAAAAGTTAATTCAAAACTCAACTCCATTGCATTATCATTCTCACTTCATCATTAGCTTCCCGGATAGTTTTATGCAAACGAGTAAATAAGAACAGATCTCCAAAAACCCCGAAAGCTTGCTTATTAAATCACTCTCCACTAATATAAAAAAAAATATTTCCCAGGATCAATAGGTCTTTATTAGGCTTGTGATGTATGGCTATGGTGAGGGATGTAAAGAAAAGATAAGGTTTAAGTAAATATAGCACTCTCACTTTCAAAATATAAATTTTTCTCAGCCCTTTGAACATCTCAAAATACCTCTCTTCATCAATTTTTTTCCTTTTTTTTTTTCCACTTACTTCAAGTCATCACTTTTCTTTTGACGCGAATGCAGGCATTTGTGATGGATGCACCCAGTTACTCAACAAGTCACAAACTTAAAGTGCTTTTGCATACTCATATTTCAAGTTACGGTTTGATGTAAGAGTAAACATTGGTAATGAATACCCCTAGTTACTAAGCAACTCAAAACATTGGAGTAAATGGAACTTTGTACAATTTTCTTCTTCTTCTTCTTCTTCTTCTTCTCTCTCTCTCTCTTTTTTTTTTTTTCTTTTTTAAACACTCATATTTCTTCTCTTTTCTTCAACCCAGTGTAAGAATAGATCAATTGGGTAACTAGGGATAAAGATAATAAAGAGGTAGGCTTGAAAGGGTCAATCGATTCAAAGAATGCCTAAATCACTTCCCAAGTAATATTCTGTATAATTCAACAAGTTCTAGAATAAGTAGAGACCATCCAAATTTACAAAATTCACATCAAAATTTCTCTAGGTATGCACAATGATTAATGATCATATCAATTTAAACAAGATCAAGTAAAGAATTAACAACTGGGCTTAAGCAATGAGAATGATTCCTAAAAATTATAAGAAATTTCAACCATATTCTTATCATAGGCAATTTTTTTTTTTTTTGAAATATTAAAAATAAAATCCCTTCCCCCAAACTTAAATTTCACATTGTCCTCAATGGGAAAAAGGAAGAAAAACTAGATAAAAGAATGAGAGAGGAGAAGAGATGCTCCCCTGATTTTTAATTGAATATTTTTCCTTGAGGTGCAGCCATGTACCCATTGAAGATTTCTTTGGTCTCTTTATTCCTACAAAATGAAATAAAAACAATAAGATAAAGAAAAAATAAAAAAATAAAAACATAAACCAAGAAAAATTAAACAAAACTTGGGTTGCCTCCCAAAAGTGCTTTATTTAACGTCTATAGCTAGACGTTATCCTCCATTAAAATCTTGTGTGTGCAAATTGAAGGACTAATTCCTTTGATGTCAAAGATGGTCCAACCCAAAGCCTTTTTGTGTTCCCACAAGATTCTCAGCAACTTTTCTTCCTCTACATCACTCAAAGATTTGTTAATAATAACTGGAAAAGTAGAGTCTTGGCCCAAGAAAGCGTACCTTAAATTTGATGGAAGCGGTTTGAGCTCAAGTTTAGGTGGTTGAGATGTTGGCTGACATGATTTTAAGTCTTCCATTTTTGGTTCCATTGAAGGAGGAAAGAGTGGTGTAGCCTCCAAATATCTTTCACACTCTTTAACCTCTTCATCTTTGAATTTAACAGGAGTAGAGAGAGTAAGACATACCTCAAGTGGTAACTTTAGAAAATCAGTTGCACAAGTCTCATCGGCCATGATCACGTCTCGGTCACTTATTTGAAAACAAGAATGTGTCTCGGAAGGAAATTTCATAGGCTTAAATACATCAAAAGTGACCTCATCCTCTCCGACCCTCAAAACAATTTTTCCTTGCTGGACATCAATTAAGGTTCTCCTCGTCACAAGGAAAGGTCGACCCAATATCAAAGGAATCTCCTCGTCCTCATCCATATCAAGGACAATGAAGTCAGCCGGGAAGATGAACTTGTCAACTTTTACTAATACGTCCTCAATGACTCCTCTTGGATATTTAATAGATCTATCTACCAATTGTAAAGAGATAGTAGTCGGCTTTACTTCTCCAAGACCCATTTCCTAAAAACAGAGAGAGGCATTAGATTAATACTTGCCCCTAAATCACATAAAGCTCTATCAAAATAAGATTTTCCTATAGTGCAAGGGATAGTGAAACTCCCCGGATCTTTCAACTTAGGCGATACCTTCTTTTGTAGGATTGCACTACTCTCCTCTGTCAGCATTAGTGTTTCATGCTCCTCCAATTTCCGCTTCTTTGATATAATATCCTTCAAAAATTTAGCATATTTAGGCATTTGTTCAAAAGCTTCAATGAGAGGAATATTAATATGCAATTGCTTAAATATACTTAGAAATTTAGAAAACTGATCATCCACATTATTTTTTTTTAATCTTTGCAGAAAAGGAATTGGTGGATCATAAATTGAAGGAGAATAAGTCTCAAAAGTATCTTCCCTGGATCTTTTGGATTTTGAAGCTCTTTCATTCTCCTTAGTCTTCTTAGCTTGCTCCACTTCTTTCATCTCTGACTCAGCTTCCTACATCTTTGACTCCTCATTATCCACAGCTTCATCTTGTTTGGCATTTGTTACTTTTGGCTCCTCATATATTCGTCCACTTCTCAATGATATTGCCTTTACATGTTCTTTTGGATTGGTGACAGTGTTGCTCGGCAAAGTTCCTGCAGTCCTCTCCGTGAGCATGCTTGAGAGCTGACCGATCTGCACCTCAAGATTACAGATCGAAGCTGAGTTGTTTTGGATCGCCACGTCTGTCTTCTGTATGTACTGCATGAACATGTCCTCAAGTGTCAGCTTCTTCTCTTGCTGTGGAAATTGCTGAGGTGGTTTAGCCAGCCCTTGGTTATTACTCCATGAGAAGTTGGGGTGATTCCTTCATCCAGGATTGTACGTGTTCAAGTATGGATTATTTTGACAATGAAAATTTGACACATAATTTGCTTGTCCATAACTCGATTGGGCAAAAGCATTTCCCATTTGGCAGTCGACACTTGAATGATTTCCTACACAATGATCACAAACAACATTAGTTTGAATAGCATTAACATTCATTTTACCTAGTTGTTAAGACAAAGTTGCCATTTGTGCCGCCAATGAGGTAATAGAATCAAGTTCTAAAACTCCAGCTGTCTTTCTTGGCATTGCTCTTTCTGTAGGCCATTGTTAGTTGTTGGATGCCAATTCTTCCAGAAGTTCATAGGCTGCCTCATGAGTTTTACTCATTAAAGCTCCACCAACTGCTACATCAACCATAGACCTGTTTGTAGCTCCTAGACCATTGTAGAATGTTTGCACTTGAAGTCATGCTAGAAGGTCATGATGAGGACACCTTCGCAATAAATCTTTGTACCTCTCCCATGCTTCATATAATGCTTCACCCTCAAATTGGATGAACATGGTGATATCATTCCTTAGCTTTGATGTCTTTGCGAGAGGGAAATATTTTGCTAAGAATTTTTGTGCCAACTCCTCCCATGTAGTAATGATGCCAAGTGGCAAAGAATTCAACCAAACTTTTGCTTTATCCCTAAGTGAGAAGTGAAAAAGCCTTAGTCGAATCGCATCATCTATCACTCCATTATGTTTAAAAGTATCACAAATTTCCAAGAAATTTGCAATATGGACATTAGGATCCTCTTGTGACAGCCCCCCGAACTGGATAGTCTACTGTATCATCTGAATGATGGCCAGCTTGATCTCAAAATTATTGGCTTGTATGGCTGGCCTCATTATGCTCGATGTAGCTCCATTGACCGAGGGCATAGTATAATCTCTTAACGCCTTTTGCTCTTGATCGACCATATTAGATAGAGATGTGTTGGCCTCCTTCTTCTTTTCTTTCTTGAGCTGACATAGGGTTCTTTCAATTTTAGGATCAAAGAGTGTCTGCTCTAATTTAAATCGAGGCATGCACTTCTAATTCCTGAAAAGAAAGAAAACAAACTCAGATGCACCTAATTTAATTTTTTTTTTGAATAAATAAAATAAAATCCAAAGTAGTAAATATATAGCTAGTATCAATATCAATAACAAATAGTTAATCCCCGACAACGGCGCCAAAAACTTGTTCGCGAAAAATATAATTTGCAAGTGTACAGAATCGTAACAAGTAGTAAAGTGTTTTTAGAAAACGAATGTCGAACCCACAGGGATTAACTATGTTATTAAATACCGAAATTCACTAAATTAATTACTATTTGGAAAATCCAAAATAAAAGGAACGTTCTACTATCTAGATTAAATTAAACTATTTAATAAAAATAAATCTAGCAAAGCGTAAAAGTCTAAAAGTGTAAAGAAAAAAATATGATAAGAATGGATCTAGAGCGATTGATTTCACCTAACAAATCCCACACAATTTATTCTTCTTAATTATTAAATTCTAATAATCTCCAGTTGATGATTAAAAATTTCTCAACTATTCAATATCTTCTCTCGAATAATATCAAAAATATCTTCAACTAACAATTCCATATCTCTATGCGAATTTAATTAACTGGAGACTCATTACGTACTTTGAATTTTCTAAACAAAATCACACTAATCGCGGTAAAGCATCTCTACTTTCGCTCAACTAATGGTGTTTAATTCTAGAACTAAAATTAACAAATCACCTCTCAGTCTCATTGTAATTCAATTGATTAAACAATAATTCGTAAAAAAAAAATAGTAAGCATTAGGAATAAGAATTAAACACTCAATCATGGAAATATTAAAAATAAAATAACTTAGAATATAAATTGTGTTCATTGCTAGACTACATCAACGCTCTAGAAAATAAAATTTAGTTCATAATAAAATTGAAGAGAAAACAAATAAAACTTATGTCTTTCATCTGAATTGGTTGATCAACATGAAGCAGCGCCCCTTTGTCCTCAGATAGACTCCAAAGAAGATTCTTCAAATGCGGCACACTGAATTTTTGCCCTAAAGAGCCTTTAAATAGGTAAAGGAATCCTATTACAAGTTGAATTCCCATTTGGAGAAAATTCCAGATTTTTAGGCTTCATTTAACCGACTATTTTGGCCCATTTAACTTCGGAATTCGGGCTTTTGGTAAACTAAAAAGTTGTAGCCCTTTAAGTTAACTTTCCAGCCCAACTTGAATCATCTCGATTGAATATCTGAGCCGAAAGTTATGCCAAAAATACTAACTAATGTGCAGGCTGGAATCCTAATCCGAATTGGACTTGGATTTGGTGCAAATTTCCTTTGATTCCTTGCTCCAGTTGGACTTAAATTTAATTGGGTTGGTCTTCTCTTGAATTCATGCCTGGCTGGATGTAAGTTGACTTGATTCAATTGGCCTAGCCCCACTTTGCACGTAAAGCCCTTGTAGATTAATCTGAAATCTTCTCATTCCTTCAAAGCACAAATGAATAGATAAATATAAAAATCAAATCAAATCAAAGAAATAAAGGAAAACTAACAATTTTAATAAATAAGAGGATAATAAAAATCATGTAAAAATTACACTTATCATAGCTCTTCCTCTACATCAGCCTAGGATCTCTATTCCATCAATCTTGACTCTAGGTAATATATATAAGCAACTAAGCCTCCAACTTATGTGACAAGTGTTGTGCAAGTTTAATGATAAGAAACTATGAGCTTTGTGGATTTACTTCCAAGATAATACTTTGAATGGAAAAATATTTTATCTAAGATGAAGCTAAAGGTATTTTCTAAAATTGTTCCCTCTTGATGATTGAAAACTTTACATTTGACAATACAGTCTAAAACTGCTTACAATTAGGTTCACTTGGTTGAGGATATTGAAAAGTAGAAGGATAGAAAATGGAGAAGAGATGAAAAAGTGGGAAATAGAGGAGATGTTAGTTTTTGTCTTGTGGTGTTTGGTTGAGGGTAGAAAAATGGAGGGATGAAAAACTCTTTTGCTTGGTTGAGAAGAAAAATGAGAGGATGAAAAATATAGTTTGTTTAAATTTACTCTCATGCTCATATTAAATAAATAAATAAAATTGCAAATTAGCAAAAAAAAAATGACGAACCAAAAAAAACCAAAGTAGATTAAAAAAAAATGAACATAAAAATTAAAAAATCCAGATAAAAAGTACCAGAAAAAGACAAAATCCAAAGAAGAAAAACAAAGAAAAAGAAAAAAAAAAATAGATGGGTATCAGAAAAGGACAAAGAGAAAAGGGAGACAAAGAAAAGAAAGAGAAGAAAACAACAAATCCTAATTAAACAACAAATCACTAAGGCCCCTAGAGTTTCGTGTTTACTTTCTAATTTTCTCTCTGATTTGGAGAAAAAAAAAATTGGTAGGTTTGAGGAGAAAACAATCAAGCTATACCAGTTTTATCTCCTAAAATTATTCTAATTAAACACCTAAAAAAATCATTTTATCTCCACTTTTCTCCTTTCCTTTTCCATCTGCCTAAAATCACCACAACCAAAATGGGGCCTTAGTGACGAGGATAAAGTTTCACAATAACATAGGGATGATGCAATTAATAGTGGTGCTTACAGATCCTAAATACACCATAAAATTTGGAAAAATTGGCATTTGTCCTTACTTTACAAACTATGCATCAAATGCCCATATTTTGAAATTATTTAGCGAAATGCCTCTGTCAAAATGACATTTACCCTTAAAAGGGAAAACCACAAATCAAGAGAAAACCATATTTCAGATACTATGGCTCTATTTCCGCCAAATCAAGTGAAAAATATATTCTATTTCCGCCCAAAAGAGAAAACCACAAATCAAGAGAAAATGTCTTCTTGTTTGTTTGCAATTGTTGTCAGCCTACCATGACCGAGAAACTAAAGCAGAGTTAAAATAGGATTACAAAGCGATACAAAATTTGACAAGTCTAATAATTGTGACTTGTCATAATTCGTATGACAAGTCTTCTTCTTTCTTTTCTTTTCTTTTCTTTTTTTTCTTTATTTATTTATTTTCTATAACAGTTTGTACGACAAGTCTGGTTTGCCATGTAGCCGACATTACGATATAATTCAAGCCAACTCAGTGAGGCGGCCTTAGAAATTTTTTATTATACAATATCTATATAATTTAATAAATAAGTAACTTGAATCACTTGATTTCAACATAACCAAAAAAAACACAAATACAAAAAATATTACAATTTCTTTCTACTAACACACAAAAAAAAAAAAAAAAAAAAAGACCGATAAGAGATAAAGTCAAAGTTGAGAATATTAAGATGAGAGTAATAAAGTAAAAGAGAGTCTAAAATAATAATAAAGAAGAGAAAAATTGGGAGAGAGAGTGAGATTGATGATATTTTCTACAATTGCGAACCGAGTAGCTAAAGAGAGCAAAATTGTTGTGATAGCAAAATGGAAAAACTGCTAGCATAGCCATAGAGAAATTATGAATACAATATTTCTTTTGATACCATTTTTAAAGAAAAAATTAAACTTAGAAATTATTTTTATGTAATGGGTTGTACCGGTTACACATTTGAATAATTAGAAAATTTTGTTCACTTGTTATTTGGTCTAGTCTAGTTTTTGTTTAGGTTATTTTGGTTGTTATTTGAACTAATTTTTATCATTTCTATTTAAGCCCTTTGTTTTTAATTTTTAAAGGGTTAGAGGTTATGATTGGGGGGTCAAAATTATTTTTGCAATAATGTTATGTCCACAATATTTTCACAACAAATCTTATGCAACAAAATGTTATTGACGGATAAAAAATTGATGTCAATATTAGTCTCATATTAAAATCAATAACAACTTATCAAATATGATTTGTTGTAAAATTATTGTAAAAATATTCTGGATGTAGCCGCCCTACCAACCCAACTACAAATTGAGATCTTGTGAAATTATTAAAAAAAATCTAATTCAAGGGCTGATATTAAAATGATTTTTCAACTTTTTAATTTCAGCCATTAGTTCACTATTGAATAAGGCTATTGCATCAAATCTAGATTCACTCAACTACCTATTGTGAAAATTAAAAATAAAAAAAAAATAAAAAAAATAAAAAAAACTAGAAAAAATAATAATAAACCCACATAATCGTAATTTAAAGACTTCTACGGATTATATGTAAAGATCATCCATCAATTTGACATAAGCTTATTTCGGTTTTTTTTTTTTTTTTTTAATTTAGTTAAATTATACCTGAAATTAAACTAATAATATTTTAAAAATCAGTATGTATAAACAAACAATTTTTTTATTTTTTTTTGGGAGAAACATATAAACAAACAGGCTAAACGTTAAATGAAAAAGCACACGACAAACCTAAAAAGCCAACAATAAATTTCGTGACAAGGATTTTTTATTAAAAGTAATATGAAGAATCTCTTTTATGTCTTAGGAATGGGACGTATTCCAAACTTTTGAAGATTTTTATTTATTTATTTATATTTTTTGTATGGGAAATTTTGAACTTTTGAAGATTCAAAAGCAAAAGTAAAAATTATTGAATGTTAAGGGCCCTACTCTTTAAATTGTAGGGGACGTTAACATTTAACAAGAATATCTACATATAGGGTATATCAGAGCTAGTGGAATAGCTGGCTAGTCGGCAGAGCAAACAACAATGGCAAGGCTTGTTCTTCCTTACATTAGCTTTATAGTATTCTTGTTACTTATGTTCACGGCAACACAACCTGGAACAGGGACAACTCATAGTGATGAAGGTCAGGACATTCTTTGCTCTGCTTTCTATCTATATATATATATATTTCTGTATATTTTTACTTCATATATAGGATCAAATCTGTTCTTTCAAACTGGACATCTATACATGCATTCAGCTGTGTTCAACAAAAATCGTCAACATTAGAAGGAGTAGGCGAAAATAGTATAGTCGGTATCCAATATATTGCTCTGATTGATATATTGTTATTTGATTGATTTAGTTCTATATAGATGTATCATGTGTGTCAGTGTGTGTTTGTTTCTTAAAAAAATAATAAGATAATAATAAAAAAAAGGGTTTTATAAGGAAGTTTTGAAAACCTCTAATAAATTTTTTTTTTTTTTTTTGAGAAAAAACCTCTAATAATTTTGTCACATCATATTTAAAATAAATAATAAAAAAAAAAGTTTAGCGACGCACAATTTTAATCTAAAACCAAAAAAAAAAAAAAAAAAAAAAAACTTACAAACCCACCGAAATTTGGTTGGCCAGGAAATTGGTCATGGATATGAGAAAGACAGTTATATGGAAAAAAAATATATAAATGATATATATGGACCTTTGTCTTTTCCAAACATGATATATTATCCACAACCACAGGTTTCCTTCCAGGATTGAGACTCGGGAGATGTAATAATTTTTCAATAATTGAGAGCATCTAAGTTTAATTTTAATTTTCAACTTTTCTCACCTAAGGTTAAGGTTGAAAATTAAAAATTTTAATTCTCAATCTCACTCTTTTTTTTCACAAGCTTAACTATAGAACGTGTTATAAAAATAAAAATTTAAAAATTTAAAAAAAAAAAGAAAAAAAAAAAAAGAGCTTAACTATAGAACAGAATGAGATTCAAAACTTAATGTGATCAACCCAACCAAAAACCTACTAGATCACCCACAATTGACAACAACACTATTGGCACCCAACCAAAAATCACTATGATCAACCCAACCAAAAACCCATACCAAACTCAATCAAACATGGTGACCAAAAAACCCAGATCAACACCGCAGGCTACTCTAACCTAATCTAAGTGTATATGTGTATGAAGATCCCTCATAGAGATTTAAACCCCGACCCTTACTCTTCATACCCCACAAGTACTTATACTGACCATCGCGCCAAGAAAATAATATTCCAAAATTGATACTCCTTTTTATAAAAATAACTTTTAACTCTCCTATTGTAATCAAGGAAAATATTCTTATATGTAACCTTGAAATCATAACATATTATCATAATATTTTCTAACTAATGCGTTGAATTTTATAATTCTTTAACAATGTTATATACTTTTAAAGTCTTTTGCAATCAATCCATATTTTGATACTTCAAAATGAAATCTAAGATAGAAAGAATAAATATTGGTACTTTTATGTTAATCAAAAATAAAAAATAAAAACTCATGCAACATCTTTAGAAAATCAAGGCCTACATATAGAATATATTAAAATTTTCAAATATATGATCATATTGTAGATATATACTTCTAAGTTAATTTATTTTTAATTTTACTTTTTAAGTATTCAGGTAATTTGTGTGAAATATCTTATATTTATATGAATCTTTGAAGTTTGAACTTCATAAGAGAATGACCATATATTGATTATTTATATTTTTTACTTGTTTGAAATATGTATTTATAGTGAGCTTAAATTATGAATGAATAGCTTAAGCATATACTAACTCTAAACTAGGCTCGAAAAAATCAATTGAAACCAAGCATAGGAAAACAAATTATAGGTTATATTTATCTTATATTTACTATTTTAATATTTTTTTCCAATTAATAAATTAAGTCATTTTTTTCTTATACTAATAATAAAATTTAGAATTAATTGTGTCCTCAATATTATGTTTTAATCTTGCTTCCCTAAAAATTTAAATTAGAAATACTAAAAGGTACCAAGTTAGATCAGGCCTCTCAACTTATTATGTTGAACGATCTCAAAAAAAAAAACTTATTATGTTGAAATTAAAGCATTAACAAACTCAGTGCCACCTTATTAGCCCAACCATTTTTGTACTTTATATAGATAGATAGGGTACCCATAGTCAGTTGGCCCAATGAAAGAGCCCAATTGCTGATTCAATTTCTCATAGCTCAAAAGAAAATGTGGGAGAAGAAAAGACCCTGAGAAAACTTTGAAGATTTTGGTCTTAATTCTTTTAATTTGCTTGAGGCAACTTATGTTTGATTCATTAATGAGGCATTACAATTGGATTCTTTTTCTTTTTTTTCCCTTTCCTAAAATTTTTATTGCACATATCAAGGTTCAAGTTTTACGGTGATAAGTTTTTATGATTCTAATTTGAATTCACAACTTAAATTACTTTTTTGTTCACCCACAACAGCTAATAGTAACCTAGCACTAAAGATTTATAGTGAAAATATAACAATTTTAAGTTAAACTTTAATTAAGATTTTTAGGATCATAATATTACATTATTTGAATTTATTACTTGGTTAAGGAATTTGAATGCTATTGACTATATTAAATCTAAAGCCAACAAAAAAGGTAAAAGGTTTAAAAGGAAATTGATTAAGTTTGATTTATCATGCAGTGAAAGCCCTTGGTGAAATAGCTGAACAATTGGGAAAGAAAGACTGGCATACCAATGTGGACCCATGCATAAATGACCGAAGTTGGTTAACACCAGAATTGGGTTCGAGGCCACTATACAACAATTCTCTCATTTGCAATTGCTCCTACCCTGATAGTGTATGCCACGTCGTTGCATTGTAAGTAGAAGTTACACTTTTATTTTGCTAATCAACCAAAAGAACAAACTGCATAGTGTGAAAATTTTCTCCTTGTTAGATGGAAGAAGTGGCAGCTGGTTTAGCTTATTAGGGTTTACCGTAGCTTCCTCCTTCTTTATATATATATATATATATATATATGTATATATATATTTAAGTATTAAACTTTAAATTTTAGATGGATACTTGAGTACTCAGTCGGCTTACCTACTAAGACTTATTTAATTGAATTGCCCATTTGGGTCTTGTCCATTTAACCCAAATATTTAATTGGGTTAGGTCAAGACTTACCCAAATTAAGTGGGTCATGAGTGAGTTAATAGGTTTAGGTAAAAATTGTCACCTCTACTATATATGGTTCATATTGTATTGCTTGAGAAATTATACAATATGTAGACTCTGTTTTATTCAATTGAAATTAACGTCATGATTTCCAAATCCAAACTTGTTTCCATACTTTCGAAGCGTGTGTAAAAATGTGTAAAATAGTTTGTGTGTAATAAATACTATTTTTTTAAATTTTAGGGAAATGATCCCATCTATTCGAATTGAATCTTGATTCTTTCAAATTTTTAGTTGGTTGTACAGCACATAATATTTATTTAATTTTTTTAAAATGGAAAGGAAATAGAGCATTAATAAGAGATCTTATCCCAAAATTTTATTAATACTCTCTCTTTTTCTCTCTTTCTCTCCCTCCTTATTCTAAACCATACAAAATATCCTTGTCACACAGGATTCTTAAAGGGCAGGATCTTGGCGGTGTGCTTCCACGATCTCTGGTGAATCTACCCTACCTAACGTACCTGTAAGAAAGAGTACCCATTATTTGTTTTACTAATCAGCACTCCCATAATTGATTTAACCACATAATTGCACAATTTGCTCTTGATTATAGTGATCTCAATCGTAACTTCCTTAGTGGCAACATACCCCACGAATGGGCTTCTACAAAGTTGGAATTTTTGTAAGTGATTCCTCAGTTCATGTCCAAGATTAGCCATTAAAGGCTCATTCTTATTTAATTAAATGGATTTGCTACAGGTCCCTCTCTGTGAACAACTTATCAGGACCAATTCCAAGCTTCTTGGGAAGCATCACCACACTTAAATTTCTGTATGCTCTTATTGTATCATTCTTTCTCACCAATCATAAAGTTTACAAACTGGTGTGGCAATAAAAGTGATTAGTGGACTTCAATCACCTAATGAATGAATGTTTGAATTTTTTATTGGTGATTGGTGACACATCGGATTGTAAGCTCTACACAGAAAAATTTGTAGTATTTTTATCATCACTCGTTATATAGATAGTAAATTATGTCATACTTCCATTTCATCTAACCGGCTTTAATATTTAAGAATATATTATACATTCAGGAGTATAGAGACCAATCTGTTTTCAGGAATGGTTCCCCATGAGCTTGGAAAGTTGGTTAACTTGGAGAATCTGTGAGTTTCTTTGTGTTTCCCGCCCCCCCCCCCCTTAATTTTTCAAATAAATTTGATTTGTCATTGATTTGCTTAATCCTGAACACATGAAATGACCTCAACTTTAATTTTGGTGACTGTAGCACTCTTAGTGCTAACAATCTCTCGGGAGAGTTGCCAGTCACGTTTACTAAGTTGACCAAATTAAAGGAACTGTAAGTGGTTGAACCTTTTCCGTGGCTGATAGTACTTTAAGATTTTCCTTGAAAAATATCTTAGTCATTTTGATGACTGTAGCATTCTTCTTGTTTGTATTTTGTTCAATAATGTTTCTGTTTTGGGATACATGCAGTAGAATTAGCAGTAACAACTTCACTGGAAGAATGCCTGACTTTTTCCAAAGTTGGAAACAGCTTGAGAAATTGTATGTGCTTTTTCTTACATCCTTATCTAAACCTCTTTAAAGTAAAAGGTTTCAGGTGTGATCTAAATCCATTTGAATTGTATTGTTAACAGAGAGATCCAAGCTAGTGGTTTTGAGGGGCCAATTCCTTCTAGCATTTCTATCTTGATTCACTTAACTGAGCTGTGAGTTATACCTTTCAAGTGAACAATTCTTAACATAATCTCTAGGATATGCTCATGTGATGTTTTAATTAATGAAATTTAATGCTAAAGAGCTAACAGTTATTGATGGTGCAACTCTATGTAGAAGGATCAGTGACTTAGTTAGAGGGGGTTCAAAATTTCCAAACTTAGGAAGTAGCACACGCATGAAAAGATTGTAAGTCATTCTTTTGTTGAACATTGCTATAGATTGGAATGAAAACAAAATTTACCACAGTTTTGCTCACCAGAAGTTTATTTACATTGCAGAATGTTGAAGAGTTGTTATATCTTTGGACCAATTCCTACATCTATACTTACCCTGACCCGACTTCAAACCTTGTATAGTGCTACTTTCATTTCTCCTTGTACCTCTTATTTTTAGCCTTTCTTAATGGAAAATGAGGTACTGCAGCCCACGGATGATTGGACATTTGAACAGAACATGGTCAATTATCCCATTTATTAATTATAGATATGTAAATATGAAAGTCCGAATCTTTTGGTAAATAACAGGTTATTTATATTTACAAATTTACGGGCTTAAAATTTGGTTAATGTTTTATTTTCTAGAACTTAGAGCAAGAAGTTATTTAAATACAAATTTTGGCATTAGTTTTTTAAAAAGTAGAATAGAAACTTAAGCTAAAATGGGAACTATTTGACAGAGATGTGGTATCAGGGCACATAATTATCTCAACTGATTATTGAGTTTCTCTATCATTTAGTTGTTACAATATATTGTGTTTTTTATTTTGACTTGCATCCTTTTTAGTAGTTGACATTTTTTCTTATAATTTTTTTCCATTTTCAGTTCAAATCTGTAATTAAAAACCTTCTTTTCTTGCAGAGATCTCAGCTTCAACAGATTGGATGGAATCGTTCCAGATTTTGGTGGTTTATCGGAATTGAAATATTTGTAATCTTCACAAAAAACCCCTTAACTTAGTTCAATTGTAGTGTAAAATTGTAAATTCACATAAACAATTAGGCAGCTAAAGCACACAACTATATTTAACCAAGTTTGGCCTATTGGCCGACATCCATGGGTGAGTCTGCAAGGAGCTTCACTTTTTATACACCCAAAATTAGAATCCTATCCATTTACTTTTTCTTTTAGAATAAGTTAAAACTCTTAAGTACAATTCTCTGGGTGGAGTATATTAGGGTAAACTGTAAAACACATAGTTAAATTGTTTGAATTTAAGTGTCCTTAGAAAAGATAATATTGTTTGTGATTTATTGGTTAATATAACTATCTATTTGAATTTAATTGGATAACCTAATATATTTCTCCTAAGGAATTCCACCTAAGTTTTTCCCTATAGAATAACCCTAAAATGACGTTAAATAACTAGGTCTTTACTAGAGAAAATAGAGTAGGACCCTTTAACATGGTGTTTGATTGGCATCCTCTTATTTTGGCAAGAATATTTTATTAAATCCAGTTTTTTCTCACCTTTTGCCAAATAAACAAATAAAATAGCTTCAAAAAAAATTAAAACAAAATTATATATATATATATATATATATTTTGTCACCTTTCAGCAAATTAGCTTCAAAAAAAATTAAAACAAAATTATATATATATATATTGTCACCTTTCAGCAAATCAGCTACCAGAAAATATCGGATGCCAAACTCACCTATGGTCATGCTATTAAGTGTTTAACCAGTGATATTTTTGTTTGTCTACTAAATAGGTTTCTGACAAGTAACTTGCTCACTGGGCCTATTCCAGAAGGGATCATGGACAAAGATAATACTCAGTAAGGGTTTACATCTTAAATTCTTCTTCAATTTTGCATTGAATTGTGTGAGTATAAAGAATTTTTTTTTTGAAGTTACTACAATAATATTATGAGTAATGATAGGTACACTCTCCTTTTTACTCACTCAAAGTACACACATTGCGACATGATTGAAATCGTGTTTTTAAAACATGATTTCGCAATTTTAACTAAAATTGTGTTTTGAAAACACAATTCCAAAAGGCAATGTGTGTGGAGTGTGCAATAAAGAGTGTGTAATAACATTTTTTAGGATATTATATACTTCACTTTGGATAGTGCTTCATTTCATGGTCTCTTATGGGGTTAGTTACAGTGGAAAGACCATGACAACTACATCCTTCTTTGTGACTTGTGTTTATAGTGAATCCAATATATGGTTTATATAATAGAGAACTCTAGTGTTAATGCTTGCTCCACAAATATAGAAACTGACAATAGGTTTAGATCTCTTGGGCCACAATATCTTTGACACCACCTAAAACTTATGGCGGAACCTTGAGTTCCTAAGGACTTGAATGTCATGAGAAATCTAGAAATGCACAAGACAAATGACACTTATAGTGAATGGCCACTATTGATGATGAGGGCTGATGATAGGCCAAAAACAAATTGACCCATTGTAATGAATTAATTGATTAATTAGCCAAGTTTATTAATTAATCAAATTAACATGTAAACACGTGGTAGCACAAAACAAATCACCAATTAAACTAAGTATGCAGCGGAAAATAAATTGACACGGTGATTTGTTTACGAATGGGGAAAACCAATACAGCAAAAACCCCACTAGGTGATTTTAAGGTCATCACTCCCAAAATTCCACTATTATCACAACAAGCGATTACAAGTAAAGGAATCCCAGTATCTTATACCAACCTATAGTTGAACCCTTACCCCAATACCTAATTGGTCTTGTTCTGTAGTGACAATTTCTCCTTTTAATGCACGATTCTCAGTACAAGACTAACCAATTGCGCGGATCCCAGTACGCGACTTCAATCACCAACTAGAGAAGGTTGTTGGCTGCAAAGTTCTTTAGTTCATCCACGATGAAGATTAAGAAGATGCTCGATCACAAAACCTTACGGTGCACAAAGACAGCAACTTCTACATAAGAACGATGAATTAGGACAAATTCTGTCTTCGATCACAATTTGCTTGAACAAACTTTGCTCAACACTTATGCAACTTGTGTCCACTTTGGCAGCCTTTAAACTAATCCTTTTATATGTCTAGGGTTGTGAAAAAAGAAAGCTCAAACACATAATCATGGATTAGAATCAAAACAGAATTGAAAATCTGTTTTTTATAAACCTCAACAGATGCCTATTTGTCGAGCTGCTGTCGAGTAGCTGTCGAGCCACCGGGCTGGAACAGCTTCTTAAGCTCGATAGATGACTAGCTGTCGAGCTTTAATGACAGGCACTTCTTCAGTTTGTTTCTTGGACATACTCTCATAGCTTTAACACTTGATTTTGAAATACAGTTTCTTGAAGTATTAAACACATCCTAGATCTACCCAAATAAAAGTAAAGTGTTTGTCAAAGGATTAGTTAATTACATAAAGTAGTGACACATGTTCCTAACAAGTGAATCACATATGTCCTGACAATCTCCCCCTTTGGCAATCCGTGACAAAACCACAACAAACAAATGAACATATGAGAGAAGTCATAAATCACTCAATTCATATTCACTTGTTGAATACAATAAAATCTATCCTAACACAAACTCTTGAAAAATTTTGTAAGAAGAGAGTTTATGGCAAGTAGACTTTGACAACCTGTATTTCTGAAACACTTTAAACAAAACTCATCAAGGCATCTTTGTGTGAAACAGAAATAATAGATTGCATACAAATAATAAGAAGCATGTGCATAAAGAGAGAAAATAAATAACACATGTAAGGGTAGGTGAAAGAAACATATATCAACATATAAAAAAGGTAAGTACAATGTATGTCAATAATGGTCACAAGACCTAGGTACAAGAATAAATGTATCTATAATAGAGAAAAGAAAAAGATACAAATAATCCTCACTACATCCCTCAAAAATCAACACTCCCCCTAACAAAATGTCTTATACTAACTCTCCCCCTAAGAATGACTACTCTCATATCCAAAACTACTCCCCCTTTTTGTTACGAGTGACAAAGGGTAAGAGTATCAAGTAGATATCTCATCAGTAGAACTAGCATCTCCATCATTAGAAGCATCATCGTCATCACCATCATCATCATTCTCATCCTCAGAATCAGAAGCCACTGGAGGAGGTGGAGGAGAAGCCTCAGGAGCAAAGCCACCCATGATCGCCTGTCGCCGTGCAATACGGCCGACACGAACGTTCACCTGATACAGCTTTGTAGATAGTGTATCAAGGCAAGCATCCATGCGCTATAGCTTCATCATGATGTCTCCTAGAGTCACATCACCCGTAGAAGAGGAGGGAGCAGATGTGGATGGAGCAAATCGAGATGGAGCCGAACGCGAGGGAGGAGCTGCCGACCCAAACTGCCTCGACCTAAACTACGCCTCGCTACGTTTAATGGTAGCGGCGACTATGGCACACATGAAAGTGAAATGGTCAATTGCTAGAAAGGGAATAGAAAAATGGCGTATGATCCACGTGATAGCCGAAGGAAAGATGAGCTTATCACGGGACGCCGAATCCCTATAAACATCTAGGATAGACAGAATAAAGTGAGAAGGAAAATCTGTGGTAAGATGCTCAAGAAGGGACAACAAAAATTAAGCACAAGGCTCTGTGATAGAGTTATAGTGAGAAAGAGGGTGAAAAACAAAAGTCATAACCATGTTCAAAAATCGAGGACCTTTTGCAAAGTCTGAACAGTAAGTGAACCGACGCTCACACCCCAATCAGAAGGGCGCTCACAAAAAGTAGATTTAAGCTCATCTTTGGACACAGTCCTCAGACGCTCACAACCAGGGTAGTCAGGAAACTCTACCCTAAGGACATGGAGCATATCAAAGACCAACTTCAGCGTGACAACAATGCGCGTACCTCGAACGTGAGTGTGAAAGAGAGGTACTAAAAAATCAAATCCATGCATGTTAGAGTAAAACTCCTAGATTAGCACGGATGGACATGTGACCGGGACGTCACACAGTGACTTCTAACCCCAACTATGAATGACATCAGGTAAGTTAGTGTCGGCGAAGTCTGCCAAAATGACTCGGTGTTCAGAATGAATGCCTCGTCAAGAAAAGTTCTCTGAGAAAGCCTTATGGGCATTCTCATCACGGAACTGAATATGTGAAGGAGTAGAATCAAAGGAAGAAGATGCCCCAGAATGAAAAGGGTTTTGAGACGGAGTATACTTATGTTTTGGTGCTATAGACACGACTAACGTAAACATAAAAGAAAGGGAGAGAGAGAGACAATCAGAAAAATCCTAAGCAGTTCAAATATATCAAAATATATTGAATTGAGAGTACGTATGCATGGGGAATGCATGAACATGTGACATGCAATAGAAAATTCATCATAGGCTCAGCCCAATCCAATCCTACCAGCACACAATCAATTTGCACACATCTAAATGCATGATAATACTGTTATAATGCTTATGTGATGCAATGCATGAGATTTTAAACTCATTTAAGCAAAAAAAACCCATCCCAAAATTTCAAGAAAAACTCATCAATTTTGAAAAACCCCAAAAATTTTCAAAAACTCCAAAACCTAGGTTTCAAAACATGAAATGCATGTAAATGAGAGAAAAGAAACTTACCAAGTGAAAAAAGAAACTTGAGAAAGCTTGAAAATCCCTTGGAAAGAGGTTTGGAGTGAGATAGAGTGTTTTGGGAGGTGAAAAGACAAGTCTGTCGAGAGAGAGAACGAAAAAAATGAGAGGGAAATCGTGATTCACGCTTAAATAGGAGCCCAGTAAATCTCAATAGATAGAGGTGTCGAGAGGTGTCAAGACAAGTGTCGAGCAAAAAGGCATCGACAGATGAAGCTGTCAAGGATCTGTCGAGGGATAAATCAACAAAAAGCTAAAAAGAAGCTCGATCGATCCACCAGCTATCGAGAAGCTATCAAGGGTCTAGAAGAAATCTCGATCGATCCACTTAGCTGTCGAGAAACTATCGAGATTGCTATAAGAGGAAGTTGAAAAGCTCGATAGATAGCCAGGTGTTGAGATGCTGTTGAGATTGCTTAAAAACAGTTTTTCAAGAAGGGAAAAACATAGATATGAATGCAATCAATCATGCAACTCAACCAAGGATCCAATCAACATTTTAAGTTCTCAAAATCATCTCTCAACAACAATTTTAAGCACATAGATCCCAAAAACACACACACACACACACTAAACAAGTCTAAACAATTTTATATTTCAAAAACAAGCCAAGACAGTTTAGTGAGCATACATTAACACATGTAAACCTTGTGATGGCCAAATCACATTGTACCTGCACATGTATCAAGAGTAGCAAAGAATATTGTGTGCTGTGTGTGAAAAACATCGCAAGATTGCATAATTGTATACATGTTATGACGATTTGAGATATAAGAAAATCACTTTAACTCACACGCAATCATAAGTATTTGATGGGGACTATCACCTATGAGGTACATCCTATAACTCCCACATCTCCTAGAATACACGCTTGCAATAATATTTAAAGCATTTTGATTCTTTTTGCTTTTATTTTCTTTGCATATTTTCTTTTAAGCAAATCATTCATAGGCATATAAGAGATAGAAAAGAAATACCCAATGATGTTAAGCTTTTAACATTGCACTTTTGCTATGCCGAAGCATACAAATGTCATTTTATGATTGGCGGGCAACAGTGGTGAGATGGTTATTTATGCCTTTCTTTTAGGATTTTCTAGTCCTTCCCGTCAAAAAGAGTGATACGAGTGTTAAGTACAAGAGATAACTTAATCTTACTCATCACAAATAAGAGTCACAAAGTTCACTTACTTAGTTGTGCATAGAGATGTTCATCTAAGTTACAAGAGATACAAAGTTTAGAAAACTTTGTTTCAATGGTCATCTAAGGTACACAAGTACCAATGTACACAAAACACACACTGTTTTTGTATTTTTCTGATTTTTCAATTTTTTTTTAAAATTTTTATATCAAAAACAAAATAAACAAAACTGAAAACAAACAAAAACATGTTAAAAGCATAAAAACTAGACTGACTCAAAATAAAAGCAAAACACACAAGTTATGCAAAAACAAAAACACAAAGAGAGAGAAGAAAGTGATAGAATCACTTGGAGCCATTTTCCTTCCACACCTTGGAGGAACCTTTCCTTTGATTAAACCCTTGAACCGGCGGTGAGGGGGAAGAATTGAAACCGTTTAAGTTCGAAATGAACATGAGGGCTTTGAAAAGATCTCCAAGGGGAGCAAGAGAGGATTGGAGCTGATTCTGGCTTCCAGATGCTATCATGCCATTGCTCCGTTAAGTGGCTAACCAGTTATAGCAATTTGGTCGAGTATGACCGGCAACTCCACAATGATGATAGAGATGCTACTTTTTTTGTTTAGGCTTAGCCTTCTTAGCCTTAGGGTTTTTAGTTTCCTTCTTATCTTGCTTAGGAGGTGCTCTTCAGATAGATTTACCCTTGTCTATGTTCTCACTAGCTAAATTAGTTTTAACATCATTGTTCTCAATTTCAACATTATTACTAGGAAGAACAAAAACAGTAGTACTAGTAGAAGCAATATTAGAAAAAGAGAAACCATACCCTAAACCTGTTCGATCAGAAGCAGATTTCTGAATGCTTAGCATCTTGTTAAGCTTCGCACTTGAAGCCCTTTCCAATTGAGCTCTGACTTGAAATAGGTCCGCTTCAAGCTTCTTGGTCTTCTCAGCCAAGAAATTGTTTTCGAAACTCAGTGCTCTAATAGTCTGATTAGCCTTGTCAAACTTTGTGGAAAGCTCTTCACAATCAAGTTCCACATCGCTAAGCTTCTTGGTGGTCAGCCTATAAAGTTTCTCATGTTTCTTAGAAATCTTGTATAATTTCTCATAGGCTGTATGGATATCATCTTGATCATCCATCTTCTCAAACTTGGACTCCACTAATTCCTCTTCTTCATCCACATCTTCAACAATCCCCTCAGTAGGATTGACAGTGGCAGTGAAGGCATTCAGGATTCCGTCATCCTCATTATCGAAATCATCTTCAGGCTTGGTGTCGCTCAAATTAGCAGCGAGTGCCTTGCTCTTCCCAATACTCTTGAGATATGTAGGACAGTCCTGTTTCATGTGACTGAAGCCTTGACACCCAAAGCACTTAGGTCCTATGGGAACAGTGTACTGACCGTCATCCCCAACATCATTTTTCCCCTTGTCTTGGCTTTTGAACTGAGAAGAATTGGATTGCCTACGGTCCTTGTCAAAAGCCCATCCCATTGGCATTCTTCATGAACTTCTTGAATTGCCTGGTGATGTAGGACTTCATCTTAGAATCTTCATCGTCTGAAGACTCATCCGTGTCACTACTCTTGGTCTTCAAGGCCATGCTCTTACTCTTGCCCGACTTACCAACCTTTGTTAACCTTAGCTTGTAAGTCTGTAGATTACCAACCAGCTCTGTCAAAGGAATCTTGTCAATGTTCTTTGATTCCTCAATCGTTGTAATCTTGGCATGGAATCTCTTAGACAGAGATCTGAGCACCTTTCTCACAATCTTGGGTTCAAGAATGGTTTCCCTAAGATTGAAAACTAAGTTCACTATGTCCTTGAGTTTGGCATGGAACTCATCGAACGACTCATCCCCCATCCATCTTGATTTCTTCAAAGCTTGTAGTAAGCCTCTAAAACTTTGAATCTTTGACAACCTTGGTTCCCTCGTAGGTTGTTTGGAGAATGTTCCATGCGTCCTTAACAGTTTCAGTAGAGGATATCTTCTTGAACTCCTCATTAGTGACTGCACTGAATAAAGCATTCAATGCCCTGCTATTGAAGTTTGCTGCCTTGATCTTGGCATCATCCCAATCGGCCAACGCTTCCTTTGGCTTGGTCTAGCCAATCTCTACAGCTTGCCACACCTTCTCATCTAGAGACTGCAAGAAAGCTCTCATGCGTATTTTCTGGTATGCATAGTTAGTGCCATCAAATAAAGGAGGTATAATTGATGACCATCCTCTATCCATGGCAAACAGGGGTCAATGAATCACACAGCAAAGATTAAACCATAATCAAAGTGTGCTTGCTCTGATACCACTTGATAGGCCAAAAACGAATTGACCCTTGTGATGAATTAATTTATTAATTAGCCAAATTTATTAATTAATCAAATTAACATGCAAACGCGAGGTAGCACAAATAAATCACCCATTAAACTAAGTATGCAGCGGAGAATAAATTGAAACAGTGATTTGTTTATGAATTGGGAAAACCAACAAGGCAAAAACCCCACCGGGTGATTTTATGGTCACCACTCCCGAAATTCCACTATTATCACAACAAGCAGTTACAAGTAAAGGAATCCTAGTACCTTATACCAACCTATAGTTGAACCTTTACCCTAATACCCAATTGGTATTGTTCTGTAGTGACAATTTCTCCTTTTGATGCACGGCTCCTAGTACGTGACTAACCAATTGCGTGAATCCTAGTACGTGACTTCAATCACCAACTAGAGAAGGTCGTTGGCTGCAAAATTCTTCAATTCATCCACGATGATGATCAAGAAGATGCTCGGTCATAAAATCCTATGATGCACAAACACAGCAACTTCTATGCAAGAACGATGAACTAGGGCAAATTCTATCTCCGGTCACAATTTGCTTAAACAAACTTTGCTCAACACTTGTGCAACCTGTGTCCACTTTGACGACCCTTAAAATAATCCTTTTATATGTCTAGGGTTGTGAGAAAAAAAGGCCCAAACACATAATCACAGATTAGAGTCAAAACAAAACTGAAAATCTATTTTTCATAAACCTCAACAGATGCTTATCTATCGAGCTACTGTCGAGCAGTTGTCGAGCCACGAGGCTAGAATGGCTTCTTAAGCTTGATAGATGACTAGCTGTCGAGCTTTAATGACAAGCACTTTTTCAGCTTGTTTCTTGGACAGACTCGCATGACTTTAACACTTGATCTTGAAACACAGTTTCTTGAAGTATTAAACACATCCTAGATCTATCCAAATACAAGTAAACTGCGTTTTGTCAAATGATTAGCCAATTATATAAAGTAATGACATATGCTCCTAACAAGTGAATCACATATGTCCTAATAGCTGACACCAAATGCCAAAACTAATAGATGGAAGTATTCTGTGTGGATAGCGTTGATTGCGCCTGAACGATTTGGTGGTTCTAGTGGACTTAAATTGTGTGTATGGACGTTACCTCTTGTCAATTACAATTTCTATCCACACTTTGAATTACCTACAAGATTCAAATCCAAGAGGATTTTTGGGCTTTGTTTCCCTTGCATGTTAGGTTCTCTACCTCCTGCTTGTAAGTGATTGTGTTGTTAGGGCTTGATGGTTGAGGAATAGATTCATGATGGCTTGCCAAATATTGGGTACCATCTTAATGTGTATTGGGTATGGCCTTAATGTGCTTTGGCCTGACAGCTTATGTCCGCGGTAGAAAACCTTTGGTAGCTACTTCTTTGTTATATGACTTGTGTTCAAAATGAAATTAATGTATGGTTTATAGAATTGAGAACTCTAAGCTAACCCTAAACTAACTCAAAGTTAATATGCTTGATCTACAAGTATATGAGCCTACAATAGGCTTTGGCATCTTGAAACATAATTTCTAACACTTTCCATCTTGAATAGTTTAAAATGTTGACATAAAAGCAAAATACTATTGTTCTTGTTTGGAATCATGGTGAGGTACAATATAATGATTATGCTTTTTGTGTAGCCAAATAGATCTTTCTTACAATAATTTTTCAGAGCATTCTGCACCATGTCGAGGCAATCTGTAAGTTTTTTACCTACGGGAGCTTTACACACTTTGCTTTCTTCTTAACCTTTCCAGTTTTCTAAAACTAACTGATTTTTCCATTGCATCAGAAATTTGTTCAAAAGCTTTTCTGGAAGGGACAACTTGTAAGCTTTAAACTTGTAAACTTTTTAGAAGAACAGATGCTCTTAATGTTGTCCTTTTCACTTTTATCTTGGATAACTAACACTTTATCTTCTTCACTGATTAAGAACACTTAGTGAGTGCCTGAAGGGCTCTCCATGTTCAAAAGGTAATTATATATCTATTGAAATCGAAGTATAAGGTATATGCTTCAGTTACCTAGTTAGGCTTGCTTCAGTTATTTTTTTCATCTTGTACAAGACAACTACATAAATTAATTAGAAATACAATGGAAAATTCATTGCTTTTTTATTATGTCTGCTTAATTTGGTGCTGCTTCTATATAGATTTCTATAAAGTACACATAAATTGTGGTGGGAACGCAATTACTGTTGGAAACATAAAGTATGAAGCGGATGATGATCCAGCTGGAGGAGCAAGTTTTTTTCAGAAGGAAAATTGGGGATTCAGTAGCTCAGGAAGATTTTGGGATTTAGACACTTCTGGAAATGACTATCTAGCAAATAATGCATCCATACTCAAAATGAATGAGTCTGAACTATACACAAGTGCACGCCTGTCTCCTCTTTCAATCACATACTATGCCCGCTGCCTTGCAAATGGGCCTTATAAATTGAAACTTCACTTTGCTGAGATAGTAATTAGAGACAATAGATCTTTTGGCAGTCTTGGAAGGCGGATATTTGATATTTATGTGCAGGTATTCTGTCAAATTTATTTATATCTGTATATTATAGTAGAGGTGTTAATTGAGTTAATTTGCTGCAGGATAAACTGGTGTTGGAAGATTTTGATATTAAAAATGCTGCACTAGGGGTTGATAAAGCAGTTGTTTGGGAATATAAAGCAAATGTAACAAATAAAGTTTTGATGATTCGCTTCTTTTGGGCTGGGAAAGGAACAACAGCTGCCCCAAAGAGAGGAACATATGGTCCCCTCATATCAGCTATCTCTGTGGAAAATGGTAATTGTATTGGAGATTGAGAATCTTGTTCTTGTTCAATTTCTTCCACACTCAGATTAGATTGGTGAACTGTGGAATCATAGAAATTTAGTGGATCTAGAACTCCATATGTATCTGCATTTAGATGAAAGACTCAAAACCATGTTAAAGTACATTTAGATGGAAGACTACAAAAAACTATATCATGATCTTCATCATTTTATAACCATGATATGGTTGTTTGTCTTTTAACCATCTGTTGCTATCTTGCTTTGGATTTTCTGTATGGTGCTAAATATATTTTAGAATGCAGTCTTAAAATTACTGTCCTTAGTTATTTTTATTTTCTGTAGATTTCAAACTCCCTGATGATGGCAAGATGAAGATTGTGGTCGGAGCTGTAGTTGTGCTGCTACTCCTTATTTTTATGATTTTGGGCGTTCTTTGGTGGAAAGGTTGTTTGGGAAGGAGGCAATCAAGGGAAAATGGTAATTTGTGCAAATCTTATGTGGAAATTATACAGGACAGTATTCACTATCTCCTACTATGGCAGGAAGTTGGAACAATGTATAGAAAATGAAAAATTTTATTTTTCTTTATCTTTCCCTAGATGATCAGCAGTCCAAAGTACACTTTCAAAAGAAACTGTAGGATTTCTGGGCTCAGAGCATATGATCTTTTCTTTGGTGCATGATGATTTGGGTCATTTAGTTCCAATTTTGATGATAATGAGCCCATGGAATCATGCAAAAAAAAGCATTTATCATTTCTTTTTCTTTTTTTGAATAAAAAATATGCACAAAGTAATGTTTAAAAAGAATAATGTGTTTTTGGCTTAAGATCAATGTAGTCAAGTGATGTCTAAATATTTTCATAAACCAAGTTTCTGATAGAGAAAATATTATTTTGAAAGATTTCACTCTCAACTTGTCCTCAAAGTCACAAGAAATTTGGTTTGTTTATTTAATATTCTTATTTTGGTTGCAAAATGATCTTATGACAAGTGTCAAGCCATCTCATTCTATGATAAATAAATGGACTATTTCACCTTTCCATTTAGTTTTTTGATTCCCAATATAGTACTTGTAATTGAGAGAGGAAGAAGACAAAATCTAAAAACTTAGTTCATACTTCATATATTTCTCCTTCACAGCCCCCCTGTCCTCCCTCACAGCTTCTGCTACAATATAGTGCCATCCAAAAGCCTTTAATTTTCTTATCCTCATTAAGATTCATCTAACTAGTCAAGAGGCATGCATTTTATTTGGTTAAACATTGGTCTTGTTATACTATAAGATGCATTCTGACATCTTAGTTGATGCCTTTGACAGAGTTAAAAGGATTAGACTTGCAAACTGGTTTTTTTACATATAGACAAATAAAAGCTGCCACTAACAACTTCAATGCTGCAAACAAGCTGGGGGAGGGCGGTTTTGGATCAGTTTACAAGGTACCTAACAACTCTGTTTCTAATCTAGAATGAGTTTTCTTTTCATCCTTTTATTCTTATTCTCATTCTCCTTATTGATCCTTGACATTTGCAGAGTTACACAATAAAATACATACCTAAAAATGTATAATTTTCTATTCTTGATGCAGGGTATACTATCTGATGGTACTGTAATTGCAGTTAAGCAACTTTCATCAAAATCAAGGCAAGGAAGCCGTGAATTTGTGAATGAAATAGGCATGATATCTGGTTTACAACATCCAAATCTTGTTAGACTGTATGGATGTTGTATTGAAGGAAAACAATTATTGTTGGTATATGAGTACATGGAAAACAATAGCCTTGCTAGTGCTTTGTTTGGTAAGCTAATGTTTTATACCTTACCATGCATTTTATGTTGATAATAGAAGAATGAGGACAAACACTAATCATGAATTTCATTGATTGGGTTTTGGACATCAATTTTAGGTCCTACGAATGGCTGGTTAAAATTAGACTGGCTTGCAAGACAGAAAATATGTGTTGGTATAGCAAAAGGTCTGGCTTTCTTGCATGAAGAATCAACGCTGAAAATTGTTCATAGAGACATAAAATGTACTAATGTGTTGCTTGATAGAGACCTTAACCCTAAGATCTCTGACTTTGGTTTGGCCAAGCTCGATGAAGAGGAGAACACACACATCAGCACCAGAATTGCTGGAACAATGTGAGCTGACTTTCTTTCTTTTGCCCTCTCTGTACTTCCTTTTGGAGTCTATTTTTTCCCTCTCTTCTATTTCATTACCTTTGCAGATCTTGATTATGAGGTATTGTGATTTGATGCTGATCTTATATGTTGGTAATTTTAGTTGTGCCCTGAAAGTACACCAGAATATGGCCGGAATGAAATCTTTGCTCTAAGACAAGTATAGAAGATACTGTCAGAAGAGTATTGACCAAAGTACTTGACTGAATTTTATATCTATTTGGCATCATCATGTAATAGTGTCCATGCTTTTTAAACTAAGTTCTAATGCTACGCCCCTTTTTTTTAATGAATAAGCAAACATTATCAACCAAAATGACACAATTACAGCTCAAACAACACAAAATACAAGCTGCCATGCTGCAGACACTAGGTTGTCAAAGCAACCTCCTATAATACCCCCAGATGCACATAAACCTCTGCCTAATACCCACAAGCAACAACACAATTGACCCTAACACAGAGCAGCTTATCTGCAATTACTAAAACCAGCAGCTATATAAGCACCTAGACAACATATGAACCTTCGAAACCCCAGATACATTGTCAACCCCTGCCAGAAGCCAGTCACAAAAAACAAGAAGCTGGACAACAAATCTGGTAGCACAAAACAGAGCCCATTCGCAGCTGAATTCTCAGCTTAGAGCAGAGAGCTTGACCACTGGTTGAAGGTTTGGAAGGAAGAAAAGCCCCAGGCCTTCATCTCACATCATTCAAGATATTCTTCACCATGTGATTCTTGGAAATCAATGGGCCCTAATGCAGTATCTGATTTCTCAACCTCAAAATGTGATATATTTTTGCTGCCACAAAAACTTTACTAACCACCTGAGAACCATTGCATCAAACTCCAACCAATCAGAAGGGACACCCCTGCCAGGATATTGCCAACTCGCTTACAAATAATTTGAGAGAAGGGACTAGAATGGCAATCCAACTCGCCACAACAATATTCCACCTCAATTTCCCCCAATCCACCTCACCACTCCTAACTCTTATGGCTTACCAAGTAGAATGGCAAGAAAAACACCACTAGTTGTAAGAGTCCACCTTACCTTATCTTCATCATGCAACTGATCCAAGAAGCATTCTAACTAGATAGCACTAATTGCTTCACTTCTATAGGTCAAATTCTATGGCCAAACCATAATGTCCCCACCTTCTCACATAAACAAGGAGATATAGCATATTGGACGTATGGAATAATTCCTCCCCCCACCCCCCCCAAAAATAAAAAAAAATAAAAAAATTCTTTTAGTGCAACTGCTCATTAACTTTGATCCACTTTGCCACTTTTAGAAAACGTAATATCTCTATTTTAATTTACTTATTACTCTTGCTTTAGTTGTTTTATTATTGCTTCTAGCTCAATGAAGCTAAACTCACTTGTGGTGGCCTTATTAATTGCATGATTGCATGCATAACAATTGATTGGTAATCTGATGGTTAGTAATTGACTAATGTTGGCCTTTTTGGATTTAGATATTCATAACATCATATTAGTGAACGAAATATCAGGATAAATTTATGTGCTACAGAGGCTATATCATGATAAATTTATGTGCTACAGAGGCTATATGGCGCCAGAATATGCATTATGGGGTCATCTAACCTACAAAGCAGACGTTTATAGCTTTGGAGTTGTTGCATTGGAAATTATTGCTGGGAAGAAGAACACGAAATATCGACCAAATCAGAACTTCGTATGCCTTTTAGATTGGGTAAGATACATCATTCTCTTGTTGTTTTAAAACTTACAGCTAAAGAATATAATGAACACAAGGTTTTTTTGGGTAGAAATATGAACCCAAGTTTCTTCTTTTAGAACTACTCCATTTGACTAGGTTAAGCTGCTTTATGTTTCACTGGGTTTATTTGGAAAATAAACATCATTTAGTTGAAAACCTACATGTGAGAGGGTTAGGCAAATTAAGCAGGTTTTTTTTTTCTTTTATTTTCTTTTTGGTTGTATTTTCGAGGTTCAAGTTGCATAAGGGGTTGTAAATGAGTCGAGCTGAGCCAAGCCAAGTATTAAAATTTAAAGGCTTGTTCATTTAATTTCATTTCAAACACGAGCTGAGCTCAAGCTCATCACCAAACATGATTAATGTTCAAGCTTAGTTCATTTTCTTGTCGAACAAGCATGAGCTTGTTGCGAGCTACTTGATCAACTTAATATTTTCCCATATATAATAAAATCATGACTAAATTTTTTACCCCATCACAAATCTATGAATTTTTACTGCTAATGCACTTTATATTATCAATAATGTATAATAACTAATTTGATATTATATGAACCTATTTACAAAACCTACATGATCCATTCTATATAAATATAATTTTAGACAAGTATATGTATAAAACTATAACACTATATATTGTCAGATCAAACTTTCATGTTCACAAGCTTATTCATGAGCATTTTTTTTTTTTTTTTTGATAAGTAATATAAGAATTATTATTGATGAAGGAAAGAAAAAGAAACATACAATGTGTTCATGAGAATGAACACAACAAAGCACAAAACAGAACACAAAAGAAAGCAATCAAGAGACTAAACTAAGAGAAGAAAAAAATTGAACAATAGAAGAACATTTTGTAAAACCCCAACACCGAGACCAATCAAAAAGACTTCTCTAGCACAAGCCTATTAACTCAACCAAAGACTTCTTAGAATCTTCAAAGGACTGACGATTACACTCCATCCATATAGTCCACATCTAACATCCTGGAATTAAATTCCAAAAATCTTAATCATATTTCCCAAGCCAATGATTCCAACAAAATAATAATTCTACCATAGAGCTAGGCAAGACCCACTGAATACTAAAAGCCTGAAGCATAAAAACCCATAAAGAATTCGCCACATGATAGTGAATAAAGAGATGGTCCATAGATTCCCCACTGCACCAGCACATACAACATCGATTTGCCAATGGGCAAACTCTAAGCATGAGATTATCCAATGTAAGAATGTGATCATGAGCTGCTGTCCATAAAAAATAAAAAAAATTAAAAAAAAAAAAAAAAAAAAAAAGAGAAAAGAAAAGCCACCATTTTTGGATCCTTTGCTTTCCAAATGCCTTTCCAAGGGAAGATGGAGTTGGGAGTTGCCCTTAACTCATTATAAAAGGAAAGGGTATGAAACTTACCATTTCCAATAAGACCCCAACACAGAGAATCGCTGCCTACTCCACGTGAAGATGAGCTTGAATAAAATCAAGAAGAGAAAAAGAAGCAGCAAGCTCCCAGTCTTCAAAATCCCTATAAAATCTCAAGTTCCAAAATCTAACATCATCCCCCTCTTTATGACTCACAACATCAGAAATACAAGCTTCTTTATTAGCTGAAATCACATATAACTTAGGGTAGAGGATTTTAAGGGGAACAACCCCAACCCATCTATCATGCCAAAATCAAATCTAGGTACCATCACCCAAAACAAAGGAAAATTGCTTAGAAAAGCTTTCCCACCCTTCATTAATACTACGCCACAAACCACACCCATGAGTTCTCCTACAAACTTTAGTACTCCAACTCCCTTGACCCTCCCCATATTTAGTGGATATAACCCTTCGCCAAAGATGAGAAACTTCATGCCTATATCTCCACAACCATTTCCCTAATAAAGCTTGATTAAAGGACACCACATTTCTTATTCCTAAACCTCCCATTTCAATAGGTGAGCAAACCTTGTCCCACGCCACCAAAGGGTATTTGAAACTCCCCTCAGATGATCCCCATAAAAAGTTTCTTTGGATTCTTTCAAACCTAGCAACCATAGCTATAAGAATTTAAATAACGATAAAAAAATAAAAAATAAAAATAAATAAAATTAAAAAAAGAAAAGAAAAGAAAAGAAAAGAAAAGTAAGAGGGCTAGAAAGAGTGTTCTTCAATAAAGCGAGCCTACCACCTTTGGATAAATAAAGATGTTTCCACCTTGATAATTTCTTCCCCATCTTCTCCGGAATGGGATTCCAAATAGAAGCTGTCTTGAACGATGTACCAAGTGGCTTATTCACGAACACATTATTATGTTTTAGTTTGTCTAGTTTAATATTCAAGCCCAAACTTGGGCTTGAGTGGACTCGTTTGCTAAAAAACAAACATAAATAGCTTTTGAAGCCATTAAATCCAAGTGGGTTTATAGGGATGCAAATCTTGCTACTCATATGTTAGCTAAGCGGTCTCTACATAGCTCTATCTGTAGTTGTCTTGATATGGGATTTAGCCCCACTCCCCAGCATGTTTTGTTAATGTTATCTTGGGTAAGGCTGCCCAGTATTCTCCATAATGTTTTTCTTTGTTCTACAAGCATGACTAATTTTATTTATTGGAATTAAAGTGATGTTATCTTAACATCATATAATTCAATAACACCGTCCACGTGTTCTAATTATCGGAAGTAAAAAAAGTCCGTGAGTTCTTTCCATGAGAAAAAATTGGATTTGATCTCCAAACTTCTACTTCTTTTAAGAACAAACATAGACACACACCCAAAAAAAAAAAAAAAGACCTCATTAGATATCTTTAAAATACAGTGAAATTAAATTATATTTGGCTAATAAATGAAAAGGACGAGTTTACAAAACAAATGTTGATATTAATTGCTTTTATATTTTAATGAAAAAGTCATTCTTTTTTTCATTATTAACTGTTAATTTTCATTTCATATTTTAATTAGAGTAATGTTTATTTCACTAGTACATACACTCACAAAAAACAAGGGAAAACGTGACTTGAAATCTCGATTTCGAAATTTGAAATTGTGACTTCAACTTCCAAATTGTGACTTCAAGTAATTTGAACGTGTGTACTATGTGTGATAGTATTTTATCATTTAATTAACATGGTAGCCTATTGTTTGCCAACTTGGGGAACATCATTGATAGAAAAAAGCAAAATTGAATTGTTTGTTTTTTTTCTTTTTAATAACTTACAAGCTCTTTTCATTTGTCATTGTAGGCCATCGTGTTACAACAGAAAGGGGATTTGATGGAGTTGGTAGATCCAGAATTGGGATCTGATTTGAGCAAGGAAGAGGCACTTAGAATGATTCAAGTAGCTTTATTATGCACTAATCCATCACCAGTGCTTAGGCCTGTCATGACTGCAGTAGTGAACATGCTTGAAGGCCGGATACTCATTGATGAATTGAAAAGAGGTCCAAGTATTTATGGCGGTGAATGGGAGTTTGAAGCCTTAAGAGATCAATATGGTGAAAACTCACGACCGAACTCAATGGAAAGTCAGAGCCTTGTTCAATCATCAAATGCAACATGGAATGGTTCTTCTTCTACATCTGCCCACAATATCTATTCCTATAATCAAAATGAATGAGTGTGGATGGCAATAAATGTGGGATTATAAGTAAAATTAGTTAACATAGGTATGTAATAACTCTACAAACATGGTTAATAGTGTTTTGCTCACCTTTAGATCTAATGATAATCTATGGTTCAAAAAAAATGTATACCTTGAACCTATTTCATATATATATATATATATATATATATATAAGCATTGTGCTAGTTTAATGATAGGAAACTATGAGCTTTGTGGTTTTAATTCCAAGATAATACTTTGAATTGAATGGGATTTGTTTGGGAGAGAGACATTGCTCTGCGAAAAGCTCACTCATTTATTCAGTCCGTTGTCAACTTGTGGAGCAGTATTTGCTCTAAGATGAAGGCATGAAGCTAAACGGTACTTTCCAAAATTATTCCTTCTTGATGATTGTAAATTTTACATTAGTCTCAATTTATTACTTAAGAACTAGTTTAATAGAAAGGCTCCAAAAATACTTTAATTTTAGACAAAAAATAAAATCTTCGACATATCCTCATCAAATTCATGGACAAAATTTTGACTAAACTACTCCTAAAAACTATTCAAATAGAGAAGAAAAAAAAAACATATTTTGATCTTCGCCACAGAAAATACATTATAACCGCACACTACTCCATCCCATCTCTGTCCAGATTTTGATCTAAAGCTTGAAAGAATTCCACGAAGTCCTGCTCAGTGCTCCACCACGCGATGTTATTTTCTACAGCTTTCTCATGCTCATTCACTACGTACACATTATATGCGCCTATAGATGCGAGTCCAAAGGCAATGTATCATTGTTTACCTCTCACCTTTACATAGCGGGCAATTACCATCTGGTTGTATATGCCTTCTCCACATCCACCCGTTTGCAAAAAAAATAATTTCAAGCTGCTTATTAGCTAGCACCTAATGCTGATGACCACCCACCTTCGATTGAATCGATTCTCCTGTCTGTACGACGTTGTGGCTGCATCTACTTTTAACAGTGTATTCACCAGAGAGCCATTTGGCATGATATAATTAAGCCTATCTCCCATCCATAATAGCCAAGGATGGTCGAGGAAGGCTCAAAATCTGATAAACTAGGGAGGTAGCAAACAGTACACAGATCGAAGCCTTGCATTGGTTGGTTCATTCCACATTCTCCCTGGTGCAATTTAAGTCAGCCAATGCCATTTTATGCATCTTATCGGTACAATCTGTAGGTTTATACCAAAATCGCCTCCAGGCCGGCCCAAGGCCTAGGCTTAAGGCCCCAGCTCCATTATAAAAAGGCCCAAATATTTTTAATGATAATTGACTTCTTTTTAAAAAGAATATATATATAAAATAAAAAATAAAATAATTGGTGTACTATTTTCCCACCACTGCTTGGAAATATAATATTACAAATACATATTTCGAATCATCAAATGTTAATTACATTTCCCTAACTAACAGATTGAGGATTTAAACATTAGGCACATAATCTCTGTTATGACCACACACCAAATAATTTCTACTTCTCTTAGGGGAGACTAAGCATAATTTTGAGTTGTTAAACTCAAGAGCGTTAGAGATGTTTAATCAAATGAGGCCAAATGGGTTATATATATATATATATATATATATATGCCATAAGGGGGCAAAATAGCTTAAAATAATAATAGTAGATATTTTAACACAATTTTAATAATAGATTAAAAAACTTACAGTAGATAATGGTAGATACAAAGATTTGAGCTAGAATTGGAAAAGGGTTACAAGCTTAGGACCTTCTAGAGGTAGCTTATAGGCAAAATAAAACACTATTTAAACAATGAATAGTGAACACTAAATATTAGGTTAGCAATGCAAGTGCTGTCTGGAGATGGAATCATCCCCTGTAGGGAACAGCCAGAGCAAAAGCCAATCTTTTATCAAGGAATCAAAACAACTTAATAGAATGAGTGGAGTTGGTGCAGTTTTAGCAAGGAATCTATGTAGCTTTGGGTTTAGCCCTTCTAGCTTCTTGTGCCGATAGAGTTAATTCGCACCCAAATCTAGTGTGGAAGCTTCATCATGGCCAAATAATTCCTAATTATAGGGGTAATAAGGATTATCATTAGCAATAGAGGCTTTAGAGGATGCCTTGGATTCTTGATCATCTTCCTCATCTCCTAAGTTAGCACTTGCAGCTTCTTTCTCATCCTTCTATTTTTGTTTTAACAGAGCAATTATGTCAGATCTGCTGAGACCATCAAAGGCAGAATTTTTATTTTTGGTCTTGGTAGAAGATTTAGCTGGTTTAGTTGCAGATGTGGTAGCAGGTGTAGTGGGTTGAGGCATGGCTGCCTAAACATGGGCGTAAGCCAAAGCTTGAGTTTTTACATGAGCAATAGTGTTAACAGTGCCTTGAGTAGCAGTAGGAAATTCCAGGACAACATTATCAATAACATCTTGGGTGTGGGAGAACTTGTCCCACCATTTAACAAACCATTGCCTAGTAAGAACATCGCCTTCCTTGAAATATTGCCATTTTAAGATCCAGGGGACCTTGTATTTTTTAACAAAGTGTAGGGTTGCAAGAAATTTAGCACCATGTGGATTTGTCTTATAAGAAGTTATAAAATACTTGAAGGAGCCGGTCAAAGGTCCTGGGAAAATATCAATAATAGAGCCAAATTGCGTCCACCAACGGATGAACCAAAGTAGGAGTTGATAACTGAATTTTTTATCAAAATTAACAAACAGAGAATGGGTCATAGTTGCATCTTGGTATAGCATGAACTTGAACTAGGCATGGATGTAATCATGGTAAGAATAAGGAAACATTAAAGAAACTCTAGAAGTTTGACTTTAAGATTTTCTTTCATGTTAAGTGATAATTCTTTAGAACTCAGAGAGATTCACTCTCTCTAACTCTAAAGCAATTCCCCCTGTAGAATTTGTTCATGTAATTGATGCTTGCTTTTACTTCTTCATTAATATGCATGTTTGAATGTTTATTCTTTTATTAGTATGTGTATTCAACTATGCTTTCCATGTTAACATGTAAATATCAATCTCTGGTATGATTTTCTTTTCAAAGTATTGATTCAATGACTAGAATATAATGATTGTTTGATTCACATGTCTGTACAAATGGATTTAGGGTTGTCCATTATATAATCTTAGATCTATGGTTATTTGTTATTAAATACCCCAGATCTAAAATTCTTTATTTAAAACTCATTCTTTTTCATAATTAAAAATCAGATTTGGAACTCTTTCTTTAAAACTCATTCTTTTTCATAATTAAAAATTAAATCTGAAATTTTCATTAAAAATTCATCTTTTCCATACCTAAAATTAGATCTGAATTTTTCTCACCAAAATTCAATAGAGTCTAGATATCCACTTTGTCATCAAAAATATTTTTATAAAAACTTGTATCAGATCTATATTTTTTTAACATTTTTTCCACATTAAATATTATATATGATTTCTTTACACAAAAGAGTATATAGATCTGAGGTCTTTGTATAACATCCAACCATAGATCTAAGAAAACTAATATAACATGTTGCATTTCATAACCTATTTCATATCATTGGTCATGGGTACTTAAATGATCATTAGAGTCTAGAAGTCCAGATTTTATCCGAGCAGAATGGGTGTCTAACACCTTCCCATTCTGTAACCTAGCCCCCGAACCATAGGTCTTGGTTCGTAGAATAGTGCTTTATTTTTGTTTTGGTAGATTGTATTTAGGACCAATGCTTTGAATTTTTTGTATAGATTGTATTTAGGACCAAAGCCTTATAATGTTCATCTACCATATTGTATTCATATATTCAATTAATGAAACTTGACATATTTTAGATATGTAAATTGTATATTGTAATTTTTTTTCTTATTTTTTTGGTAAGATAAAAAAATAAGTGGCGATTCCACAAAACCCCAAAAGAGAGCTGACACCTATCTCTTTTGATTGAAAGCACCCGAAATTCCCAGTCTCTCACAATATGACTTTAATATTTAAGAATATATTATATACTTAGGAGCCTACGAAGAAATATGTTTCTTGGAATGGTTCCCCATGAGCTTGAAAATTTGGTTAATTTGGAGCATCTATGAGTGTTTTTTTTAATTTATTTTTTCAAATAAAATTTTATAAATCATTTTTAAATTTTCATCAATTTGCTTAATCCTTAACACATGAAATGATTTCAACTTTCCTCTTGGCGACCGCAACATTCTTAGTGCTAACAAGATCACAAGAAAGTTGCCAGTTACTCTTACTAATCTGATTAACTTAATAGAATTATAAGTGGTTGTAATGTTTTTTGTAGATGAAATTATTTTTAGTCGCCAACAATATCTTTTTGGTCCTTATATTTAACGGTTATTTTCAATTTGGTCCTCATTTTACTTTTTGGCGGTTATTTTGACCCTATTTCGAAATTGTTGTCACTTTGGTCTTTCTCGTTAGTTTAGTAATAATAGAAGACTTGAATGAGACCAATGAAATTCTGACTAAAGGTTAATGGGGGCACAAAGTAGAACATAAAAAGATATTTTTGTGTTCCACTTTATGGGTTTATCCTCCACCAATCACAATTTGAAACATATTCTTTTTTATTTTCTTATAAAATACCCTATGTTTAAAATGGGGAAAAAAAATCAAACATATAGCATACCTTGATGAGTGAAACATAAAATGGAACGTAAGATTTTTGTATTCCTAACTGAACACACTTGTGACTAACAAAAAATAATAAAAATTACTTAATTACTATTTAAAAAATCATGTCAGCATCTCAATAAATAAAAATTCTAAATTTTGACTATAAAATGATTTATTTTTTTAAAAAACACTAAAGTTTTCTTGTTATTTCCTTTGACTTTCTTTCTTGCTAACCAAACACATCAACAAACCCAAAGAAATTCATAAGCCGCTATGGAACTTATTGAATTGCTAGAAAGCACCACCGCTTCATTGTTTTCTTGTTTACGTCTAGTAATACAACGTTAGAAAATTTATTGTTATGGACAAATTTTAACTATAAATTTGGTTGAAGTTTTAAGCTTCAAACTACCCTAAAAAGCTGACATGTGTACTTGGTTGGAGCTTTAGGCTTCAAGAGTTTCAAATCTAAAAGATCAAAATGACTGTTATATATATATATATATATATATATATGAGGACCAAATTGAAAATAGACCCTAAATATGACAATAAAAAAATATTTTTACATTTTCAGGTTTTACTTGAAAAATAACTATAGTCCTTCTGGTGATTGTAGCATTCTTATTACTGGTTGTATATTGTTCAATGTTGTTTCCATTTTGGGACACATACGCAGTAGAATTAGTAGTAACAACTTTATTGGAAGAATGCCCGACTTTTTTCAAAGTTGTAAACAGCTTCAGAGATTGTATGTGCTTTCTCTTTCATTTTTTTTTTTTTTTTATCTAAATCTCTTTAAAGTAAAGCTTTCAGGTGTGATCTAAATCCATTTGAATTGTGCTGTTAATTAACAGAGAGATCCAAGCTACTGGTTTTGAGGGGCCAATTCCTTCTAGCATTTCTATCCTGAGTAATTTAATAAAGCTGTGAGATTTGCCATTTAAGTCAACGTACAGTTCTTGAAAAAAGAGTCAATAGTTCATGAGCTGCATAATCTCTAGGACACGTTAATGTCATATGATTTTTAAATTAGTGTTTTTTCATTTTCTTTTTCTTTTTCTTTTTCGAGAGTTTTGCTAAAGATCAATAACACTTATTGATGGTGCAACTCTATGGAGAAGGAGCAGTGACTTAGTGGGAGAGGGTTCAAAATTTCCAAACTTAAGTAGCATGAAAGGCATGAAAAGATTGTAAGTCATTATTTTGTTGTAAATTGCTATGAATTGGAATTCTAACAAAATTTACAGCGGTTTTGCTTACAAGAAGTTTATTTACATTGCAAGATGTTGAAGGGCCATAATATCTCTGGACCAATTCCTACATATATATCAGACATGACACAACTTTTAACTTTGTAGTCCTCCTTTTTTTTTTTAATTTTTAATTAATTTATTTTACACATCCTTTTTCCTCTTAATTTTTTTCTTCTCTAACTGGAAAATTTGTGTACTGCAGCCCTCGGATGATTGGACAGACAATTGTCAATCGTAAATGAAACCAAAATGAGAAATCCAGCAAATCATACTTCAATTGTCTAGTCAGGCATATCTCTTTGTAATTTCCTTCCAAAATGAAAAAAAGAGTTTAGTTTAATATTTCATCTTGTACAAGACAATACATAAATTAGTTAACAATAAAATGGAAATTTCATTGGTGTTCTATTATGTCTGCTTGTATTTGATTTAGTGCTGCTTCTATGTAGATTGGTATTCAGTGCATATAAATTGTGGTGGGAAAGCAATCAAAATTGGAAACATTAAGTATGAAAAGAATGTTGACCCAGCTGGTGCAGCGAAATATGTTCGTGTGAGGAGAATTGGGGATTCAGTAGCTCTGAAAGATTTTGGGGTATTAACACTAGCACAAATGACTATATAGCAAATAATGTATCCATACTCATAATGAATGAGTCTGAACTATACCCAAGTGCACGCCTTTCTCCTCTTTCAATCACATACTATGCCAGCTACTTATAAAACGGACCTTATAAAGTGAAACTTCACTTTGCAGAGATAATACTCAGAGACAATAGATCTTTTTCCAGTGTTGCAAGGCGGATATTGATATTCATGTTCAGGTATTCTGTAAAATTTATTTTTATCTCTATATTATAGTAGAGGAGTTAAATGGATCAATTTGCTGCAGGAAAACTTAGTGTCAAAAAATTTTGATATTAAAAATTATGCACAAGGGGTTGATAAAGAAGTTATCGAGGAATTTGAAGCAAATGTAACGAAGAAAGTTTTGATGATTCGATTTTATTGGGCTAGGAAAGGAACAACAGCTGCCCCAAAGAGAGGAATATATGGTCCCCTCATATCAGCTATCTCTGTGGAACTTGGTAATTGTATTGGAGATTGAGAATCTTGTTTTGATCCAATTTCTTCAACACTCAGATTAGATTGATGAACTATAGAATCATAGGAATTTAGTGGATGTAAAACTCCTTATGTATCTGCATTTAGGTAAAAGACTCAAGACCATGTTAGAGTGCATTTAGATGGAAGATAACAAAAGCTTTATAATCATTTTATAACCTCCTATGCCAATTTGTCTTTGAACTATTTGTTTCTATCCTGCTTTGGATTTTCTGCATGGTGCTAAATATATTTTAGAATGCATGCAAACTTAAAATTGCTATCCTTAGTAATTTTTATTTTCTGTAGATTTTAGTCTCCCTGATGATCACAAGATGAAGATATCCATTGTGGTTGGAGCTGTACTGGTGGAAAGGCTGTTTGGAAGGATGGATATCACAGGAAAATGGTAATCTATGCAAATCTTATGTGGAAAGTAAAAAAGACAGCATTCATTATCTCCATCTGTAGTAGGAAGTTGGAACAATCTATAGAAAATAATTTTATTTTTCTTTATTTTTCCCTAGATTATTAGCATTCCAAATTACACTTTCAAAAGAAACTGCATGATTTCAGGGCTCATAGCATATAAACTTTTATTTGGGATAATGCATGATGATTCGGGTCATTGAGTTCCAATTTTGATGATAAAGGCCATTGAATCATGGAATATATATATATATTAATTATCATTGCTTCTTCTTCTTTTTTTAAAGTCTGCATAAAATAATTTTTTTCAAATGAATAATGCATGGTGACTTAATTTCACTGTAGTTGAGTGATGTCTAAAGATTCGCATAAACCAAGTTTCTGATATAGTAAAGATTATAAATTTTGAATGAATTCACTTTCAACTTATGCTCAAAATCACATGAAATTTGGTTTGCTTGTTTAATATTTTTATTTTAGTTGCAAAATGATCTTGTGACAAGTGTCAAACTTATTGGGTTCTATGATAAACGAATGGAATATTTCACCTTTTCATCTGGTTTTTTGATTCCCAATAAAGTACTTGTGATTGAGAGAGAAGCAAAAGACAAAATCTAAAAACTTGGGTTTTTTGAACTTATTCATATATATATATATATATATATATATTTTTTTTTTTTCTCTCCCCTTACTTCTTTTGTGTGCTCAACTATAATATAGTGCCTTTCAAAGGCATTTAATTTTCTTCTCCTGTTTAAGAATTGTAAAGTTGTGATAAGCTTTTAAGATTCATCGAACTAGTCAATAGATATGTGAAAGCTCGAATTTGTGTGAATACACAAGAGCTTGTTTAGACCCTCAATTAAAAGTTACGGTTCAGCTGTTTTTACTCTAACTTAAACTAAGTGCGGAATAAGAGTAAATGCGAGTGAACAAACAATAAAACTACTCTAAGCCAACAATAAAATGAAAGTTAAAAGAGTAGGGAAGAAGAATACAAACACAAGATAAAACTGAGACGTGTTATCGAAGAGAAAATCGAAAAACTCGGCGAAAAACTTCTCCGCCGCCCTCCAAGCGGTAAATCAATCCACCAGAGAATAAGTTAAAGTACAAGAATAACAAAAGACCCTCCAAGCCTAGTCTACACCATGTACTTGAGCCTTATAAGCTCCTGCTACCAACTGGCTTGATGAAACCTTGCTTTCTCTAGCTTTCCCAGATCACGTAATTCAAACCCGATTGCATCCGCCGACGATTGGCTTCTTCCAATGCTTTCCAGCAGCACCAAAACCTCACTTTACACTCAGATTGGGTGTGGCAAGTGTTTGGGCTATCAACTTCTCAAAGGTTTAGAGATGGAAAGGTAGGAATAGAGGAAAATCACAAGGAAATGTGTAGATGATTATGGGTATGACAATCTCTAACTCTCAAGTGTGTGCTAGGGTTTTCTCTTTGAAAAGTACTCCTTACAATATGTAGGTAATGAAGGTATATATAGTGTGGATAAAGACTTGGTAAAGCAGAAATGACAAAATAGCAAAACAGAATGTTTCGTGAGAAGGCCTTACCCATGAGACACTCGCGAAAACCAAGCTGTCATGACTCTTTGCATTCCAGTCATGTGCTCAACATGTGGCTTACTTCGTGGGATAGCTTCTCGTAAATCTTCTCGCAAAATCCACTTGGTCTTCAATAAGAGCTTGAGTCTTCACACTCTCTCTCATACACAACCCTTACAACAAAATCCCACATAAATTACAGGGAAAAATGATTGAATAGAATTACAGTCAAATTTGGCATGGAATTAAAGCCAACACAAAATAGTTGTAAATTGTTAGGTTCTAAAGACTTAGGTTTTTATGTATTTAGAACTCTAATTTGTATTGTTGGCAAACCATAATCAAAATAATGTATTTAAGCTGTTTTAGAATTGCTCAAAGTTGGTTCTTTGTTGTAAAGTTGGATTAAACTACTGCAGGAATTAAAAAACTGTTTCAGCCCATTTTGATCGATCGAAGCTTAGGCTCGATCAATCGAAAATCGGGTCTGACGTTTTCTAAGCAGAATTTCCAACTTAGCCCTAAGTGTTTTAAAAGGTTTTGTGTTTCTAATTTACCCTAGGTATATAAGGGAAACCCTAGCCACGTTTTAGTGTTGCTCATATTGCGGTTTGTGTGAATCTCTTGTGAGATCTTTGAGGAGCTTTCCTTCACATAAACTTAGGGTTTTCAAGGAGAAAAAGATTTCTACACCTTGATGATCAATCCAATTGCTGCCATTGAAGCTTAAAGAAACACAAGCAGTGTGCTTGTATTTGGTGGAGAATCTAAGAAAGAAGGAGTCCGTGGATTTGGAGCTCGCACGTGGTCGTGTTAGTAAGTTCTACTGGTGGGTAGCAATAAGAAGTCGAGTGTAGGGGCTTGTAAGTCTTATTGTATGAACTTCGATTCTTTCAAGATAGTGGATTCAAGTTTACCTTGAGGATAGCTAAGTTAAATCCTCCCCAGGTTTTTACCGATTTGGTTTCCTAGGTGATCATATCTTTGTGTTATTTGTCTTTCCGCTATTTTACATTATATGATTATTTGATTGTGTTAACCTAGATTTAATTAATTTGACTAAGTAACAACTTGGCTAATTTCCTAGGTTAATCCAATTGTGTTTTAAGGGGTCTAAAAACCAACAAGTGGTATCAGAGCGGGTAGCTCTCTTGTTGTTGATCCTTTGATCTTTGAGCTGATCCTTGACCCCTGTTGTCATGGAACACGGACACTCTCTGGTTATTCCTCCTCACTTTCATGGGAATAATTATGCTTATTGGAAAATAAGGATGAAAGAATTCCTGAAATCCATTGATGAGAGAGTCTGGAACTTTGTTGAGGAATTTAAGAGAATCTCTAATGTTGAGGTTGCTCATACTGCTTGGAATATCCTCCAGACTGTGCATGAAGGCACAAAGGCTGTCAAAATCAACAAATTGCAGCAATTAACTTCCAAATTTGAAAGCATTAGGATGTCTGATGATGAATCTTTTGATGAATTCTATGCTAAACTGAATGATATTGTTAATTCTGCTTATAACTTGGGTGAAATCTATGATCAACCTAAAATTGTTAAGAAAATTCTTAGATCCTTAACTGAGAATTTTAGACCCAAGGTGACTGCCATAACTGAGAGCAAGGATGTGGACTCTATCCCTGTTGATGAACTTGTAGGATCACTTCAATCTTATGAGTTGGACCTACCCAAGACTAGCAAATCCAAATCAATGGCTCTTAAGTCAGTTGATGATGTTGAGGTTGGTGGATTTGATGATGAGCTCTCTGCTATAGAGATTGCTTACCTTGCCAAGAACTTTAGAAATTTTCTCAGGAATAACAATAGAAAGGCAAGAGGTGTTAACACTGCTGAACCTAGAAATTTTACGAAGAATGATCCCACTAAGGTAAACAATAATGACAAACCTAAAGAAAAAGTAGGTCAATCTTCTAATAATTCTATGGGTCCTCAGTGTTTTGGATGTCAAGGGTATGGTCACATGAAATCTGAGTGTCCTACTTACTTGAAGTCTAAGAGTATGGCTATGGCTGTAACCCTTAGTGATGGTGAAGTTTTTGATGATGAGTCAGAATGTGATGAGGATGGAAACTTCATTGCTTTCACAGCTACTGCTGTAGTGAATGAAAGCATTTCTGCTGAAGAGAACCCTTCTGATGGGCAACTCTCTGAGGACGCAGATCTTCAAGAGGCCTACAATAAACTTTGTAAAGTTGCTACAAAGGATGCTATGAATGTTGAACTTGGCCTGAAGAAAATTGAATCTCTTGAGCTTGATAAGAAGAATTTGCTTGTTAAACTATTTGATGCTAATGAACTTTTGAACAATGTGAAAACTGAGAATATGTTATTGCTTGATAAAGTTAAATCTTTGGTACTTGATTTATCTGTTGCTAGATCTGCTAGTTCTAAACTTGATCAACTGTTGGGTGTTCAAAAGTCTCCTTCTGATAAATCTGGATTGGGTTTTGTTGAAAGCATCTCTGTGTCTGCTCCCCATTCCACACACTTTGTTCCTTCATCTTCTTCTGAACCTTCTGTGAGTGAGGCTGTGAGTGAAACTGTCAAACCCCCTGTGAGTGAGGTTGTCAAATCCATAGAAGTTTCACCATCTAGGAAGATTAGGGTTGATCTGAAAAAGTCTAAACTTAAGGAGTCTACCCTTTCTATGGACAAGATGCATGGTAAGCCTACTTGGGTGTGTCATTTTTGTGGGAAGTCTGGACACATTCGTCCTAATTGTTATAAGTTACAAGCTGCTAAGAGAGCAAACAAACCAAAAGTGCCAGTGCCTCAAGCACAAGATCCTATAGCACTTATTGGTGAATTGGTAAAGGTGCTTAACCTTTATTCCAATGTTGGAGTTGGAAATCACTCTAATGTGAATACAAACTCCAATACTCGTGGTGCATCTAAAAAGTTTTGGATGCAAAAGACTCAAACTAACTGAGTCTTTCTAACATGGTCCTTGTGCTTCATTGCTTTTCCTTTGTGACCATTGTTCTTTGTTCCTTGGTTTTTGTGTTTTCCTCTTTTGTATCTAGGAGTTGAATTGCATTACATTCATGCATTTCATTCTAGGTGTTTTTTATTCTATATAAAAAAAATAAAAAAATAAAAAAGGGAAGAAAGAAAGGAAAAAGGAAGCACATTGTGTTCTTGCACTATTCTCTTTGTTTTTGAAAACAAGGTTGGTCAATTTATTTTCACATGACATGTCTATTGTACTTTGTTTAGCTTTGATGAGCTTATTTATTGCACTTGACTGGTTAAAGATTTGTAGTGCATGTTGTGTGGGAAAGATGTTTATGGTGTTTATCATTTTGTCTTAATCTTGAAGTCACATGTTGTTTGACTGTCAGACTTGATCCTTTTGAGAAAGGCATAAATAACCATCTCACCACTGTGCACTAGCCAATCATGAACACCTTAGTGCATATCATAAGATTTTGTGCTCGAGAAAGTGTAACACATGCACAAAAAGAACATAAGGTGAAGCCTCGGTTTAATTGATAAATGCTTAAAATTTGTGTACTATTAGGCTTAATGTCAAATCACTTAATTAAAATTGGTGTGTATATTATGAGGCAAAATTCAAGAAACTTACATGATTGCAAGCTTATGTTCTAGGAGATGTGGGAGTTATATGATGTAACTCTTTAGGTGATAGTCTCTTTTGAATTCTATGTGATGAATTTTGTAGACTTTGTGATTAATTGCTATTCACATTTCACCTCACATGTATCTCAAGCTTTTGCTAGTTGCACACATAACACAAGTTACTCTTTGCTAAACATTGTACATATAATTGTGTGTGTTTATGGTCTGACCAACCAAGTTTGAAAAATACTTTAAGTTTTATGCAAAACTGATTTGTTGCTTTAAAAAGGGGGAAGATTGTTTAAAATATAAATTTTGAAAAAAATGGGTTTAAAACTTGTGTTTTGAAAAAGCATTTCATCTCATACTCATGCATTTTTATTTCTTATATTCAATGCTTTGAGGTAAGTTTTCAAAAATCAAGTTATTTTTTCTAAAAAGTTGTTTTTCCAGAATTTCGATTGATCCAATCTGATTTTCGATCAATCGAAATCTTGTTTAAAAAATTCAATGAGCCTCTACCTGGTTCGATTGATCGAACTTGTTTTTCGATCAATCGAACATCGTGATTCAAGTTTTTTTTTTTTTTTAAACAGTGTTTTGACTGATTCAAACACTTTTTCAAAACTTTTTCAACTTTTCTCTCTCTCTCCGACTTGGTAAGGCTCCACTGAAGATTTTTTGTCGTTTTTCTCTCAAATTTTTGCAAGGTTTTTCTCTCACAAGGCCGGTTAGACCTATATACCCCTCCTTTTGTTTTTATTTTCATGATTTCATGCATAATCTCATGCATTTTAAGGGAATTTTCGAAACTTTTCAAATTTGGGATTTTGTTGAATCAATCCTCTTTTTCTGAAATTGATCATTGGGTTTTGCTTCTATATTGATATATTCATGATATATGTTAGTTAATTTGATCAATTTGGGGTCTATGATTCCAACACCCTTGTTCGGAGTTGGATACGAGGTGTTGAGTTCACCATTACCCCTAAGGTAATGGCTGAGGCTCTTGGGGTTCCGGTCGTCATCGATCCTGTCTATCCCTATGATGAGTCTCCTCCTATAGATGTTGTCATGTCACACATCACTGGATCATCTATCCAATGGGGTTCTAATCCTCGGATCACGTCTTCTGCATTATCTGAGACTGCTTACTTGTTTCTTAGAGTTGCGTGTCATTTCTTGTGGCCTATTTCTCATCTTCACACCATCCCTCTTGAGCGATGTGTGTTTTTATACGCTTTCATGTTTGGTGCGTCTATCAGCTTTCCTCACTTGTTTCTTCGTTCTTTGAACAAAGTTCATAGGAGTTCAGCCATAGGGCATGCACTTATTCATCCTATTTTCATTCATAGGATTCTGTTGTTCCTTGGTCTAGCTGATTTTCCTGCTGGTGAGCCTATTCATGTTGTCGGTCCACTAGGTGCTACCTTTCTTAGACAGAGGGCTGCTCACTTGAGAGCAGACCCTTCGGGTCCTCGAGGTGCATCTTCTAGTAGTGTTCCCCCTCCTCCCTCTTCTACAGGTGTTGAGACTTCTGGTGCTGCTGCTGCTGATGTTCCTCCACCGACTACTTCGGATGATTCAGACATTCGACATACATTGGATCATGTCTTGACCGTTCAGGCGGCTCAAGGACAGATTTTGGTGGACATTCTTGATGAGATTCGTGGTTTGCGAGCAGATTTAGCACAGTTTCAGAGTTCTTCATCGCCACCTCCTTTTGATGATGGTTTTTGATTGCCCTTTAGCATTCCGTCACAAAAAGGGGGAGTACATTTGAGTAGTTTTTGGCACTTGTACTTGTTTTTTTTTTCAGGGGGAGAGTTTATTTTTGTTGGTTGGAGCTTGTGGAGTTGTTTAGATTGTATCTAGGTGCTTCACTTTGTACTTTACCTTTTTTAGCTCTTGCCACATTTGTTTTACCTTGTTGGGTTATTCATGATAGGGGGAGTATATTTTGTTGTTTCTTGTTTCAAACTGCTTATTTATGTTTATGAGTTCTTCATTGATATATGTCTTTATTGTGTGTTATTTGAAATCAAGATTTTATTTTATTTACTTGTATTTTTTTCCACACATACGGTTATGCATTTTGTTTAAGTATTTCAAGAAATGTACAGGTTGATTCAATTAAGCTACTGTCCACTTTTGCAATTGATGGATAGTGGTTAAGATTGAATTTGTGTTTTATGAGCATTATTTTGTAAAGGGCTTTTATTTGTAAACTTTGAGCTATTAAGTTGTGTTTTGTCACAGATTGCCAAAGGGGGAGTTTGTTAGGTTCTAAAGACTTAGGTTTTTATGTATTTAGAACTCTAATTTGTATTGTTGGCAAACCATGATCAAAACAATGTATTTAACTTGTTTTAGAATTGCTCAAAGTTGGTTCTTTGTTGTAAAGTTGGATTAAACTATTGCAGGAATTAAAAAACTGTTTCAGCCTATTTCGATCGATTGAAGCTTAGGCTCGATCAATCGAAAATCGGGTCTGACATTTTTTAAGCAGAATTTCCAACTCAGCCCTAAGTGTTTTAAAAGGTTTTGGGTTTCTAATTTACCCTAGGTATATAAGGGAAACCCTAGCCACATTTTAGTGTTGCTCATATTGCGGTTTGTGTGAATCTCTTGTGAGATCTTTGAGGAGTTTTCCTTCAAATAAATTTAGGGTTTTCAAGGAGAAGAAGATTTCTACACCTTGATGATCAATCCAGTTGTTGCCATTGAAACTTAAAGAAACACATGCGGTGTGCTTGTATTTGGTGGTGGAGAATCCAAGAAAGAAGGAGTTCGTGAATTTGGATCTTGCACGTGGTCGTGTCAGTAAGTTCTACTGGTGGGTAACAATAAGAAGTCGAGCGTGGGGGCTTGTAAATCTTATTGTATGAACTTCGATTTTTTCAAGATAGTGGATTCAAGTTTACCTTGAGGATAACTAGGTTAAATCCTCCCTAGGTTTTTACCGATTTGGTTTCCTAGGTGATCATATCTTTGTGTTATTTATCTTTGCATTGTTTTACATTATATGATTATTTGATTATGTTAACCTAGATTTAATTAAGTTGACTAAGTAACAACTTGGCTAATTTCCTAGGTTAATCCAATTGTGTTTTAAGGGGTCTAAAAACCAACATAAATAACAACTTTATAGTATGCATTTTTAATTGGTAAAAAAATGGTCTCGTTATACTATAAGATGCCGTCTTACATCTTTGCATGATGCCTTTGACAGAGTTAAAAGGATTAGATTTGCAAGCCGGTTTTTTACATATAGACAAATGCAAGCCGGTTTTGGATTAGTTTACAAGGTATTTGATAGCTCTTTTTCTATTCTAGAATGAATTTATTTTTCCATCCTTTCTTTTTATTCTCCTTATTGATCCTTGGCATTAGGAGAGAGAGACAAAAGATGAAATACATAGCTAAAGAATGCATTTCTTTTTCTATTCTCGATACAGGGTTTTCTATTTGATGGTACTGTAATTGCAGTTAAGCAACTTTCATCAAAATCAAAGCAAGGAAGCCATGAATTTGTGAATGAAATAGGCATAATATCTAGTTTACAACATCCTAACCTTGTTAGATTGTACGGATGTTGTATTGAAGGAAAACAACTATTGTTGGTATATGCGTACATGGAAAACAATAGCCTTGCACATGCTTTGTTTGGTAAGCTAGTTTTCCATACCTTACCATGCTGGTCCATGCATTTTATGTTGATAATAGAAGAATGAGGGCCAAACACCAATGGGTTCTAAACTTCAATTTTAGGTCCTGCAGATGGCTAGTTAAAATTGGATTGACCAGTAAGGCAGAAAATATGTGTCAGCATAGCAAGAGGTCTAGGTTTCTTGCATGAGGAATCAACAATTAAAATTATTCATAGAGATATCAAATCTACTAATGTGTTGCTTGACCAATCCTCAACTCTAAGATCTCTAAGTTTGGTTTGGCCAAGCTAGATGAAGAGGACAATACTCACATTAGCACCAAAATTGCTTGAACAATGTGAGCTACCTTCCTTTATTTTTCCTGCTTTATGCATCCTTTTACAGTTTATTTTTCCCTCTTTTCTATTTCATCACCTCTGCAAATCTTGATTATGAGGTATTGTGGATAGATTCTGATATTATAAGATAGTAGTGTTGTGTTGCTATCCTAAAAGTATACTAGAATATGGTCGCAATGAAATCTCTGTATAAAACAAGTATAGAATGTTGGGAATATACATGAATTTGCAGATCTGTGAGAGACAAAAGAAAGAAAGAAAAATATCAAACATAAAGGCAATTCCTCACATAAGAAATTACATGATTTGACAATTTGTCTATTTCCACAAAGTTGTACTAATTTCACTATTTTTAGGGAAAATATACATGATGCTGCAATATAGTTTTTCTCTCTAAACAACATAACAAACCCTAATCTGAAGCAACATTATTTATATCCCACATAGTGGATTCACAATAGGCTAAAAATGGATCAAAAGAATTTTTGGAGGCATAAAAACTCCTATTAAAAGTTGTTATCCCTCTATTACTCAAGAAATTATCCACTTTGACACTTAGAAAACATAATCTCTCTAGTACTTATCAATCTTGCTTTTGCTGCTTTGTTATCGCTTCTTGTTTAATAAGACTAAACTCACTTATATTGTGGCCATATTAATTACATTATTAAATGTGTAACAGTTTAATGAATAATTTGGTAGTTCGAAATGAACTGATGCTAACCTTGTTAGATTTAAAAGTTCATAAGATCATACTAGTGAACTTAATATCATAGTAAATGTGTGTCTTAAAGAGGCTACATGGCACCAGAATATGCATTATGGGGCTATTGACGTTTATAGTTTTGGAGTTGTTGCATTGGAAATTGTTGCAAGGAAGAACAACATGAAATATCAACCAAATGAGAACTTTGTATCCCTTCTAGATTTGGTAAGAAACTTCCTTCTCATTTTGAAAGTTACAACCCAAAGTTCTATATAAATCTATGTTTTTTTTTAGTAAATAGTATGAACCTGAGTAGCTTCTTTGGAACTACTCCATTTTACTAGGTCAATTTTATGTTCCACTGAGCTCAAGTTTGAAAATGTTTAAGTTCTAAACATTTAGGTCTAAATGTTTAAAATCATATTTTTTATTCTGTTGGCAAACAGAGAACAAAACATGTCTAGTCTAAGTGTTAGGCAATGCTTAAAAGTGTTGGTTTCAAGGTTCAAGTCTAGCTAACTGTAGAAAAAGGAAGACAATTTTTGCCTTGTGCAACCGATCAAGAAATTAGGCTTGACCGATCGAAAATCACAAGAACAGAAATTCTGTAGATTTTTAAATCAGGCCCAAGCATGCGAAAACGTTTAAGGTTTCATTCCAACTTCTCTACATATAAAAGGGAAACCCTAGCTATGTTTTTTAGACTTTTAGAAGACTTGTGTGTTACTCTTTATGAGATCTGAGAGGTTTTGTACCTTCTAACTACACAAGAATCTACCGAAGCAAGATCTACAATCAAGTGTTGGTAGAACATGGTTGCTACATCAAGGTCATTACTGATGGTGATTTGAAACCTTTGAGTGGGATCTCAAAGTCATAAGCAAGGGTGCTTGTGTTGGTGTAAATCCAAGAAAAGAAGGAGTCTGTGGATTCAGAGCATATATGTGGTCGTGTCAGTAAGTTACTACTGGAGGTAGCAATAGATTTAGGATTAAATCTGATTGTAAAAACTTCAATTCTCTTATAGTGGATATACTTTACCTTGAGGATAGCTAGGTCAAATCCTCCCCAAGTTTTTACCTTGAAACGGTTAGTTTCATCGGTTTTCCTGAGTTATCATATCGTGGTGTTATTTATTTTTCACTGATTTGCATGATATAATTTAATTGTGTTTAACCTAGATCTAAATAATTAATCTAAGTAATCTCTTGGATTAATATATTAGGTAAAACAATCTGGTTTAAGGGGTCTAAACAAAACAAACAAAAAATAAACATGTAATTGAGGCAAAGTTTGGCCAATTGTGCAACTTTTTTTTTTCCTTGCATCTCCATGGCTTAAGTTGCATAAGTAATTTTTCTTCATTGGAATCAAAATGATGTGTTAATGAAATCTTAACATTTTGTAGTTGACAAAATGTTAAGATTTCATTGAGTACCGTAGTAAACTGAGGTACAAAGGTATTGATACTGTGCATATTGGAGTAAAACTCCTGTATGAACACTATGGGACACCTTAAAGGTATCTCACAAAGAGATTCCCATCCCCGAGTGTGAATGACTTCAGATGAACGCCACGTTTAGAAAAGTTCTCAGAGAAGTCCTGCTAGGCCTTCTCATCACTAAACCGAACGTGAAGAGGGGGAAGATCAGTAGAAGAAGATGACCCTGAACAAAAAGGGTTCCAAGTCGAAATAGATTTCTGCTTGGGTGCCATGTGCAGTCTATTCGAGAGGGAAAGAGAGAGAGAAAAAAAAAAGAACACAATCACAATAGAGTATAAAGAAAGAAAAGAAAGGGTACGTATGCATGAAATATGCATGAATATGTGACGTGCTAAAAATAATTGCATCATGGGTTCAACCCAATCCAAACCTAGCAGCACACAGTTTTCAACAACAAACACACATCTAAATGCATGAAACATTGTGAAAATGCTAATGGAATGCAATGCATGATCATATAGCATTCAATAAACAACACCCAACCCAAAACTTTCACAAAAATCTCAAAAAATTTCAAAAACCCCAAAAGTTTCACAGAAAACCCAAAAACCAAGGTCTAATGCATGAAACATAGCGGAAGCAACAAACACGGATCTACTTCATTCATGAAAGATAACATGTAACCTTGAATTATAGAACAAAGAATAGAAAGCGTACCTTGGTGCGATGAAATTCAAAACCAAGACTTGAGAATTACTTGGGAAAACTTTTAATCTTCACTCCAATTCCACTTGATGCCCAAGAAGTGTGGTCTTTCAATCAGTTTCCAAGGAGAGAATAAAAGAGTGTCCAACACTCATATACACCATTTCATTTCTTATATGATCTTAATAAAAACCACTTGTATAATTTTGTATGTTTCTCTCCTTATATATAACTGATTATCTAATTGAGCTAGCCTTTTGGGCCATTCCAATTGGGCTCTAGTATGTGGCTTGGAGTGGAACCAAAAGGGAACAAATAAGACTCTAGCTCCAATGGGCTTTGGGCTTTTCTGTCAACTCTTAATAAGTCCAAAATTACCATTAATTATATTCAATACCACTATAAGAATATAATTGCACTCTAGGCCTTATTAATAAATTATATCCCAAGACTCTATTATACATGCAACCCCTTCATTAAAATATTCATAGTAATACAAAGTCATGAAATAGATTGCCACTTTAAAGATTACTACATCTTAATCCTTGAGTGCCCAGTTTAATCCTTTATGTTATTCATCACATATTTATGAAATCCAATTTCATAAATATATACTTTAGTAACTCCTTACTAAAGTGATTGGGCCCAACACTCTGAATAACCAAACCCATTAAACTTATCTCAAGGAAATATTTTATATCTCCGTTAAGAGATTATGAATTCCATCTTGAGAATATATGTTCCATCAATACTAAATGCGGCTGCCCAACATACTGAGGTTTTGATCGTGATTTATAGATCTCACTCCTGATATATTAAAGCAACTTACACTTAATGATCAGGTCCATTATTCTCTCAGGATTTAGAGTTGATGTAAATAAAAGTCGTGAGATTTATTATTCATTTGACAGTCGTTAGGAGAATAATAAATCTCACAACAGTCCAGTTCAATATATCTTAACTCTTAAAACATTTCAACATATCAACTAGAAGTCTTCACTTCCATGATCAAGACAAATCATCTTAGTTGATATGTTATAGTCTTCACAGATGAAATGCCCAATTTCATTACCGACTACGAACTAAAATTTTGAGTTTACAAAGAACTTGTGATTTATATCTTCTTTGACTTTTCACATAAATCACATACTATGCATCTCATGGAGTAAGATAATGTCCCATTAGTTCATTTATAAATAGTCTCATATAATTAAACAATTTAATTATTTATGACATGCTAATAAATTGGATTTTAGGACATAAACTCCAACAAAAAGAGGGATTAGAAGTTCATACCACAAGATTGAAGCTTGATTAGGCCAAAAACGTGAAAGGAGTGGAGATTAGAGTGTTTGCAGGGAGAGAAGATTTTCTATCAAGTGAGAGAAGTGAAAATGAAATTTGATTTCGCTCTGAAGATATATATAGAAATCACAGCTCGATGGATCGAAGAGCTATCGAGATCTATCGAGCACTAAATCTCGACAAATATGAATCGGTCGAGGTGCTGTCAAGAATCTGTTGATGGAAAAAGTTCCTTGATGGATCAAGATTCTGTCGAGAATCTATCGGCCAGACAGAAAGTTTCTTGATGGATCAAGAACCTATCGAGACAAAGTCCAGAAAGCTTGATGGATCGAAAATGCAATAAGATTTGTCGAGAAAAGAAGTCCAAGGGGCTCGATAGATAGGAATCTGTCGAGAATCTATCGAGCTTGATAAAAAAAAGTTTTTTTAAAGAGAGGAAAAACACAAAGAGATGAATGCAAATAAGCAAGCTACTCAATCATAGATCCAATCAACAAGTTAATCTCTCAAAAACATCTCTCAGCAAAAACAATGCAAAGCATTCATAGATCCAAAACACACACACACACTAAACAAGTCTAACCAATTTTATATTTCAAAAACAAGTTGAGACAATTTAGTGAGCATACAATAACACATGTATCCCTTATGATGGTCAAATCACATTGTACCTGCACATGTATCAAAAGTAGTAAAGAATTTGCGTGGTGTGTGTGAAAACATAGCAAGAGTACATAAGTGTCTCATATTTTGAGGTTTTGAGAAATGAGGAAATCAATTTAACTCACACGCAATCATAACTACTTGATGAGGACTATCACCTTCGAGGTACATCCTATAACTCTCATATCTCCTAGAAACACGCTTGCAACCATATTTAAAAGCACTTTGATTCTTTTTGCTTTTATATTCTTTGCATATTTTTCTTTTTGAGCATATCTACATGGGCATATAAGAGAGAAAGAGAAGAAATACCTAATTATGTTAAGCCACAAACATCACAATTCTGCTATGCCAAAGCACATAGATGTTTTACATGATTGGCGGGCTTTAGTGGTAAGATGGTTATTCATGCCTTTCTCTTAGGATTTTTTAGTCTTTCCCATAAAAAAGAGTGATATGAGTGTTAAGTATAAGAGATTACTTATTCGTACTTATCACAAACACAAGCCATAAAGCTCACTTGCTTAGTTGTGCATTGAGATACTCATCTAAGTTACAAAAGATACAAAGTTTAGAAAAATTTATTTCAATAGCCATCCAAGATACACAAGTACCAATGTACACATATACACATTGTTTTTATATTTTTTTTATATTTTTTTTTTAAAATTTTTTTTTAAAATTTTTTTTTTTATTTTTATGAAAAAAAAATAAAGAAAAAACTGAAAACAACAAACAAAAACATGTTAAACAAAGCAAAGCATAAAACTAGACTAACTCAAAAACAAGAAAGCAAAACACACAAGTAATGCAAAAACCATAAGGGGAGAAAGAGAGAGAAAAAGTGACTAAATCACTTTGAGCCTTTTTTCTTCCACACCTTGGAAGAACCTTTCCTTTGAGCAAACCTTTGATCCGATGGTGAGGGGGAAGAATTGAAATCGTTCAAGTTCGAAATGAACATGAAGGCCTTAAGAAGATCTCCAATAGGAGCAAAAGAGGAGGGAAACTGATTCTGATTTTTGGATGAGATCGTACTATTGCTTTGTTGAGTGGCTAACCACTTGAAGCAATTTGGATGAGTATGCCCTGAAGCTCTACAATGATGACAGAGATGCGGCTTCTTCGGTTGAGACTGTTTGTTATTAACCTTCTTAGACCTAGGGTTTCTAGTCTCTTTCTTTTCAAGCTTAGAGGGTGCATCTAAAATAGATTTGCCCTTGTCTATGTTCTCACTAGTTATACCAGTTTTATATTCATTATTAGCAGGTGAAACAAACACAGTAGTACTAGAAAAGGCAATATTAGAAGAAGAGAAATCATACCCCAAATTAGTTCTATCAGAAATAGATTTCTGAAACCTAAGCATCTCATCAAGCTTTGCACTAGAAGTCCTTTCTAGTTGAGCTTTAACCTATAACAATTCTGCTTCAAGCTTCTTTGTGTTTTCAGCAAGGAAGTTGTTCTCAAACCGCAAAGCTCCATTGGTTTGATTTGCTTCATCAATATTTGTAGAGAGCTCTTCTTAATTTAGCTCCACATCACTCAGCTTCTTGGTGTCCAACCTATAAAGTTTCTCATGCTTCTCGGAAACCTTGTACAACTTAGCATAGACTGTATGAATGTCATCTTGTTCATCCATTTTCTCAAACTTAGAGTCCACCAAGTCCTCTTCATCGTCTACTTTTTCTGAAACTCCATCAGTAGGATCTATTAGGACATATGTGAATCATGTTAGGAACATATGTTAATATAGAATTGGCTAATCCTTTGACAAAACGCACTTTACTTGTAATTTAGTAGATCTAGGATGTGTTTAATGCTTCAAGGAACAAGAGTTCAAGTCCAAGTGTTAAAGCTATGCAAGTTTGTCCAAGAATCAAGGGAAGAAGTGCTAGATTTTAAAGCCTGACAGCTAACTCAACAGATAGCATCTATCAAGGTTTAAAAGGCAGTTTAGCCCGATGCTTAACAACTGCTCGATAGACACCCTATCTATCAAGATTTAAGAAAATCATATTTTCAGATCTGATTTTACTCCAATCCATGTATACATGTTTGGGCTTTCTTTTCTCACTACCCTTAACATGTATAAGGAATATTTTAAGGGCCGTCACAATTGATGCAAGTGAGTGCAACTTGATGCAAATGTTTTTAACAAGCATATTGTAACTAGAGACAATTTACCCTAATTCATATTTCTCTTCAAGAAGCTACTGCGTTTGTACGGCATAGGGTTTTGTAACCAAGGAGTTTCGTGATCTTCATCGTGTTGATGAATTGAAGAATTTTGCAGCCAACATCCTTCTTAAGTTGGTGGTTAGTCACGTACTTAGATCTGTGCATCGAATTGGTTAGTCACATATTGGGAGCCGTGCATTGAAATGAGAGATTGTCACTAGAGAACAAGTCCAATTGGGTATTGGGGTAAGGGATCAACTATAGGTTGGTATAAGGTACTGGGATTCCTTTACTTGTAACCGCTTTATTATGATAACAGTGGATTCTTGAGAGTGGTGACCATAAAATCACCCGATATGGTTTTTGCCGTATAGGTTTCCTCCATTCGTAAACAAATCACCATGTCAACTTTATTTTCCCCTACATATAAACTTAGTTGGTGATTTGTTTGTACTACCACGCATGTTGCGTGTTAATTGGATTAATTGATTAACTTGGCTAATTAATTGGTTAATTCATCACAAGGGGTCAATACATTTTTATCTATGACAAAGCCACAACAAACAAATGAACATATGAGAGAAGTCATAAATCACTCAACTCATACTCACTTGTAGAATACAATAAAATCTATCCTAACACAAACTCTTGAAAAACTTTGCAAGAAAAGAGTTCATGGCAAGAAAGACTTTGACAACCTGTATTTTTGAAACACTTTAAACAAAACTCATCATGGCATCTTAATGTGAAACATAAATAAAAGATTGCATGCAAATAATAGAAAGCATGTGCATAAAGAGAGTAAAGAAACAACACATGAAGAGATAGATGAATAAACATACATCAGTACATATATATATATATATATATATATCAAAAGATATAAATGTATGTCAAATGGTCACAAGACTAGTATACATGAGGTAAAAGTAAAAGAAAGAAAAGAAAATACATAATAACCTCATTACAACCCTTAAAATATAAACACTCCCCCGATTACAAAAATGTCCTATGCTAACTCTCCCCCTAAATACATGACTACTCTCATCCTAAAACTACTTCCCCTTTTTGTCACGAATGACAAAGGATAAGTAATTCAAGCAGTCATCGTGTCATCACCTAAAGACCTAGCATTTTTATCCTCATCATCATCATCCTCGTAGGAGTCACTATCATCGTCCTCGTCCTTAGATGCCTCTAGAGAAGGAGAGGGTGACTCTATGAAGCCATCAAGGCAAGTCTGCCGTCAAGCAATACGGCCAACACGGGTGTTCACCTGACATAACTTATCACTGAGTGTGTCAAGGCAAGCATCCATGTGCTGAAACTGCGCCATGACTGCCTAGAGGGTCACACCACCTGTCGATGAAGAAGGAGCGAATGAAGAGGGAATGGAGGAAGGAGTGCTAAAACTGCTGCTCTGTTGAGTGGCTAACCAGTTATAGCAATTAGGTTGAGTATGTCCAGCTACTCCACGGTGATAACAAAAATGTTGCTTCTTCTGTTTAGGCTTTTAAGTGTTTCCCTTCTTAGCCCTAGGGTTCTTAGTCTCCTTCTTATCTAGTTTAGGGGGTGCTCCTAAGATAGATTTTCCCTTGTCTAGGTTCTTACTAGCTAAAATAGTTTTGACATCATTGTTCTCAGATTCAACATTATTAGTAGGAGAAACAAACATAGTAGTACTAGTAAAAGCAATACTAGGAGAAGAGAAATCATACCCTAAACTGGTTCGATTGGAAGCAGATTTCTAGAAGCTGAGCATCTCGTCAAGCTTTGCATATGAAGTCCTCTCCAACTAAGCTCTGACTTGAAATAGCTCCGCTTCAAGCTTCTTGGCCTTCTCAGCCAAGAAATTATTCTCAAATCTCAGTACTCCAATGGTCTGATTCGCTTCATCAAACTTCATGGAGATTTCTTCTCGTTCAAGCTCCACATCACTGAACTTCTTGGTGGCCAACCTATACAACTTCTCATACTTTTCCGAAACTTTGTATAATTTTGCATAGGCTGTGTGGATGTCATCTTCTTCATCCACATCTTCTAAGATCCCCTCAGTAGGATTTATAGTGGCGGTGAAGGCATTTAGGATTCCATCATCCTCATTATCAGAATTATCCTTAGGCTCAGTATCACTTAAAGTAGCAGCAAGTGCCTTACTTTTTCTAATGGTCTTGAGATACGTAGGGCACTCTTGTTTCATATGACCAAAGCCTTGACACCCAAAGCACTTTGGTCCTGAGGGAACAATGTACTGACCGCCATCCCTAGCATACTTCTTTCCTTTGTCTTGGTTCTTGAATTGAGACGAACTAGACTGCTTGCGGTCTCTGTCAAATCTTTTGGCATTAGCATTCTTCATAAACTTTTTGAACTACTTTTTATTGTAGGATTTCATTTAATGTCATGCTCTTACCTTTACTAGATTTCCCAATCCTTGTCAAACCCAACTTATAGGTATATAGATTGCCAACAAGCTCTGTCAAAGGAATTTTGTCAATATCCTTTGATTTCCCAATCGTAGTGATCTTGGCATGAAATCTCTTGGGTAGAGATCTAAGCACCTTTCTAACAATCTTGGGTTTAGGAATGGTTTCCCCAAGATTAAAAGCTTAGAGTTCGCTATGTCCTTGAGCTTGGCATAGAACTCATCGAATGACTCATTCTCGTCCATCATGATCTCTTCAAAGCTCGTGGTAAGCCTCTGAAGCTTTGAATCCTTGACAACCTTGGTTCCTTTATAGGTTGTTTGGAGGATGTTCCATGCTTCCATTGCAGTTTTAGTGGAGGATATCTTCTTGAACTCCTCATTCATGACTGCACAGAATAAGGCATTCAATGCTCTACTATTGAAGTTAGCCGCTTTGATCTTAGCATCATCCTAATCAGCCGGCACTTCCTTTGGCTTGGTCCAGCCTATCTCCATAGCTTGACACACCTTTTCATCTAATGACTACAAGAAAACTCTCATGCGTACTTTCCAGTATACATAGTTAATGTCATCAAATAAAGGAGGTATAATAAATGATTGTCCTCAATCCATGACAATAGGGGTCAATGGATCAAACAACAAAAATTAAAACCTAATTAGAGTATGCCTGCTTGATACCACTTGATAGGCCAAGAATGTATTGACCCATTGTGATGAATTAATCAATTAATTAGCCAAGTTAATTAATTAATCCAATTAACATGCAACATGTGTGGTAGCACAAACAAATCACCAACTAAGTTAATATGCTATAGAAAATAAAGTTGACACAGTGAGTTGTTTACGAATGGGGAAAATCTATACGGCAAAAACCCTACTTACTTGTGATTTTAAGGTCACCACTTTCGAGAATCCACTATTATCACAACAAGCGGTTACAAGTAAAGGAATCTCAGTACCTTATACCAACCTACAATTGAACCCTTACCTCAATACCCAATTGGATTTGTTCTGTAGTGACAATCTCTCATTTTAATGCACGGCTCCCAATACGTGACTAACCAATTTGATGCACGGATCCAAGTACATGACTAACCACCAACTTGAGAAGGATGTTGGCTACAAAATTCTTGAATTCCTCGACACAATAAAGATCACGAAGCTCTTTGGTTACAAAACCCTACGATGTATAAACGCAGCAGTTTCTTGAAGAGAAAGATGAACTAAGGCAAATTGTCTCTAGTCACAATATGCTTGTGAAAAACATTTGCATCAAGTTGCACTCACTTGCATCAACTCACTACAAGAAAAATACCTATTTGTGACCAAGAATTTTTGACGAACCCAAAAAGCCCTCTAAAAAAATCTTATTTGCGATAGCAAAATAAAGCCCTCGCAAATACTTGGTAAAATGTGAAATATTTGTGACCAACAAGAAAAGCTGTCGCAATTATGTGTTATAGCTGTCACAAATACTAATATTTTGGAAGAAAATTTTCCCTCTACATTATTTACGAGGGACAGTTAAAAATCTCTCACAAAAAGTGTATTATTTGTGACGGTTAAAAAAATACCGTCACTAATACTAAATTATTTGTGAGGGCTAGGATTGACCTTCACAAATAATCATTAAAATGTCAAAATTTTGAGAGGGAAATGTTCCCACCAAATTATTTCCAAGGGACAATAAAAATCCCTTGCAAAAATTTTATTTTTGTGTGGGTTAAAAATATGCCCTTACTAACACTAAATTATTTGTGAGGGCCACAATTGACCTTCACAAAAAATCATTAAAATATTAATTTTTTTTAAGATAAAAGTTATTCTAAAATTCAAAGAAAAATAAAAAGAAACGTATAAACATATAGCACTTTGTATTCTTTAGATGAACCTTTTGTTTACTGTCTAAAAAAAAAAAAAAAAACCTTTTATATACATCCTATATAAGAAATGTCTATCCTTATTTTCTAAACAATTGTACCCATAAAAAAATGATAGCACTTTCAACTTCAAAATGGTAGCCTAAAATTCAAGAATTTTAGCCTTTTGTACTCTCTCTCTCTCTCTCTCTCTCTCTCAAAAGTGAATAAAAATTTCATCTCATTAAAATAATGCATAAAAGATGAATTTGTAGATCAAATGGTAAATTATATCCGATTGGCATGAAAAATGGCATGCATGTTAAGATCATATAGAACATGTAATCCAATGGTTGGATTTTCAAAATATGAATTCAATAATAAGTTATTGGGTGACATAACATTTTTTAGAGTTACATCACGTGTAACTTGAACCCAACTCTATATTTCTTAATTCGATGTGAATTTTGACAAATCTACCGTTAGATTACATTACCTTCATATATTTTTCATGCTTATAAAATTTCGAGGTGATCAAATACTAATTGTCATTTCATCAATCAATTGTTTAAATTTAAGTTTTTGTAGTTTAAAATAATACATAAAAAATGAGTTTATAGATCAAATGGTAAATTACATCCGATTGGCTTGAAAATTGGCATGCATGTGAAGAACATATAGAACATATAATCCAACGGTTGAATTTTCAAAATATGAATTCAATAATAAGTTATTGGGTGGTGTAACATTTTTTAGAGTTAAATCAAGTATAACTCAAACCCAACTCTATATTTCTTAATTCGATGTGAATTTTGACAAATCTACCGTTAGTTTACATTATCTTCATATATTTTTCATGCTTACAAAATTTCAAGGTGATCAAAGATTAATAGCCATGTCATCAATCAATTGTCTAGATTCAAGTTTTAGTAGTTTAAAATAATGCATAAAAGACGAGTTTGTAGATCAAATGGTAAATTACATCCAATGGGCATAAAAATTGGCATGCATATTAAGACCATATAGAACATATAATCCAATGGTTAAATTTTCAAAATATGAATTCAATAATAAGTTATTGGGTGGTGTAACAATTTTTAGAGTTAAATCAAGTGTAACTCAAACCCAACTCTATATTTCTTAATTCGATGTGAATTTTGACAAATCTACCATTAGTTTACATTATCTTCATATATTTTTCATGCTTACAAAATTTCAAGGTGATCAAAGATTAATAGCCATGTCATCAATCAATTGTCTAGATTCAAGTTTTAGTAGTTTAAAATAATGCATAAAAGACGAGTTTGTAGATCAAATGGTAAATTACATCCAATGGGCATAAAAATTGGCATGCATATTAAGACCATATAGAACATATAATCCAATGGTTAAATTTTAAAAATATGAATTCAATAATAAATTATTGTGTGGTGTAACAATTTTTAGAGTTATGTCAGGTGTAACTTAAACCCAACCCTATATTTCTTAATTCGTTGTGAATTTTGACAAATTTACCGTTAGATTAAATTATCTTCATACATTTTTCATGGTTACAAAATTTCAAGGTGATCAAAGATCAATAGGCATGTTATCAATTAATTGTCTAAATTCAAAATTTTGTAGTTTAAAATAATGCATAAAAGATTTGTTTATAGAACAAATGGTAAATTACATCTAATTGGCATGACAATTGGCATGCATGTTAAGAACATATAGAACATGTAATCCAATCATTGGATTTCCAAAATATGAATTCAATAATAAGTTACTAGGTGATGTAACATTTTTTAGAGTTACATCAGGTGTAACTTGAACCCAACCCTATATTTCTTAATTTGATATGAATTTTGACAAATCTACCATTAGATTACATTATCTTCATATATTTTCATGTTTACAAAATTTCAAGATGATAAAAAATTAATAGCAATGTCATCAATCAATTATTTAAATTCAAGTTTTAGTAGTTTAAAATAATGCATAAAATATGAATTTATAGATCAAATGGTAAATTAAATTCGATTGGCATTAAAATTGGCATGTATGTTAAGACTATATAGAACATGTAATCCAATGATTAGATTTTCAAAATATGAATTCAATAATAAGTTATTGAGTGGTGTAATAGTTTTTAGAGTTACGCCAGGTGCAACTGGAACTCAACCATATATTTCTTAATTTAATGTTAATTTTAACAAATCTACCATTAGATTATATTATTTTCATATATTTTCATGCTTACAAAATTTCAAGGTGATAAAAAATTAATGGGCATGTCATTAATCAATTGTCTAGATTCAAGTTTTAGTAGTTTAAAATGTTGGGAAATTTAGACCTCAGTTGATAGAATTAACAAGTTTTAAACCCAAGTTGTTAATTAGATTTATTATGAATAAAACTTGTTAAAACAAACAAATATCAATATCATGTCAAAATCATGCAAAAAAAAAAAAAAAAAAAAAAAAAAAAGATATGATGACACAGGAAAACCAATGAAACAAACTAGTTTCACAGTAAAAAAACCGATGGGAAAACCTTCCTGAAAAGCAATCCACTATAATAAAGAGAAATTTCAGATCTAGTACAAAACCTTTATCCCTAGACTCTACAATCCCCGTAGATGAACTTACAGCAGAAATCTTCTACTATTTCAGAACTTCTGAACTCTTCAATATATGAACGCTACCATTTTTGCACGGATCTCAGTACGTGACTAACGAATGATGCACGGCTCTCAGTACGTGATTAACACAGCAACTTGAAGAAGATTGTTGGCTGCAAAGTTCTTCACTTCATCAACAATGAAGATCAAGAAACACTTGGTTACAAAACCCTAAGGCACAAAAGACGCAGTAACTTCTTTTAGAGAGAATAAGGTATCGGTCACCTTTTGCATGTGTTGTCCTTGTATTTTCTTATGTGACGGCCTCTAAAATAAACCTTATATATGTCTAGGGTTGTGAGAAAAAAAACCTTACACATACATGTCAGCATGGGCCAAAAATCAGATTTGAAAATTCTGATTTCGTAATTCTCGGTAGATACATTGATAGATAGTATCTGTCGAGCCTCATTAAACCTCGATAGATAGCTATTTGTCGAGCAACTATCGAGTTTTAATGAATCAGTACTTCTTTACTTGTTTTTTGGAAAGATTTTCATGGCTTCAATACTAGACTTGAACTTTTGTTCTTTGAAGTATTAAACACATCCTAAATCTACCCAATTACAAGTAAAATGCGTTTTGTCAAAGGATTAGCCAATTACATAAAATAGTGATATATGTTTCTAACAAGTGAATCACATATGTCCTAACAATATCCCCCTTTGGCAATTTGTGACAAAACCACAACAATCAAATGAACATATGAGAGAAGTCATAAAACACTCAACCCATATTCACTTGTTGAATATAATAAAATCTGTCCTAACACAAACTCTTGAAAAACTTTGCAAGAAGAGAGTTTATGACAAGTAGACTTTGACAACCCATATTTCTGAAACACTTTAAACAAAACTCATCAAGGCATCTTAGTGTGAAATAGAAATAATAAATTGCATACAATAAAGAAATATGTGTATAAAGATAGAAAAAAAAACAACACATATAAAGGTAGGTGAAGAAAACATACATACATATATATATATATATATATATATCAAAGATAAGCACAATGTATGTAAACATGGTCACAAGGCCGATGTACAAGAAGAAGGAGGTAAGCTCTCCCCCTAACAAGATGAAATACATCTCCCCATTACAAAGGCATGTATTTCTCCCCCTATGTAGAATCTTAAAAAAAAAAACCACACTTTCTCCACGGTTTCTCCCCCTTTTTGTCATGATTGACAAAGTGTACAAGAAGTTAGAAAGCTTCACTCGAGAAATATAAAGATGATTAAGGGGGAACAAAGAATCCATATAAATGCATGAATGTAATGAAACAAGATAATAAAAAGATGCAAAACATGTAAAAAACAATGCATGCAAGAGAATCTCGGTGGATCAAGAAGTTGTCGAGCAGCTATCAAGCAGAAGCCAACCTTGATGGATCGACCAACTATTGAGCATCTATGAAGTAGGTAGAAAGTTTCTCGATGGATCGAGAAGCCATTAAGAACGCGATAAAAAGAAACTGAAGAGCTCGATAGATAGCCTAACTGTCGAGAGGTGTCGAGAAGCTGTTGAGATGAGCAAAAACAGTTTTTCAAAGAAGAGAAAAACGAAGATATGAAAGCAATCAAGCATGCTACTCAACCAAAGATTCAAACAACATTTTAAACTCTCAAAATCATCTCTCAACAAAAATATGTTAAGCACATGGATCCAAAATGCATACACTCATTAAACAAGTCTAACCAATTTTATATTTCAAAAACAAATCAATACAGTTTAGTGAGCATACATTAACACATGTAAACCTTGTGATGGTCAAATCACATTGTACCTGCACATGTATCAAAAGTAGCAAAGAATATTGTGTGTTGTGTGTGAAGAATATCGCAAGATTGCATAAATGTCTACATGTTATAACGATTTGAGATATGAGAAAATTACTTTAACTCACACACAATCATAACTATTTGATGGAGACTATCACCTTCGAGGTACATCCTATAACTCCCACATCTCCTAGAATACACGCTTGCAATCATATATAAAGCATTTTGATTCTTTTTGCTTTTTATTTTTCTTTGTATATTTTTCTTTTTAGCAAATCATGCATGGGCATATAAGAGATAGAAAAGAAATACCTAATTATGTTAAGCATTTGACATTTCACTTTTGCTATGCCTAAGCATACAAATGGCATTTTATGATTAGCGAGCAATAGTGGTGAGATAGTTATTTATGCTTTTCTCTTAGGATTTTCTAGTCCTTCCCATCAAAAGAGTAATACGAGTGTTAAGTAAAAGAGATTACTTAATCTTACTCATCACAAACACGAGCCACAAAGCTCACTTGCTTAGTTATGCATAGAGATGCTCATCTAAGTTACAAAAGATACAAAGTTTAGAAAATTTTATTTCAATGGCCATCTAAGGTACACAAGTACCAATGTACACAAACACACACTGTTTTTGTTTTTTTATTTTTTTATTTTACTCTTTTATTTTGAAAAACAAACAAAATAAAGACTAAACAACCAAACAAAAACAGACAAACAACATGAAGGCATGAAAGAAAGATGCAGATGAATGAAAGCATGATAGAAAAATGCAAATAAGAAATCAAGCAAGAAAGTCCTACTTTAGATAGAAAGCATTAAATTAGAGGACAAACAGAAAAGACAATTAAGTCTTAGGCTCCTTTCTCACCTACACAGCACGAGTCTTTGGTCGTGAAGATGAAAAGGCACGAGTCCTACTATGTCTACTAAAGGATATAGAAGAATTAAAATTCTCTTAAAATTGAGTTAAAAAGCTAAAAGTTTTTAATAACTCTCCAAACAAAGGTGTAGGTCTTTCAGAGGAAACCTGTGACCATTTAGAAACTTGCTTTTGAGGATACAACTTAAAGCAATCAAGACAAATGTGTCTAGAAACACTATAATGGTGACAAACATGAAGTCTAACAAAGGATTTAGAATTAGACAAATTAGTTTCGAATTTCATGCCTTTATCACCTTTCTTAGATTGGGGCACAAAGACAGTCCTTGATCTAGAAGTCATAGAAGAGGAGGGGCGGGAAGAAATAGCATATCCCAAGCCAGTCTTATCAGAACTAGGCTTTTGAGTACTCAAAACCTCATCAAGCTTTGTACTAGACATCCTCTCTATTTGAGTTCTAGCTTGACTAAGCTCAACCTCGAGATTATTGACATTCTCTTCTAATGAGGTGTTCTCCACAACAAGAGTCTCAACTAACCTTGTAATCTCATCTAGTTTGACTAACAATTCAGCTTTTTTAATTTTTACCTCATTAAGCTCTTTTCTACAAAGATGAGAAGTCTTTTCAGATTTTATGAATTCAGTGCATAGCTTATCATAAGCTTCCTGAATGGTTAACTTCTTAGGTACTTCATCATTAGAAGAATCCTCACTGTCACTAGCACTCTCCACAATCACCTTATTGATTGAGGCATCAAAGGCCATAACGTGACTACATTCATCCACATACTTATCAGAAGAGTCATTCTCAGTATCACTCCAAGTAACAACCAATCCTTTATCTTTTGACTCCTTGGTCTTTTCCTTCATAAGGTAGTTTAGGCACTTTATCCTCATATGACCAAAACCTTTGCACTCATAGCATTGGATGAGGGGTTTCTTATTCTTGCCCTTCCTTAAGGATTTAGATTTTCTAGGAGGTTTGCCCTTATCTTTTTTCCTAAATTGAAGAAGCTTGATAATCTCATTAGTTATGAAGGTTAAATCCTCATCCTCATCCTCATCTTCATCTTCATCTTCAGAGTCCTCAATCTCTTCCTCTATACCCTTAAAAGCCAAGTTTCTACTCTTTCCACCTTTTCCCATTAAACCTAATCCCATCTCATAGGTTTGAAGGTTCCCTACAATCTCAATCAAAGGAATTTGATCAATGTCCTTAACTTCTTCAATGGCAGTGATCTTGGCATGGAACCTTTTAGGTAAGGACCTAAGGATTTTCCCAATAATTTTGGATTCTGCTATAGATTTTCCAAGGTTGAAGGCTGAATTCACAATATCCTTGAGTTTAGCATAGAACTCATCAAATGTCCCATCCTCCTCCATCCTTATTTCTTCAAAACTACTGGTGAGTTTTTGAAGCTTCACAGTCTTTACTGCCTTGGTACCTTCATAGGTAGTCTCAAGAATGGTCCATGTGTAGGGGAGATAAACACCTTAGGAAGCTTCCTTGAGTAATTAATATAACATATAGAGTCACAATTTAACCCAAAAGGCCTAAACCCAATAGGTATGTGCTTAATTATGTTATATTAGCCACTCATTCTTTTCATCTTTATTCAATGTGGGTTCACTCACACATGTAACCCAAAAATGTCCCCCTCACATGTGAGTCTGCCTCTTTATGGGCTTCAATACTTCTCTGTGGGCCATGAACTAGTCCTACTCACTCTCTCTTGCCTACTGAGCTTTTTTCACTTCTTTAACGTGTCATCCATGGGTCTCTCGTACGCCATCCATAGAAACCACATGTCAACTCCGCACACACATCCATGGGAACCCCGCACATCCATGTCCATGGGAACCTCGCATCACACCATTATTTAGCACCATTAGCAATATTCCTTTGTTGGGCTTTTTTTTTTTCCCTTCTCCAGGTTCTTTGTGTGTGGGCCGTTTAAGGCTTTCTCTGTTCTCGCTAGGTGGGACCATGAACACCTCACCACCTTTGCCGCACACCATCATGGGCTCTAATACCATTTGTCAGACCGTGTGCCTTACCAATCCATCCAACAACCAATTGGTGAGGATGAGGAGGTACAAATCTTTTATAGCATTCGATCGCAGACCAAGCCCATTGGTATTGGAGTGAATTGTGAAATCCCTCACAATGCGGCTCCAATAACTCGAACCTATAACTTTGGCTCTAATACCATTAGTAGGGGAGATAAACACCTTGAGAAACTTCCTTGAGTAATTAATATAACATATAGAGACACAATTTAACCCAAAAGGCCTAAACCCAATGGGTATGTGCTCAATTATGTTATATTAACCACTCATTCTTCTCATCTTTATTCAATGTGGGACTTCACTCACACGTGTAACCCAACACCATGCTTCCTTGGCAACTTCCGTGGATGATATTTTCTTGAATTCCTCATTGGTCACCCCACAAAACAAAAGCATTGAAGGCCTTACTATTGAAATTTGCCGCTATGATTGTTGCATCATCCCAATCCACCAGTGCTTCCTTTGGCTTAATCCAGCCAACTTCAACAGTTTGCCATACCTATTCACCTAGAGCCTGCAAAAAAAACTTTCATACGAACTTTCCAGTACGCATAATTAATTCCATTAAATAAATGAGGAATCAAAAGAGATTGTCAACGATCCATGACAACGGGGGTCAAGGATCACACTTAGGAAATTAATCTAATCAAAGTGTACCCGTTCTGATACTACTTGTTGGGAAATTTAGACCCTGGTTGATAAAATTAACAAATTTTAAACCAAATTGTTAATTAGATTTATTATGAATAAAACTTGTTAAAACAAACAAACATCAATATCATGTCAAAATCATGCAGAGAAAAAAAAATAAGACAAGATATGATGATCTAGGAAAACCAATGAAACAAACTAGTTTCACAGTAAAAAAATTTAGGGGAAACCTTCCCGAAAAGCAATCCACTATAGTCAAGAGAAGTTTCAGATCTAGTACAAAACCTTTGTCCCTAGACTCTACAATCCCCGTAGATGAACTTACAGCAAAAACCTTCTACTGCTTCAAAACCTCTGAACTTTTCAATATATGAATACCACCCTTTTTACATGGATCCCAGTATGTGACTAACCAATGATGCATGGCTCCCAGTACGTGGCTAACATACCAACTTGAAGAAGATTGTTGGCTGCAAAGTTCTTCACTTCGTCAACAATGAAGATTAAGAAACACTTGGTTACAAAACCCTAAGGCGCAAAAGACGCAGTACCTTCTTTCAGAAAGAATAAGGTATCGGTCACCTTTTGCATGTGTTCTCCTTGTATTCTCTTATGTGACGGCCTCTAAAATAACCCTTATATATGTATAGGGTTATGAGAAAATAGACCTTACACATACATGTCAGCATGGGCCGAAAATTAGATTTGAAAATTCTGATTTCGTAATTCTTGATAGGTACCTCAATAGATAGTATCTATCGAGCCTCATTAAACCTCGATAGATAACTATTTGTCGAGCAGCTGTCAAACTTTAATGAATCAGTAGTTCTTCACTTATTTCTTGAACAAATTTGCATGCCTTTAATACTAGACTTGAACTCTTGTTCTTTGAAGTATTAAACACATCCTAGATCTACCAAATTACAAGTAAAGTGCGTTTTGTCAAAAGATTAGCCAATTACATAAAATAGTGACATATGTTCCTAACAAGTGAATCACATATGTCCTAACATAAAATAATGCATAAAAGATGAGTTTATAGATCAAATGGTAAATTGCATCCGATTGGCATAAAAATTGGCATGCATGTTAAGAACATATAGAACATGTAATCCAACAATTGGATTTTTAAAATATGAATTCAATAATAAGTTATTGGATGGTGTAACAGTTTTTAGAGTTACGTCAGGTGTAACTGGAACTTAACCTTATATTTCTTAATTTGATATGAATTTTAATTAATCTATCATTAGATTACATTATCTTCATATATTTTTCATACTTACAAAATTTCAAGGTGGTCAAAGATTAATAGGGATATCATCAATCATTGTCTAAGTTCAAGTTTTTGTAGTTTAAAATAATGCATAAAAGATGAGTTTAAAGATCAAATGGTAAATTACATCCGATTAGCATGAAAATTTGGCATGCATGTTAAGACCATATAGAACATGTAATCCAACGGTTGGATTTTCAAAATATGAATTCAGTGTAACATTTGAGTTGAATCAAGTGTAACTTGAACCCAACCCTATATTTTTTAATTCAATGTGAATTTTGACAAATCTACTGTTAAATTACATTATTTTCATATATTTTTCTTGCTCTCCCAAAAATGGCTTTGGCTAGTTAATTTTGTGGAGATGCTCTTAGTGATTAATAAAAATTAAAAAGGATTTGAGATTTTTCTCCAAAAAAAAAAAAAAACTTTGAGATTTTTTAGCAGTTATTTTTGTTATTTATCTTTTAGTTAAAACTTTTATTGTTAAATCTTTTTTTTTTCTTAAAATTACCGCTTAATTTTAATATTTAATGCTTATCCCTAAAAGCATAATCCCCTTTTTTCTACATTATCTTCTACAAGTTCAGCTTATCACTCTCGGATAAATCCTAAAATTTCTCACACTTACCGTCAATTTATGAGGTATTTTCCTTTCTCTCATTATCGTATTCTGCATTTTCATTTAATATTCTTGTGTGAGGTTTTGGATGATTTTGGCTAGCTAGAGTGAGTATATATATATATATATATATATATATGGGTAAATTCCACTAACCTCCTCTAAAATTTGGGCTAATACCAACCAAGTCCAAAACTTTTCAAAACTAACCAATTTAGTCCTTACACATCGTTTAAGTTCGTTAGTCATTTGAGTCTCTCATCTCTCTCAATACTCTTTCTTCTCTGATCTCTCATCTCTACCTTTTCTCATCCTCACCCTAACCCTAAACTTTAATGCCCCAAAATCTCATGGCTACCGTTGGCAAGCCATAGTTGCTGTAAGCTCCATGATGGTTCTCTCTCTCTTTGACTTTCCTTTTCTATTTTCTTTTTCCTTTGCTTGTTCTATTTTCTTTTCTTTCTCTTTTTGCTTGGCCAAATTAACCCTTGATGAGTTGGTGGTTTGGATTAGCTATCTCTTCTCTCTCAAGCAAAGGAAGTGATGCGTGGGCTGGTGGTTTGGCTTGGTTGTGGGTTGCTAGTGGTGGTTTCGATTTGCTATGGGTTTTCAGGATTTGGGTTTTTAGTGGTGGTAGGATCCGTTGGTGGTCAATTTTCTTTAGGGGTGGTTATGGGTACCAATTTGTGGTGGTTTCATTGTGGTGGTGGTGGGTTTTTGATATAGGTTTAGATTTGTTATGGGTTGTTTGGATATTGTGGTTAGTGGTGGTTTTCAATGGTGGTCAATGGTGGTTTTCAGTGGTGATGGGCTTTGATATGGGGTTGGATTTGTTATGGGGGTGGGAGTGGTTGGGAGTTCTGCTTAAGGAAGTTGATTTTGTATCGTATCGGCTGGTACAGCCGATATTTATCATTCTGATACCTCTGCCGGTACAAAAACATGGTTGATTCGTTCCGGTTTAAATACTGGATTCAGCCATACCGGGAAAAATACTGTATTTCGGCTGATAAATGCATACCGGATCGAGAAAAAAAAAAAAAAAAAAAAAAAAAAACGTTCTCACTCTCTCATCTCTCCACTCAATGGCATCACTCGCAATTTCTCAAACTCATAGCGCATGGTCTTTTCTCCCTCAAATTTTAGATCTTCTTGACATGCAAAACCGACATTCTTTTTCTCTCTTTCAGATTTACTTTCTCTTTCCTCTTTCCTGGTTGCGTCCAACTTAAGCCCAATAGCCTGAATTTCAGCTTCTTTAAACACCCAATAAATTTGACAGCTTGCAAAAGTTATGTATAAAGTCAAAAGCAACTTCCATATTACAAATTAGTTAATCTATGAATATATATATATATATATATATAGCGGTAAACCTGAAATGGTACAACCTCTGGTATGGTATTGACTCCCTTAGTTCTGCTATGGTGGTCGTTTTGCTATGGTGGTAGGTTTTGTTTTTTGGATTTGGGTTTGTTGTTATGGTGGATTTGGCTGAGTTTTGGTATGGGTAGAATTGGGTTGTTGTTTTGACTGTGGCTATGGCAAATCGCAAATCTGAGGTTAGGGAGAAAGAGAGTGAGGGAAGGAGAAGAGAGAAGAGACTAACAGTCTAATGGAGAAGAGAGTCACAGTGAGAATGGTCTACTAACGTGGCTAACGGTGTCCAGGGATTAAATTGACTTTAGGGATCAAATTGGTTTGTTTTGAAATGTGTTGGACCTAGTTGGCATTAAGCCGAACCTCAGGGTAGATTAGTGGAATTTACCTTCTTTTTTTTTTTTTTTCATTCAGGTATCACTTTTTGTTCAACCCTAAAATCTCTTACACTTACTGCTTGTTGATGAGGTATCTCTCTAACACATGCATATTCTAATTTTTTGGTTCACTTTTTACAATTTTTTAAGGAAAAAAAAAATACTTCTCTCCCTTACTTTGGTGTTGCCGCAGAAGGATTAGGTGCAAACAGTAAGATGGCTAAGGAATTGATGAAGTTACTTCCCTATCTCAGGTCTCACCTCGGTACACACTGCAATGTGAGTTCTAGTCATTTTCTCTTATACAACATGCTTGATTTTTGTAAATGTACACCACATGTATTTTTTTTTTTTTTTTGGTTGTTTTCATCAACTATCATTTCCAATTCCAGCAATTTGGATTTTGGAGGCTATGAATAATTTTTCCATTGTATAAATTTAATTTCGAACCAAATGACAAATGGGTACTTATTTATTTATTTATTTTTTTTTTATATTTTAGAATAAACCCATAAAATAATTAGTCATATATATCTATACTGATATTGATTGAAGCTATTTATTTATATATGTTTTTATAATTAGTTTTTTTTTTTTTTTTTATCTCATATACAGGCAAATACAAAACTTTTGTATCTTATTGAAAATATATATATTTGTGTAATTTTTGGAACACTATAAGGAATGTTAAATGCATAAATTTTGTAGAGTTCTCTGATATGAGTTTTAAATGTGTAAGGCTTGTAGTGAGCTAAAAATTTATAGATTACTTGAAAAAGTTAATCAAGATGACGATGTTGACAACATATTTGTCCAATCTCAATTGTTTGGCTTGAGATTTGCTTTAGGTTGTGTTGATATTTCTATTTTGTAGCCAGATATGCAAATCCTTGATATTTCTATTTTACAAGACCTAATGTTAACTGTGCTAGTTAATTTTAAGAGTGCATAATTATATGTGTGTTAGCATCCATTATTGTTGATAGTTATATAATATGATGCTTTATAGGGAGTAGATAAAATGTCAGTTTATAAATTTTGGATGCATCATTCTACTAGATATATTAATGGGGTAGAAAATTTTCTTGAGTATGCATTTAAACATTCAATAAATAAAGATATGAAAATCAATTATTTGTGTGTTGATTGTAGCAATAAGTATTGTTGGATTAAGGATAAGGTCTAGTATCATCTTATACTAGAGTATCATCTTTTACTAGTGGATCATGTCTTTAACACAATCGTATTGGAAATACTTATTTATATTATATACTTTCATCATATTAATACTAACTAATAGTAGGTAGATGTGGCAAGGGCTTATAAAAAAAAAAGGCAACATGGCAAGGGAAGGTAAAAGTAAAGGCAGAATCATCACACCAAAAGCTACTCGAGAGATTACTATTCCTTTTTACCAAAAACTAAATGGAGCTTGGACAACTTTGACTAAATACCCAAGATCTGAGCTCGAAACTCTATATACTTGCTATAGAGCTTAAAATTTTAAACATAAACAACCAGATGAGGAAGTGAAGAAAACATTTGTAGAATTGGTGAAACGCTGTTATTCTGATTGGATGTTTACATTAAAAATCCTATTTTTAAGAAGTACACAGAGAAAGAAGATCATTATAAGAATGGTCCTTCCTTCATTCCTACACTCTTTTGGAAAAAGATTGTAGATAAATGGATGAATGGAGATTAGGGGGTGAGTATAAATGAAATATATGTCGTGAATTTTCTCTATCTCTCTTGCACTCTCTTTAACCATTATTTGTTATTATTTTTATAAAAGCTAATATTCTAGTGTATGAATTATGTTTAATGTTTTTTTTTTTTTTTTTTTTTTTTAAGGAAGGTACTAGTAGAGATGAAGATGATAGCTTAATCAATAACACAAGGGAGGTTGAAAACAGCTTGGAGGGTAACTCAGAGGAAGACTAGTATAGATCTTGTTATAATTCTAGTTGTTTAAATTTAAACAAGGTTTAATTTCAAGATTTCTTTGTATATTATATATTTTAAAGTTTGAATTTATATGAATTTTTATCTTTCAATTGATCAATTTTTAGTAATTATTGTACTATCATAACATGATAGTTAAAATAAATGATATAAAATAATTTAAAATAAATAAATAATAAAATATTTCAAAAATTATATAAAATATTATCACTGATGGCATAAAAATTTGGTCATAAATAATTTTATAGTGACGACAAAGTCTCTCACAATTTATAGAATAGCAATGCCACTTAACCCATTGCAAAAACATTTTAAGCGACAACTTAATGTCGTCATTATTATTCCTAACTAATTGCGACGGGTTAAAAGCCCTCACAAATGAATTTTAGTGACGTCATTATTTGTCTCTAAAAAGTATGTCGTTAATTTGAAATTTGCAAATAACTAATTGCGAGAGTATAAAGGTCCTCACAAATAGTTGTTAACGACGACTACTCCCCCTCACTAAAAATAAGTTGTTGACTTTTCTCGACGTTTGGTAATATATTTGCAAAGGCAGATTTGTTCAGTAACAACAGTAAATTGCCCTTGTAAATTATCTATTTATGAAGGCATGGTTGCAAAATCTCTTTTAGCAACAAGAGCAAATACGAGAGCCTTTGAGGGCCTTATGCTCTCGCTAATAGCCTTTTGCGACGATATTTGAATTTTTGTGAGGGCATTTTACCCTCACTAGTAGACTCTTTTCTCATAATGTAACTGTGACGGCCCTTAAAATAATCCTTATATATATTTAAGGTTATGAGACAAGAAAGCCCAAACATATATACATGGATTGAAGTGCAATCAGATCTGAAAATCTGATTTTCTTAAATCTCGATAGATAGGGTATCTATCGAGCAGCTATCGAGTATTGAGCTAAACTGCCATTCAAACCTCGATAGATGCTATCTATCGAGCTTTAAAATCCAGCACGTTTTCACTTGATTCTTGGACAAACTTGTATAGCTTTAACACTTGGACTTGAACTCTTGTTCCTTGAAGCATTAAACACATCCTAGATCTACCCAATTACAAGTAAAGTGCGTTTTATCAAAGGATTAACCAATTCTATATTGACATATGTTCTTAACATGATTCATATATGTCCTAACAACATCAACTTAAGCAATGAAGACATTTAAAATTCCCTCGTCATCACTATCATCTGACTCATCCTCAGGCTCGATGTCACTCAAGGTAGCAGCAAGGGCCTTTCTTTTTCCTATAGTCTTGAGACATGTTGGACATTCTTTTTTCATATGTCCAAAACCTTGACATCTAAAACACTTTGGTCTAGAGGGAATAATGTACTGACCGCCTTCCTTAGCATCCTTCTTCTCTATGTCTTGGCTCTTGAAAAGAGAAGTACTGGATTACTTACGGTCCTTATCAAATCTTTTTGCATTGACATTCTTCATAAACTTGAATTGCCTAGTGATGTAGGATTTCATTTTGGAATCTTCATCATCGGAAGACTCATCGGTCTCATTGCTTTTGGCCTTCAGTGCCATGCTCTTGCTTTTGCTTCCTTTCCTGATTCTAGTCAAACCCAATTCATAGGTTTGCAAGTTGCCAACTAGCTATGTCAAAGGAATAAAGTCAATATCCTTTGATTCTTCAATGACAGTGATATTGACATGAAATCTCTCAGCCAGAGACCTCAGCACCTTTCTTACAACCTTGGGTTCGGAATGGTTTCCCCAAGATTAAAGGCTGAGTTTACTATGTCCTTCAACTTGGTATAGAACTCATCAAAAGACTCATCCTCCTCCATTTTTATCTCCTCAAAGCTAGTAGTGAGCCTTTGGAGTTTTGAATCCTTGATAGCCTTAGTTCCTTCATAGGTTGTCTAAAGGATAGTATATGCTTCCTTAGTTTCAGTAGAGGATATCTTCTTGAACTCCTCATTGGTGACCGCACTGAATAGAGCATTCAATGCTTTACTATTGAAGTTTGCTGCTTTGATCTTGGCATCATCCCAATCAGCCGATGCTTCCTTTGGCTTAGTCCAGCCAATCTCCACAGCTTGTAACACCTTCTCATCTAAAGACTGTAAGAAAACTCTCATGCGTACTTTCTAGTCTGTATAGTTAGTGTCATTAAATAAATAAGGTATAATAAGTGACTGTCCTCTATTCATGACAATTAGGGGACAATGGATCACACATCAAATATTAAACCTAATCAGAGTGTGCTTGCTTTTATACCACTTGATAGGCCAAGAATGTATTGACCCCTTTGATAACTTAATCAAATTAATTAGCCAAGTGAAATTAATTAGATTTAATTACATGCAATAAGTGTGATAGCACAAACAAATCACCAACTATTAAATGCAGTGGATAATAAATTTGACATGGGTGATTTGTTTACAAATGGGGAAAAGCATCGAGGTAAAACCCCATCGAGTGAATTTAAGGACACCACTCCTGAGAATTTACTATTATCAAAACAAGCAGTTACAAGTAAAAAGAATCTCAGTACCTAATATCAACCTATAGTTGAACTCTTACCCCAATACCCAATTGGACTTGTGATATAGTGACAATCTCTCCTTTCAATGCACAGCTCCCAATACGTGACTAATCAATTGATGTACGGATTCAAGTACGTGACTAACACACCAATTTGAGGAAGATGTTGGCTGTAAAGTTCTTTAGTTCATCCAATGATAAAGATCAAGAAACTCTTTGGTTACAAAACCCTTGGCGCAAAGACGTAACAACTTTTACAAGGAATATGATGAATTAGGGCAAATTCTGTCTTCGATCACAATTTGCATGCACAATCAATTTGCATTGAGTTGCATTACTTTGCATCACTTTGATGGCCTTAAAATAATCCTTATATATGTCTAGGGTTGTGAGAAAAGAAGCTCTACACAAATACATATGGATATGGGTGAAATCAGATATGGAAATCTGAATTTCGTAATTCTCGATAGATACAACTTCTATCGAGCTACTGTTAAGCATCAGCATTAAACCTCGATGGATATGGATCTATCGAGCTTTAATGAACAACACTTCTTCACTTGTTTCTTAGACAGATTTGCATGACTTCAATACTAAACTTGAACTCTTGTTCCTTAAAGTACTAAACCCATCCTGAATTCATTCAATTACAAGTAAAGTGCATTTTGTCAAATGATTAGCCAATTTACATAACAAATGTCTCTAACAATATCCACATATGTCCTAGCATAATCCACTCCGTCAACCACTTTCAAACTGTCGGACTTAGACAGTATTGGTGACTAATGAATTTTTTTTTTTTTTTGGGGTTTTGAAATTATTGAGATAAATTTGGAGTGGTTATTTTGAATTTGTTCTTTGTTTCTTCTCCACTTTGGTGCCTTTTGTGGTTTGAAAAGGAAATTGGGGTAGCATTAGCAATTTGGGGGATGTGAAGGAGTTCGGGGAAAAACTTTAAATAATTTCTTAATCTGTTAGTAAAATAATAAAATTAATTAACTTCAATTCAAACGTAGTGCCTGTTTTGGGAAAAAAGTTCAGATACTTATTTAGGATTAGTTTTGTTTATTTGTTAATCATATGCATTAATCAAGCAATAGCAAATGATGAAGACATTTGATTAAAAAATAAAACATGAGAGAAGGGAAACATTTGGGGTAACTAACCTTTGAACTTCTTTGGTGACTTTTCTTGTAGTAATTGTAATATCCTAAAGACAGAATATTGTGTCTGTGTCTCTAATTTACGACTTAACACAATGGTTCTAAAAAGTGAAACTATCACTTAAACATTTATTTGATTCTTTCAGATGAAAAAATATAATGTTTTGGTGTTTTTAAATGTAAATGTGGTATTAATTTACGCAGCCATGTAACGCAATAAGGAAATGTTAACAAAAAATCAAATGTTTCATATTATATAGATTATATAGATATAGATAATAATAATAGTTAAAACTAGCCTCATCACACGCGCTCCGCATGTGCGATGAGGTTTTTTTTTTTGTTTTGTTTCTTGGATTAGTGTTATAATTTTTCACTTATTTCAATTTGAGATTTACACTTATTTTCCCACAAAAATTGCATGTTTAGAACCACTAATGACTAATATGGCCAAAAGTATCATAAGGCTAGCTCTAAAAAATGAACACCAAAATAGCATTAAAATATGATTATATTATATAGATTATATAGATATAGATAATAATAATAGATAAAATAAAATAAAATAAATCTCACACATGAATTTGAATTTTGTATCCTAACCCCTTCGAAAAAATTTTGAATCCTAACCACGTTCAAAACGGTGCCGTCTCTTTTTCTTCTCTCACAGCCACAGCCCTCACGCCGTCGCATTGTTGTTCCTATCTCAGGCTTAGCTACCCAAGAACAGAGCGGACCTTAGTCCGCAACCACCGCAAAAGGCCTCGCCGTTCACCGTCTCTCTAAATTCACGTGAGTCCTTGTCCATTACAAGGACCAACTTATCGACCACAAGGTTTGTGACTTTTCATACATCTCTCAAACCCCCCATTTTTTATTTGTTACATCATTGCTTTATTGACTCATTTAGGGTTTCCAATCTTTGTTTCTGGGTTTTTTTTTTTTTTTTTTTTTTTTCAACAAATCAATGTAGAAGAAAGACCATTGGGTTATTATCATCTCTTGTAGTTATATGTAGAACTCACTGAATTTATGAATTACTAATTATAATGTAAAAAAAAAAAAAAAAAAAAAAATCTTACAATGTTTATTTTTTGTTGTGGGAAACCTCAAGAGGCTGGCTTACCCTCTTGTAATAACCTGGTGCGTGTGACAGGGGACTGCATAAACAGGAGGTTTGGATACCTTTGTTTGTGAAAAATAGAAAAGTTTTTGTTGTGGGATTGTCATTCTAAGCATTTCTTTCATCATTTGATTCTTCTCCTTTTCACTTGACTGCATAATGGAAGTTTGCTTCTGCTTAACTGAAATTGTGTCTTGAAGTTACGATTATAGTGCATGGACTGAAATCATGTCTTGCAGACATGGTTTTAGTGCCATGGGTTGAACTTGTGTCTTCCACGATTTTTGTGCATTGTCAAATGGTAGCTTCTTCATTTCCATGTTCTCTTATGCGTTGACACGAAAATAGTGCTGAAAAGAATATTTTAAGTAACAACCATGCTAGGACTAGTTACCGCTAGACTCACTGTTTTAGATAACTTTTTTACTGTTTTGAAATTTAAAGCTGCAAATTACGAGATGGAGTTAAGTTAGTGGTTCTCATGGGATGAAAATAACATTACAAAACTGTGCAAGGCCTTTCCTTTTCAAGTGGAGCCAGCACTCAGCTCAGCAGTATACCAAATTAATCCCAGTAGTCTGTTTCAATTTTATTTTAGAAACTTGTTACTTATATAAATAATTTAAAATTCTTAAATTTGTTTGGACTATTACGGTTTTCATTCAATTAGCTTCTTTGTTAAAAAGATCAGGTCCCTTTTTTTTAGTGTTTTATGTTTATCTCTCACTATATTGCAGGTTCCTTCAGAGTTTATAAAAAGACTAACAGGAAGAAAGTAAAAAGTTAGGTTTATGGCGACAGAATCGTCAGAGGGAGAAGAAGAAGGGAAAGTTAATGGTGGGAATCATGTGCTGATAGTGGAAGACGACCTTAGAGAAATGGGGAAGAAGGCTGCCTGGAGTGTCAGCTCTTGCAAGCCTGGCAATGGTGTCTCTGCCCTCCGTGATGAGAACCTCGAGACCTATTGGCAGTAATTAACTACAAACTCTCTGTAACCGAACCTCTCTCTGTCTTTGAAACCCCAATTACATTTTTTTCTGTTTGGTCTCAGATCAGATGGTGCACAACCTCATTTGGTTAATATTCAATTCCAGAAAAAAGTTAAGCTTCAAGTATGTCATATGCAGTTTCTTTTTCCTTTGTTTTTTAATCCTTTTGTCAAAGGTTGAAATTTTTTTTTTAGTTCCTTTGTGTGTGTGGGTCAATAGCAATTGATGTGTTTGTTTTATTTATGAAGTTAGTTGTTCTTTATGTGGATTTCAAGCTTGATGAGAGCTACACACCCAGTAAGATCTCCATTCGCGCTGGCAATGGTTTCCACAATTTGAAGGTAATTTCTTTTGATTTGGGTTCTTAAGAGTACCCTTCGATATTACTAGTAATTGAATTGGAACATGTTTGACACAAGCAGTAATCTACATTTTTTTTTTCTTTAGTTTTGTGTTTAATTTTCTCACCAAGAGTCAATTTGGTTAATCTGGTTATGCTCCCTGCAAATCTCTTTAGGAGGTAAAAACTGTGGAACTTGACAAGCCGAGTGGTTGGATATATCTGTCCTTGTCTGGGAATGATCCTAGGTACGGTTGAAGCTTCTTTTACATGTTTTTGCTATTTTTCTTTCAACTACTCGCAAATTCTTCTTCAATTTCTTTTCTTGTTCTAAACAATTTTGAGTTACCAGTAGATCATTGATCTAATTTTGAGTGATTTTTTTTATATCATTGCAACCATGCACAAAATTATTACTGGAGGAACTTACATGCAGGAAGTATGGGAGATTCATTTCAAAACATCTTGTGGATGTTTTCAAGACTCACTAGTCATCTTTTACAGCCTGTTGACAGATAAAGAACCTGTGAATTATCATTTTTTGTTCACATAACTTATCAAGAACAGCTATCGTCTATGATTAATATAGTCTCTAAGAGAAATTACCTCTCTACTATTCAAGCACCTGTAATTTGTAAATGTGCTGGTCCAGACATGTGTGTTGTACGGTGCCAAAGCAAAACAGAATTTGGTAGACAATTCCTGTTTTATATTTTGGAATGACATTGGTATATTATGCATTTGTGCTTAATTTGTAGTTTCATTGCTGAGGGAAAGTTGATTACAATGTGACTAAACCGTGTAATTCCTTATATTTCTTGTGTCCTTGAGATCAAGGACAGCTGTCGTCTATGATTAATATAGTCTCTAAAAGAAATTACCTCTCTACTATCCAAGCACCTGTAATTTGTAAATGTGCTGGTCCAGACGTGTGTTGTACAGTGCCAAAGCAAAACAGAATTTGGTAGACAATTCCTGTTTTATATTTTGGAATGACATTGGTATGTTATGCATTTGTGTTTAATTTGTAGTTTCATTGCTGAGGGAAAGTTGATTACAATGTGACTGAACCATGTAATTCCTTATATTTTTTGTGTCCTTGAGATCAAGGAAATTGATTGGGATGTGTTGATCTTTGTGTGATTAGTTTTTGTCTGCATTGATTTTTGTACTGAATTGTGAACTTCTTTACACCATGTTTGGCAGGGAAACTTTTGTCAACACTTTTATGTTGCAAATTGCTGTGTTGTCAAACCACCTGAATGGGAGGGATGCTCATGTGCGGCAGATGAAAGTTTACGGGCCTCGACCGTGTGTGTCCTTATATTTTTCTCCATCAATTACTAATTGTTAATAAAATAACTATGTATTACTAATTTTTGATAAATTACCATTTGCCATTGCAGGAATCCTATACCACATCAACCATTTCACTTTACTTCGACGGAGTTCGTTACCTACTCTCTTGTAAGATGAGAGAGGTGACCCCAGCAAAACTGTGTTGAACTTTGTAGGACTGAAAGCATGCAGTTGATAGCCAGATCATATTAAGAACCATGAGGATATATCTCTAGACTCTAGTCATGTATAGGTACATTTGATTTTCTCAATACCAAAGTTTGGTTGGTTTTCAATTGATTGTTTTATAGCATGAATTGGGGGGCCATTTTTCATCACATCACTTCTTATCCAGCAAAGTCTCCTCCTTCCTCTCCCAACTCTTCCACTCGCAAGGCATGCTGTTTTATTCTTCGAGTTGGGTTTCAAAGAAATTTATGACTGGATGTGTGGTTCTTTTTCCAGTTGCAGTTACGTTTTTTATTACATGGTGGTTTATTCAATTTGTTGATGGTTTCTTCAGTCCAATATATGACCAACTTGGTTTTGACATATTTGTATGGTGAAATTACAATGCTGGGATTTCCCACAACCACAAGCATCTTCTTCTGAAGGAATTCCCGGTGAGTTAATTGAAGACTCAAAGTTTATACCTTTGAATGCTAAGGATCCCAGATATGGTCCACCTGTAAGTTTTGGTAGCTCAGTAATTTTTCCCGTTCATTATGGAGATCATGAGCCAAATTGTTTTGGAAAAGAAGCACGTAATGAATGGAAATCAGTACACACATTTGAGAGGCTCGGCTACCTCAAATTAGCCAGATAACTTGCGGCTTTCTTCTTTCGATCTTTCTATTATGGGTGGTTCTTGTAGTTTTTTTATTGAATCCAAATTTATTCAACTGGTGGTAGAGGAAGAAGGTACTTCTGTTGGAAAATCTGGTTTTGTATCCCATACAAAGCATACAGTGGAAGCAACATACAGCAGAAGCAACATACATGGATCTATTTCATTCATGATTGATAACACACATTATGTAAATTTCAGAATTTAAGAATAAAATAACGTACCTTGATGCAGTGAAATTCAAAACAAAAGATTAGAAGTTCTTGGGAACATTTTTAATCTTCACTTCAATTCCACTTTACATCCAAGAAATGTGATCTTTCAATCAGTTTTCAATGGAGAATAATCGAGTGGCTTCTCTCACATATACACACTATTTCACAATGATGTCTCTCCTTTTTCTTAATAAAAAAATTGTGTATGTTTCTCCTTTTATATTTAACTGATTATCTAATTGGGCTGATTTCTTAGGCATTTCCAATTGGGTTTTAGTGTGTGGCTTGGAGTGGAACCAAAAGGAACCAATAAGATATTAACTCTAATGGGCCTTAGGGTTTTTTGTCAACTCTTGACAAGTTCAAAGTTACCATTAATTATATTTAATATCGCTATATAAAATATAATTGTATTCTAGACCTTATTAATAAATTATATCCCAAGACTTTATTATACATGCAACCCTTTCATAAAATATTCGTAATAATTCAAAATCATGAATGTAGACTGTCATTTTGAAGATCACTACATCTTAATCTTTGAATACCCGATTTAATCCTTTAAGTTATCATATATTTATGAAATTTAATTTTATAAATATATACTTTAGTAATTTCTTACTAAAGTGGTTAGACTTAACTCTCTGAATAACCAAACCCATTAAACTTATCTTAAAAAAATATTTTATATCTCCGTTAAGAGACTATGAATTCCATCTTGAGAATATATGTTCCATCAACACTAAATGTGGTTGCCCAATATACTGAGGTTTTGATCATAACTTTATATTTCACTCCTGATATATCAAAGCAACCTATACCTTATGATCAGGTCCATTATTCTCTCAGGATTAAGAGTTCATGCAAATAGAAGTCGTGAGATTTATTATTCATTTGATAGTCGTTAGGAGAATAATAAATCTCATAACGGTTCAGTTTAATATGTCTTAACTCTTAAAACATATCAACATATCAACTAGAAGTCTCCATTTCCATGATCAAGACAAATCATCTTAGTTGATATGTTATAGTTTTTGTAGATAAAATGCCCAATTTCATCACCGACTACGAACTAAAATTCTAAGTTTACAAAGAACCTGTGATTTATATTTTCTGTGACTAAATCACATATTATGCATCTCATGAACTATATAATAATGTCTGAATATTCATGTTTCCATTATTTTAGATAATAATAAAGAAACTTTATTAATCATAACATTAAGTCATACATAATAACATACATAACATTTTACAATAGGATTTAAAGGCACTAATCCTAACAACTTCATGAAGTTGGTCTTCATGGGTAAGAATGCGGCACAATGGTTGATGAAGAGTATAAACTAGATTGTCATTGGGATCAGTTCGAAGAATTTTTATACGTTTAGGGAAGGTGATTTAGCCTACACCTTCCAATAGAGCTCTAACTTTTTTGGCTTGTTCCTACTATTGACTGAATTTAAAGTTGGCAGGTCTAGGAGGTCCATTATTATTCCAGAAGGCAGAGCAAAGAATGGTTGGAGGGTATTTGGGTTAGAATTAAGGAAAATGTTGGAACAAGAAAACTATGTGAATGGTGGTTTTGGTCATTCGAAATTTGTAGCTCAACTTTATAAGGATAACTCAGGGGTTCAACCATTTAAAACTTTTGCCGATATAGTGCGTGGGCATCAGGTGCAGGTCAGGGGCAGAAATTAGCCCAATCTGTTAAGTGCTCATGATAAAGGGAAATTGCAATTAGGGGATAATAAGGGGGAGAAGCAGAACCCAGTTTTTGAACAGAGGATGTTGAGTGAAATGTCGGTGAGCATACCAGGTCCGACTACTCTAGGAGGAAGAGATGTGGGTTCTCGACACATTAATGTGGAATTTAATTTGGAGACAAATCTGGTAGGAAATAAAAGGAGATTTTTGTTGAAATTCAATTCAAATTGGAATGAATCTGTTTATGGAAAAGAAGGTGAACTGAGGAATTCTTACTGGACAGGAGAAGGCTTGACCATAGAGGTGAATGGGGAAGGAAAAATGTGTGTTGCATGGAATTCTAATAAAGGTGGACTGATGAGTTCTAAATGGGTCAAAATGAGTCAAAGGGAGCACGTGGTGGGTCCTTCTAGTGGGTCACAGGTTCAAAAAAATCCTATGGTAGGCTTAGACCAATATAGGTGTGTTGCATGGAATTTTAATAAAGGTGGATTGAGGAGTTTTAAATGGGTCACAAGGAGTCAGAGAGAGCACGAGGTGGGTCCTTTTAGTGGGTCATAGGTTCAAAAAAATCTCTTGGTGGGCTCAGACCAAGATTATAACACTCAAGTGGGCTTTCCAGTTATCCCTAATCTAGAGTCCACCTGCCCAATTAGGAAGGAAATGGGAGAGAACCCATCCTTGGGTGACCTGAGACCATCAAATCACGAAGCCCAAGCATCGACGATGTCTAACATACCTCACAAAGCTTCAGTTGCTCAGGTTGTGATTTCGGGTCACCGTGATGAGTTTATGAGGGAGGTTGACACCACAGGTGCTGGTGGATCTCATGCTGAGGAGTCACTAACGCCACTGGAGAAGGCCGATATAATGCGAAACCAATCCTCGAAGACGGCGATGAGCTCAGCTGGTCAAACCAAGATGATGGGTCGCCCCGCGAAGGCATCAGTGGTGACCCAGTGTCCTTTTTCCAATGGGTTTGGTGCCGAGGACTCACTGGCGACACTGGATAGGGCTGATATAGCTTTAATCCACACCACGAGGACGAATACGATGTTTGTTCCTCTAACTAAGAATATGGGTTGCCTTGTGAAGACTTCGGTGGAGGCTGAGTGTCTTATTTTTGATGGGTCTTCCATCGATAAGCCTCCAATCACATTGGGTAAGGCAAAAACAAAGGGTGACAGGGCATTAATAGGTCTTGTGTTATCCAATTACGTTCTAAGTCCATTGAGAGTTGGGACTAAGGAGTTGGGTGTTCAGGGTGGAGATGAAGGTGGTCGGGTTGATTGTGTAAGTGATATTCAAGGGATAGACACCTCCCATCAGGCTAACCAATTGGTGTTGGCATTGACTGAGGTAGAAACAGCTAGTGCAGATGAGGGCTTAGGTGATGTGGATAGTTTTTCCCTCTTGATGACTATTAATCCTTTGGGGTTGGTTGTGTCAGCTAAATTGCATAGTAATACTGAGGTGATGGGGTTTGATAACACATTGAATGTTTCTAATTGGGTGAAACATAGACTCTTCGGTTTTAGTAAGATGATGGGGCTTTCTTTGGGTCGACATGAGAAGATGTGTATTATGCTATCAAAGGCTTGAGACGGAGATTAAGGCTGCCAATCTGATGCATAGGAAAGATGTTGCCCACCGAAAAGCTATCTCCAAGGATAAAGGGAAGAAGGAGTTGAGAAATTTGATTTCTTCGGTTAATTATGATGGGAGATAGTTTTCTTTGACTGCAATACTGAGGTTGTAGTAGGGAGTTTACAATTTCTATAAAGTTGAAAATGGTGTCATGGAATGTTTGTGGATTGAATGATTTGTGAAAACTTTTGGTAGTTAAAAATTTATTACGGGAGTGGAATTGTGATGCAGTTTGCCTTCAAGAATCTAAGCTTACGGGCATTGATAGATAGTTGATTTGCAGCTTGTGGAGTTATCCCTATGTAGATTGGGTAGCATTAGATGCGAATCAGACAGCTGGTGGGGTTTTGATGATATGGGATAGGAGGGCTTTAGAAAAGTTGGAGGTAATTGTGGGTCAATTTTCCGTATCAGTTCGGTGGCAAGGTATGGGGGATGGTTTTATTTGGGCATGTTCTGGGGTTTATAGCCTGAATGATAATAACTTGAGGGGGAAAATATGGGATGAGCTGATTGGAATTCAGTAACTTTGGGAAGTTCCATGGTGTTACATAGGGGATTTCAACATTGTTCGCTTCCTAAGTGAACGGTTGGGGGGATCATGCCTTACCCTAGCTATGAAGAATTTTTCTGAGTTCATTGAGGAGCTTAGTTTGATAGATTTGTTGTTGGAAGGAGGGAGTTATGCATTGTCTAGTTGTTCGGATCAGCCTTCGATGTTTAGGATAGATAGAGCTCTAGTTTCTCATGATTGGGAGGATCACTATCCGAATGTGATCCAATGGGTTTTACCTTGTCCTATTTTAGACCACTTTCCAATATTAGTGGAGGCAAGATTAAGGGGGGAAAGTCCTTTTAGGTTCGAGAACATGTGGCTAAAGACAAATGGGTTCAAAGATAGGGTTCATTCTTGGTGGAATCGATATTCCTTCTCAGGTACTCCTAGTTTTGTACTTGCCAAGAAGCTGAAAGCATTGAAAGAAGATATTATTCAATGGAATCGTAGTGAGTTTGGAAATGTAGATCGTTAGAAAAAAGAATTATTGGAGGCTTTGAAATTATTGGATGCTAAGGAAGGGGAGTATGGCCTTTCTGAAATGGATATAGGTGAGAGGGCTGTGTTGAGATCTCAAATACAGAACCTTCTCTCTTTGGAAGAAGTCTCTTGGAGACAAAAATTGAGGGTGCTTTGCATTAAGGAAGGAGATAACAATACCAAATTCTTCCACAAGGTGGCCAACTTTCGAAGCCTTAATCCCTAAGAAGAATGGTGCCTCCAATATTCAAGATTTTAGACCTATTAGTTTGGTGGGAAGTGTTTACAAGATTTTGGCTAAGGTTTTGGCAAACCGCCTGAAAGAGGTTTTGGATCAGCTGATATCTAAGTCTCATAATATTTTTGTGGGTGGTAAACAGATACTTGATTCAGTTTTTATTGTTAATGAGTGTGTTGATAGTAGGGTGAAGAGTAAGATTCCAGGGGTTATTTGTAAATTAGATATTGAGAAAGCATATGATCATGTGAATTGGGAGGCTCTTCTAGATTTGTTGAAGAGAATGAGATTTGGGGTGAGGTAGTGTAGGTGGATCCGCACATGCATATCTACAGTCTAATTCTCTATCTTGTTTAATGGGTCTCCAGCTGATTTTTTTGGGAGTTCGAGGGGATTAAGACAAGGGGACCCACTATCTCCCATGTTTTTTCTAGTTATGATGGAGGTTTTCAATAAGATGATGAAAAGAGTTGAAAGGGCTAGTTTGCTTCGAGGTTTTAAGGCTGATGGTAGATGGGGTGGAGGGGTATGTGTCTCACATCTTTTGTTTGTGAATGAACGATTATGTTTTGCGATGCGGATGAGGAGTAGATTCTACATGTTCGGAAGCTTATTCTTTGTTTTTAGGCAGTGACAGGTTTAAAGGTTAATGCTCTGAAGAGTGAGATGGTTCCTATTGGGGAGGTTCCTAATGTCCATGTCTTGGCAGAGATTTTGGGCTGCCGGATTTGGTCTTTACCTGTGACCTATCTTGGTATGCCATTGGGGGCGTTCCACAAGTCTCCTACTATTTGGAAACCTATCTTGGAGAAAATTGAGTGTAAGTTGGCCAGATGGAAAAAGATATATTTGTCAAAAGGTAGAAGACTAACGTTGCTTAAAAGCACATTATCTAGTCTTCCAACTTATTATTTATCTCTTTTTACCATCCCTACGCATATGGCCAATAAAATTGAGAGGTTGCAAAGGGATTTCTTGTGGGGGGATTCCAAGACACATTTGATAGGATGGGACAAGGTGTGTGCACCTTTGGAAAATGGTGGGTTAGCAGTAAGGAAATTAATTACTTTTAATAAAGCCTTACTAGGGAAGTGGTTATGGTGGTTTGGGATTGAGAAGACAAGGTTTTGGAGAAGGTTTATAACTCTAAAGTTTGGGGAAGAATGGGGGGGATGGACCTCCAAGTTAGATAGAGGGGTACATAGGTGTGGCTTGTGGAGAAGTATCTGAATGGGTTGGGAGGAATTTAGCAAAAATATTTTGTTTAAGGTAGGGGTGGAAGATAGAGTTAAGCTTTAGACAGATCAATGGTATGGGGATTCTCCACTTTAATTAACTTTTCTGAGTGTGTATGAGATTGCTTCCAATAAAGAGGCATCGAAGGCTCTTCTCTTGAACGGTTGGAGATAGAGGAACGGAGAAGCTGGGATGTTTGTTTTATTCGAAGACCAAATGATTGGGAAATGGCTGGTGTGGATGAATTTCTCCGTACTTTGGGTTCAAATTTACCTCCCACTGAGAATGGAGATCATATGGGATGGAAGTTGACAAAGAATGGGGATTTTGATATCCAATCGTTTTATAATAAGTTAAGAAGTCCCTTGCCCATTCTTTTCCTTGGAAAGGTGTTTGGAAGGTTAAAGCTCCTTGGCGTGTTTCTTTCTTTGTGTGGACTACTGTGTGGGATAAGATCCTTACAAGTGACAATTTGAGGGGCAGAGGGATAGATTTTGTTGACTGGATCATTTGCTGCTTCATTGTGGTAAGGCTTATCGGTTGTGGAGTTTGGTGTTTAGATCTTTTGGGATTTAATGGGTCTTGCCAAGATCGGTTGCGGATAGTCTCTTTGGTTGGTGGAATTAGCCTAGAAAGCATTCGTCTAGCATTTGGAATTTAGATCCATTGTGCTTAATGTGGTGTCTTTGGAGGGACATAATTGGAGGACGTTTGAGGACATGGAAAGTTCGGATGACCAGCTATTGGCTTCTTTCAGTGGCTCTCTGTTTGATTGGTCTAGGGCTTGGGGACTCACCACTAGTGATTCTCTCTATATGTTCCTTAGCTCTCTCCTTTGTAATCAGTACCTTTTTCCTTCTTTTTTTTTCTTTCTTCTTTATCTTTTCTCTCTGTCTTATGATTTTTTTGCATAAGGTAGTGTTTATTGAATATATATCTTTATTACTTATCAATTTTTTTTGAAATCACTCATAATTTCTGACTTCTTGGGAAAATACAGTGGGAATTTGGTGTTGTTACTTCGCATTCAAGTTTTACACCAGCTTCTCTTCCTACTCTTTCATACATACAAACATTAAAAAAAATTACATAAATATATATATTTATATATATATATATATTTAATACGATGAACATGAGAGAGATTAAGGTCAGTTGTAATCGTAGGAACTTTTCTCTTAGGTTCGAACCCATAGCTGGTGATAGAAGTCATAGAATTAGAATATACTCTATATTTTTTGTTTCCTATTCACATGAGTCCATCTCCTAGCTTTTCTATCAATCTCTAATTCTAATCTCCCCCAATCTGATATTGTGTATAAACAAAAGTTTATTTTGATCAGTAATAGGGTTTTGCAATATAGATGTTCCCAAGGAATTTATTAAAGGAATGTTTCAATTAGGCATATATATTACTTTTATACTATTCATAATAAACTCTGGCTGATGAGTGAAACATGAAAATAGCAGACGAGAGTATAAGATTCTGGTACTCCTTATAAACAATTCATCATTTATAAATCTTAAATGACTTAAAGAGAAAGCAAAATATAAATGAATCCAACACTTATACTAAAAAAAAAAAAAAAAATACAAGACTTTAATAGCATAAGAAAAATGTAATTTTATCAACAACTTACTAACATTATGCTAAGAATGTGACATAATTGTCCAAGCCGTTTGCAGAAGGGAACGACTGGGCATGAGGATATGTTGCAGCTTGTTGATCAATTGCAGTGCTGTTTCACTGATGAAGAGCTGGAGTTGTTTTGGGTTCAATGTTGGCTAATTTGGAATCAACGATATACTATAGTGCATGGGGGTATCATACAAGATCCAAGTAGGTTGAACCAACGAGCCAAAGATATGATGGAGGAGTTTCGGGTTGCATAAGTGCATCTGATGGTCACGTTAGTGGGTGCATCATTGCAGTCCTGGCGCCCTCCTTCAGGTTCTTCTTACAAATTAAACTTTGATGCCACGGTTTTTGAGGACACAAGCTCTTTGGGTTTTGGGGCGATTATTCGAAATAATAGGGGGGAGGTCATGGCTACCTTGTCAGCCAAAGGGCCTGCTGTAGGTGACAGTGAAGAAGCTGAAGTGCTTGCGTGTCGGAGAGCACTGGAGTTCACGGTGGATGCTAGGTTTGAGGAGTTAGTGATAGAGGGTGACAATGCAACGGTCATGAAATCCATTTCTTCCTTGAGGGCTTTACGGACCAGACTTGGTAATATTTATGCGGATATTCAATTGTTAGCTGCAAGTAGCAGATGCCTGTTGTTTGATTGTGTAAAATGTTCTGCTAATTCTGTAGCCCATTCTTTAGCTCGCTATGCTAGGTGGATAGATGAGGATATTATTTGGATGGAGGAGTCTCCATCTCCAGCCATTGAAGCTTTGTTTTTGGACTCTCTTTCTCTTACTGAATGAATGATTGATTTTGATTTCAAAAAAAAGAATGTGACATAATTGACAATGAAGTATCTTTTCTTTCTACTCAAATTTCTCCTCCCAAAACATTACCAAAGTAGACTGTTTTCAAAGAATTAATTTGTGTAACCAACAAATTAAGTATTATACGACAATTAAGAACGATAAATTTAATATTAAACTTGTAACATTTAAAGTAATGAAACCAGTATCTCAAACGTTATCTATGAGGAAATGAAACAAATTAATATACCTTAACACTTATAAATATCATCAAAGCATAATTTAATTTTCCACCACCTTATTTACTTCTAGCATAATTTAACACTTTTACATATCTCTCTCTCTAAAGATGATAAATAATGTGATTTTCCAACTTTCAATTTTTTTATATTCCGTTCTAGTAATGCTACCTAGCTGTAATAATAATAATAATAATAACATATTGCACATATGGTTTCATGAAACAAAGGAATTTATTCCCCCTCTAAAAAAAAGGAATTTATTTCTGTGACATTTAGAGTTAATTCCATGATCTAAATAAATAAATAATAAAAACTTAGGTACAATAACTTAGATGCAGTATATTAAGTTCCCAATTAAATTCAATTACATGACTAGATTACATCGTGGAAGCTTTGACAATTCAACAAGTTTTTTTTACTAGATTGTTAAGAGGCCAAATTGTTTTACATCATGGATGCTTGATACATGCACTGGCCTAACTATGCGTTTAGAATTTGATTAGAAGCCAACTTATTGTTTTTTTCCTCTACTATTTGTAGATTCCATGTGAATTCCCTATTGATTCTATTTAGCTCTTACCCTTTATCTAAACTAGCTTATAACCCATACATATGCACAAATACAATTAAAAACATTTACAATTATACACACATCTTAGTTTTTGGGGCTAAATCAAATCTCACTCCTAGCTATTTTGGTGATTGGCAAATACATATTTTCATTAAACTAACGCATAAACCTTGAATTGAAATGAATGTAAAATTGTAGCATAAAAAAAAATAAAAATAAAAAACTTAGAACTACACACGTTAAATGAGGCTGGTGTTAATATATCCGTATAACATACGAATTATATCACGAATGTGTTAACCAAAAACATTAACATGGTGTTTGACCAATTAAAGATCTAACGTTCAAGGGTTAATTGCTTAAATAAATAAAAAAGTTTTCAAGGACTATATTTGAAATGTGAAATGTCCAAAAATACCATAAGCTATTCTGAATAGAATTTTTCTCCCTCTCGTGGAGCTCTCTCTCGTGTGAGCACGAGTATTCCCTCCCTTGGTAGTGTGCGAAGGGTATTTCCTTTAGCTTTTCTTGAGACAAAATGGACGATGATGTAGCTGGCAGATTGGAGAAGATGAAGTTAACAATCTCCATATCGGATGATGGACTGTTGGAAGCCATTGAGAGTTGCAATTTGAGTCTGATTGGGAAGTTCCTCACATGTAAGCCCTTTAACAGAATAGCGGCGAAGACTACAATATGGCGAGCATGGGGATTGAATGAGTCAATGTAGGTTTTAGAAGTGGGGCCGAATCTCTTTCAATTCAAATTCCAATCAGAGTTTGATATGAATCGGATCATGAGAGGAGGTCCCTGGTCATTTGATAATCAGCTATTATTATTGCAAATGTGGAAGAAGGGTATGAATGTGGGTAATATTAGAATGGAATCTGCCTCCCTTTGGGTCCAAATTTGGGGTGCACCTTTTGAAATGATTTCCCCTAAAGTAGCGAGGGAAGTGGGGAGTAGGCTCGGTGAGGTTGAAGAGGTTGAATGGAAAAAGAAAAAGGACGACATTAATATGTTCATGATAGTAGGGTTGGCTCTACCAATCACAAAACCTTCCGTCGTGGAGGATTTATTGCTGGATCGGATGGTGAGAGGTCGTGGGTATCTATCAAATATGAGAGATTGCCTATGTTTTGCCACTTCTGTGGAATCCTTGGTCATGACTTGAAGCACCAGCCATGTAGTTGAGAAACGGAGAGGACATGTTGAGTATCAGTATGGTGAATTTCTTAAGGCAATTGGGAATCGTCCAAGGGCTTCAACAAGTACAAATGCCAGTCATATGTCTAATACAGAGGAGGGTAATGTAAATGCGGCAAAACAGAGTCCAAGTCAGGGAGGGTAATGTAAATGCGGCAAAACAGAGTCCAGGTCAGGTACTTCAAGGTGTATTGCAGGAGGAAACGGCGGCTAGGGAGAAACGATCAGAAAACCTAGTAGGCTAGATAAGGGTTACTTCATGAATCATGGGATGGACGCTAAAAACACACATGTTAATAGCGTATCTCATGAATTTCATGCTAACGTAAAGGGAATTAATGCTGAAAAAGGGAAATTAGGTCCAGATATTTTGCTCACTGGACAGTTGACTACGAAATTAAATGCTGAGAGTGTTAAGGGGCTAGATCAGTTCGATTTGGGGGAAATTTTTGTGTACTCCCGGAGTATCATAAATGCGTACTCCCTCCTCTCACATAAATGGTGGGTTCGACTAATTAATTTCATGGTGGGACTTACCATTCATGTGAGAGAATGGACTACGTATTTATGGTACTTCGAGAGTACCTAATAATTTTCCCCGATTTGGATGAGGGGCAATTAGATATTATTCCTGTGGAAATCCAAGGTCATGCACTACCTAATAATATCACAATATCAAACAAATTTGGGCCAAGTAATTCTAAGCCCAAAGGAACCTAGACTTGCATTAATAGAATGGATTTTAGATTGGCTAGTTTAACTAAAACTATTACAATACTCAGCCTAGGCAAGAGGGACCCACACGATGTGTAGGAAGGGCAGCATGATGAACAGAGTATCAAACGAGGGAAAGTGAGTAGTGATGATGGGAGCATGGAGTGTAGATTGGCGGGGGTGGAGAACCACCCTTGCCGGGAGTAATAAGGATTTTAAGTTGGAACTGTCAAGAGCTTGGGAAACTTGGACAGGTCGAAGCCTTCGCAAGATTGTGAGGGAGCAAGTTCCCACAATTTGTTTTCTTATGGAGACTAGACTGGACAAGGAAGGGTTTGATAAATTGTATGGAAATTTACTGTTTCAAAATAAATTTATTGTTAAACACCCTGATTCGGGTGGAGGGTTAGCACTTTTGTGGAAAAATAATATTCTTATGGAGGTTATAAATTTCATTGCCAATCATGTTTTGGCTAAAGTCACGAAGGAGGATGGTTTTGTCTAGTACTTGACTGGTTTCTATGGTTGGTTAAATGCACAACAGAAGGAAAACTCGTGGAAATTATTGAAGTATTTACAGACCTTTGAGGAGGGACCATGGGTGGTTGTTGGGGACTTTAATGCTTATCTACATGCATGGGAGGAGAAGAGTATAAGACAACCACAAAATTCACAGATTGAAGCTTTTAGGGAGGCTTTAGACTCTTGTCATCTTCAAGACCTTGGTTCTTCGAGATATCCTTACACTTGGAGTAATAAGAGGCCTAGGGAAGCAAACAATAGAATTCGACTTGATAGAGGAGTGGTAAACAAGGAATGGACGGAGAAATTTCAGATGAGCAAAATTGTACACCTTCCAACACATGCTTCGGATCACTTACCCATTATGCTTAATGCTCAAACTTACTCTCAGTCTAGGCAGAAACGTGATAGGTGCTTCAAATTTGAGGAGTCTTGGCTGCTTAGGAGTGAGTGTGAAACAGTAGTGCAGGAGGCTTGGGAAAGAGTAGGTGAGGATAGGCTTGGGTTGGCAGCTATACATGAAAAATTTAAAATGTGTGGTGCCGAGCTTATGACTTGGGATGCACCCTCAACTGACCCGGACAATAGAGCAATCAAAGACCTCCAAAAGAAGCTGGATTTTTTAAATGAAGCTAAACCTACAGAGGCTGCCAAGGCCGAGTACCTGGAAATTAGTAAAAGAATGGATGAGTTACTACAAAAGTAGGAAATATTTTTGGGCTCAACGGTCTAGAATAAATTGGTTAAAACACAGGGACAAAAATACAAAGTTTTTTCATGCTAAGGCCACACAAAGGAGAAATAAAAATTATATAAGGGGTATCTAAAATTCACAAAGGCAGTGGGTGGAGAATTTGGAGGAGGTGGTTGAAGTAGCTTTAGCCTACTTTGAAAATCTTTTTCATGCTGGTGTTGGAGATCAGATGGAGGAGTGTTTGAATGCAATGCAGAGCAAGGTAACTGATGATATGTGGGAATTTCTGTCTAGTGAGTTTACTGTTGAAGAAGTGAAGGTGGCTTCATTTCAAATGGGACTAACAAAGGCTCCAGGACCCGATGGTATTAATGCCCTATTCTTTCAAAAAATTTGGCACGTAGTGGGTGATAATGTAGTTTTAGCTGTCTTGGATTTTTTGAATAATGGGATTATGCTACCTGAAATTAATCATACAAATATTGTGCTTATCCCTAAAATTAAAACCCTGTGAAAATGTCTGATTTTAGACCAATAAGCCTTTGTAATGTGATTTACAAAATTATTTCCAAAGGGTTGGCAAATAGATTGAAACAGGTACTCCCTCAAATTATTTCACCCATTTAAAGTGCGTTTGTACCGGGGAGGCTGATCACAAACAATGTATTGGTGGCCTATGAGATGCTCCATACTATGCACTCTAGAAAAAAGAGGAAGAAGGGATCCTTGGCATTAAAGTTAGACATCAGCAAGGCATATGATCGGGTTGAGTGGTAGTTTCTTCAGAGCATTATGGAAAAGATGGGATTTCTTGATAGAAAGGGTGATGAGTTGTGTAACAACACCATCCTTTTCTATTCTGGTAAATGGGAAAGCTTATGGCAGGATTCATCCATCTAGAGGAATACGTCAAGGGGATCCTTTATCACCGTATTTATTCCTATTTTGTGCTGAAGACTTCACTACATTGTTGACACAAGCAAAATCAGAAGGGAGGATTAAAGGATTATCCATTTGTAGAGCTGCCCCAAAAGTCACTAACCTAATGTTTGCAGATGATTCTTTGCTGTTTTGTTAGGCAACTAAGGCGGAGGGAGAGACTATAGCGAAGATTCTCCAAACTTATGAAAGAGCTTCAGGGAAAAGCATAAATTTGGAAAAGTCTTCAGCTTATTTCAGTAGTAACACTTCGGACAGCCATAAACAACAGATATTGGAGATGTTAGGAGTTAAGGAGGTGAATAGAATTGAAACCTATCTTAGCTTACCAACTTTGGTTGGGAGGGCTAAGTACCACACTTTTTCATACTTGAAGGATAGAATATGGAAGAAGCTACAAGGTTGGAAGGGCTTATTGTTGTCAAGAGCTGATAAAGAAATTCTCATTAAGGTTGTGGCACAATCCATACCTACATACATAATGAGTGTATTTCAACTCCCTTTGAAGCTATGTGAAGAATTAGATGTGTTGTGTGCTAAATTTTGGTGGGGTAAGATGGGTAATGAATGAAAAATTCATTGGAAGAGTTGGGATAAATTGACGGATTCAAAAAAAGAGGGAGGAATGGGGTTCTGAGATTTAAGAGCTTTTAATCTAGCTATGTTGGCCAAGCAAGGGTGGAGAATGGGTTCAATGCAAGGATTCTTTGCTTTATCAATGTTTCAAAGCAAGGTATTTTCCACGCTCATCTTTCCTTGATGCTAAAGAATTACCACACTGCTCATATGTATGGAGAAGCATGATGGCTGCATAACCCATTATCATATCCGGACATTGTTGGAGGGTGGGGAATGGCCTGTCAATTAATGTTCTAAAAGATAGGTGGATTCCTAACTACCTAACAAACAACATTTTACATCCGGTCCATGGAGATGTGAATGAAATGATGGTTGCAGATTTGATCAACCCAGATCTACATATATGGAGAAATGGGGAAGTCATGGCTACTTTTCATATGGAGGAGGTAGAAGCTATTTGTCAAATTCCATTGAGCCGTAAAGACGTTAATGATGCTATTATTTGGCTGCATAATTCAAAGGGAGTGTTCACAGTCAAGTCGGCGTATCATGTGGCTAGGAATCTTTGCAAACGGACAGGAACTTCAAGGGGCTGTATTGAAAGGAAGATTTGGGCTGCGATTTGGAAGCTAAAACTTCCAAACAAAATTAAAATATTTGGATGGCGGGCATATCATGATATATTACCGACTGCAGGGAATTTGACCAAGAGGAAAGTTGTTTAGGAAAACAGATGTCCATTATGCATGAGAGAGGTGGAATTAATGGTCCATGCCTTGTGGGACTGTGTAGCGGTTTAGGATATTTGGTCTGGTAGCATTCAAAAGTTGCATAAAAGCAGGCACGGGCAGCTAGACATGAAGCAGCTGATGGCGGATTTATTGGAGCAGTTAACGTTGGATGAAATGGATTTGTTCTTGGCATAAGCGTGGTTCATATGGAATCAGAGGAATTGTGTGGTGCATGTAGGCAAATTGAAGGACCCGAGTAGCCTAAATAAAAGAGCATAGAAGTTTGTTGATGAATTTAAACATGCCCAAAATAATCTATCTGTTTTGACTAGGCAACAACTCAGTGGGGACGTCTGGCAACCTCCCTCACAATCGGAATACAAATTGAACTTTGATGCAACAATTTTTCTAGGCTTGGACAGATTAGGCTATAGTGCTATAATTAGAAATGACAAGGGAGAAGTGATGGCTTCTATGTCTGCTAGTGGACCGAAGGTGAGTACAAGTGATGAGGCTGAATTACTTGCTTGTTGAAGAGCTATTGAATTTGCCGTGGATGCTCGGTTCTCTAGGTTGATTATTGAGGGAGATAATAGTAATGTAATCCCATCCATCTCTTCTCATTTAGAAATTTTTTCACTGTTTGGGAATGTTGTTAATGATATTAGGCATTTGATTTGGGGGTTACAGTAGACTAGAGTTTGTTGTGTTAGGAGAGGAGCAAATAAGGTAGCACATGCATTAACTCAATATGCTAGGAATTCTTTAGATGAAGATTTGTATTGGATGAAGGATTCTCCCCCACCAGCCTAAGAAGCCTTGTATCGTAACATTTTATCAATCTAAATGAATGAATATTTCCCCTTAAAAAAAAAAAAAAAAAAAAAGTGAAACGTCCAAAAGGGTATATTAATAATTCAAACAATAGTAATTCTAAACCATAAAAATATAAAATAACAAAATTTAAAGAATTTTTTTTAATTAAAAAAAAAAAAATTGCCCCTTCAAATTTGAGGATATCTAAAGGTCTGTTGATTGCAACATGTGTTTACATCTTTCAACACATTCACCATCATTCCTATCTAGCTTTTAGATATTTAACTTGAATATGGGATTCCAAAAGTATTTTTTCAAAGTTTCCTAAATCAATTTGGAGAAGTGCAAATATTAGATATTTGTAATTCTTGCCTTACCTATCTAGTTTGGCCTTCAGTTTAGTTGGGATGAACACCCCCCCCCCCCCCCCCCCCCCAACCAAAAAAAAAAGCATTTGTTGAAAAATTCATCAAATTAGTTGAGTTGCCAAATTTTGAAAGCTAAATTCCCTTCATGGTCGAAACTTAAACCATGTCCTTAAAAATCCTAATCTAAAGATATTTGAGTAACATATGAAATACAAATTTGATAAATATCACAAATTTGAAAGCATGGTTGTTTGATCATTAACTATTATAATCATATAATAGAGAAAGAACAAATGCATTGTTCTCTGAATCCAAATGAAATAAAAAGAAAAATATTGATACTGAAGAGAGATTTCAGAAAATTACCAAGAAGGAAACAAACGGTAAAGCTAATTGTGGTTACAAAAGACAAAAGAGAAGAATTTTAGTGAGCCACGTTGAGTAAAAAGTCCCCAAAGCCTTATTAATAAGATCTTATTGGGTTTAATAAATTGGCACAACATAAATTAGATAATTTCAAGGTTCAACCTTAATCTTCTTGGATTTTGTACTTAATAATTCACATAGATAACTATTTCTGATGCAGTCCTACATTTGGCACAAAATTTAAGAAATAATGTAGAACACATGCATGGCGCAAATTAGATTTCAATTGTAGAATCTAATTGAATTATATATATATATATATATATATATACTGAGCAAAATTATTTTGGAAGTATTTTCGTTTATTTTGATTTTTTGAAAGCATAAATTCATCATACAAAGGAACCAAATCAACTTCAAAGTTTTCATTTGAAACAGTCAAAACTCTTAATTGTTTAACATAGTTAAAATTATTAATGGGAGTAAAGTTGGGGTCAACAGATTTATCATTATCTCTTTCTTTAGTAGTTTTTCTATACAAACAAGAAGCATTAGAATAATGGTTAAAACAATCATGATCATTCAAAGAAACATTAGCCATAGAAAGAATGTTATTTTTAAAATTCTTAGATTTAGCACCATGTAAACACATGGGAACAGAAGCATCACATCTTTCAACATTGTGATCTTCATCATTTACAATACCAAGAGGACAACCAGTCCTGGAGCTGATAGAAGAGTTAGATCTCCACAATCTATCCATACTATCCTAGTTTTAACACTCAATTATCATGGTATTGTAAATGATGAAGATCACAATGTTGAAAGATGTGATGCTTCTGTTCCCATGTGTTTACATGGTGCTAAATCTAAGAATTTTAAAAATAACATTCTTTCTATGGCTAATGTTTCTTTGAATGATCATGATTGTTTTAACCATTATTCTAATGCTTCTTGTTTGTATAGAAAAACTACTAAAGAAAGAGATAATGATAAATCTGTTGACCCCAACTTTACTCCCATTAATAATTTTAACTATGTTAAACAATTAAGAGTTTTGACTGTTTCAAATGAAAACTTTGAAGTTGATTTGGTTCCTTTGTATGATGAATTTATGCTTTCAAAAAATCAAAATAAACGAAAATACTTCCAAAATAATTTTTCTCAGTCTGAGAAAAACCGTGTCAAGAGTAAATGGTTAGAAAAAATGAAACAATTGAAAAAACATATTTTATTTTTTGATTTTCTTGAAAACCATTATGTTCCAAATAATGAAGTTTCAAAACAACATTTGAGTATGATAAGAAAATCAAATCTTGTTAAAACATCTTCTTTTAAGATTTCTAATGATCGAACTCCTATTACTAGTCTTATTGAACAATCCAACTCTACTAATGAATCTTTGCATGTCATTGACCAACAACCTGACCATATTGAAAATACTGCTTTCATTAAAAATTCTGCTTATGAAAAATCTGTTTTAATGAGAAACCTTTATCCAGTCAAAAAGAGAAAGTTTTGCTCAAAACCTCTCCATCTAACATGCTTGAGGTTGTTGATAAAATGCTTTTTGATTTAAAAATTAAAATTGAAGGTACTTCTAGAAGTACACCTTGCACTATTTCAAAAAATGAAAAAGAAATTGTTGAACATACTGATTCTGACACTATTTCTTCTATTCCTGCTAAAGAGACTTTAAATGATGAATTACCAAAAATCAAAAGATTTGTTGAAAATTCCGAACCCATGTCTTTTACACAAAATTGGTATTCCAGATCTATTCCTCCCGATATACAGTTTCAAAAAAGAGTTTTTCAACCACAAATTTTTGATAAGCTTTACAAATGGAATATTGCTGGATTAGCTGAACAAAAAATCATAAGTCATATGTCTGAAGTTGGTATTGCTCACCAAAATAATCATGATATTGATCACCTTGATATTGTTGATTTACTCACTAATGATTTTTCTAGCACTTTTCATGAACGGGATCTATATCCCACAAGTTTGCCTATTTTTACTAAACATATTGGTTGCGGTACTATTATTTATACCATCCCTAAATATTTTGTTGGTCTTCCTTCTAATATTTCACCTCGAGTTTTTGGATATGGTTACAAATGGTATCAAGATGTTTTTGTTTCCAGGAATATGCTTCAGCAAGATTGCCATAAGCCTTGTTGGAAAGAAAGGTTTATTGACGGTCTGCCTCCAATCTTTGCTCATAAGGTAAAACAGGTGTTAACGAGTACAAATGATTCTCTTAATTATGATAACCTAACTTATGATAACATTTTTAATGCTATTAAAAAATCTAATGCTAGTATGTGTAATAATAAAAAATTATTAACGTATCAATTACAGATTAAAAAAGCTAATTTTTGTAAACAAGATGGTCTGCCTCCTATTAGACAAAAAGGGAAGAAATATGATAAGAGTCACAAAATATATAGTCATGTAAAATATAAAAGATACAAAAACAACTTTGATAAACCTAATGATTTTCATGTTAAAAAGAAAAATATTTCTGGAAAATATAGACAACTTGGTAAGTTTAAAAATAAGTTTCACATGTTACAAAGTGATAATAGAAATCAAAAAGAACTATTTCAAATCCTTGATGATTTTCCTTTAAACTTGTTAAATATGTTAAAAATAATTCCCTGCAAAAATATTAAATTTGTTAAAACTCTGACTAAAAGTAAAGAAAATGATAAATCCACTTTAGGCTTTAAAGAACCTTTTAAAAGACTAAATAAAGGAAAATCAAACGATTTAACTATTAATGATTTACAGCATGAAATTAATATTATTAAGCAAGAGATAAGTGAGTTAAAATATAAAAATAAGAATATTAATCCAGAGCTGATAATGCTAAAAGTTGGTAAAACTGATAAAAAACATGATGAGCACAAAGATGGAGATGAATCCAGTCAACAGGCTCTTCTTTCTGATAAAGGTATTACTGATGTTTTCATTGATTCTCAACTTGCTCTTGTCAATAAAATACTTCTTCCAAAATGGTTTACAAAAGTTAAAATTGTCGTTTCTCCTGATTATCATTTCACTGTTATTGCCATGATTGATTCTGGTGCGGATATGAACTGTATCCAAGAAGGATTGATCCCTTCAAAATATTTTGAAAAATCAACCGAAAGATTGGTTTCAGCTAATGGTTCCCAAATGAAAATCAAATATGAATTGAATAATGCTCATGTCTGCCATGATAATGTTTGCTTCAAGATTCCTTCTGTTCTTGTCAAAAATATGACTGATAAAGTGATTCTTGGTTTGCCTTTTATAAATGCTTTGTATCCTTTTCTTGTTGAACATGATGGAATTACTACCGATCCTTTTGGACAAAAAGTTAAATTCAAATTTGCTTCAAAAACTAAAATTGATGATGCTTTAAACCTGATCCATGCTAAAGTTAAACATCTTAACTTCCTTCAACAAGAAGTTAGATACAAGAAAATTGCTGAACAAATTTCTAATAAATTATTACAATCAAAAATAGATAATTTTCAAAAAATGTTGATTGATAATGTTTGCTCTGATGTTCCTAATGCTTTTTGGCATAGAAAGAAACATATTGTTGACTTGCCTTATGTTAAAGATTTTAATGAGAAAAATATCCCCACCAAAGCTCGTCCTATTCAAATGAATGCTGAAACTGTTGAATTTTGTAAAAAAGAAATTAATGATTTATTGGAGAAAAAATTGATTAGGAATAGCAAGTCCCCTTGGTCTTGTTCTGCTTTTTATGTTCAGAAAAATGCTGAGATTGAAAGAGGAACTCCTCGATTAGTAATTAACTACAAACCTTTGAATAAGGTTTTAGAATGGATTAGATATCCTATTCCCAATAAGAATGACCTGGTTCATAGGCTGAGTGAAGCCGTGGTATTCTCCAAGTTTGACATGAAGTCTGGGTTCTGGCAAATCCGGATTAGTGAAAAGGATAGGTACAAAACTGTTTTTACCACTCCTTTTGGACATTATGAGTGGAATGTTATGCCTTTTGGAATCATTTTTTCCCATTAATACTTGTTTTACCTTATGAGCAAAGATTGGAGGCAGACCGTCAATAAACCTTTCTTTCCAATAAGGCTTGTGACAATTCTTTCGAAGCATTACTCTGGAGATAAAAATATCTTGGTACCATCTGTAATCAGTCATAGAAGGACATCTTAAATTATTCAATAAATCAGAAACTCGAGATGAAATATTAGATGGGGTACCAACAAAATGTTTGAGAATGGTATAGATCAAAGTATTCACACCATCTAGAATACCGCGACCAATACTTTCATCAAAAATAGGCAGACCTTCATCATTCTTTTTGATAGCATTTTTAATAGATTCTTTGGAATCTTCAGTGAGGTAAGAATCCCACCATCCTCAAAGAGTTCCAGAAAAACCAGTAACAAGCAAATTAACAATTTCAGGCTGATCCAAATCATGGTTATTTTGATAAGCAATACCAACCATGGACATATGACTCATTTTATTAATGATTTCTTGCTCAGATAAACCATCAATATTCCATTCATAAAGCTTATCAGCAGAAACAGAGAACTGTGTTTGAAAAATTCTTTCTTCAAATTGCATATCAGGAGGAGTAGGTTTTGAATACCAATTTTTTGTAAAAGACATAGGTTTTGGATTTCCAACAAATCTTTTAATCTCTGGAAAATCATCACCAAAAACCTTTGTAGCAGAAACAGAAGAAACAGTATCAGAATCAGTATGTTCATCAGAAACAATTTCTTTTCCTTTCTTTGAAATAGTGCAAGTTGTATTTCTAGAAGTACCTTCAGTTTTAACCTTTAAATCAGCAAGCATTTTATCAACAACTTCAAGCATTTTAGACTGAGAAGTTTTGAACATAACTTTCTCTCTTTGACTGGGCAAATCAATCAAAGGTTTCTCAGTTTTTACAGATTTTTCTGAAGCAGGTTTTTCTAAGGAAACAGTTTTTTCAACAATTTTTTCTTCAATACGGTTAAGCTGTTGACCAATAACATGCAAGGATTCATTAGTAAAGTTGTTTTGTTCAATAATACTGATAATAGGGGTTTTATCATCAGCAATTTTGAAAGGAGTAGCATTAACTTCCGTCTTTTTATCTTGGCAAGTTAGCACAATTGTCTCAAGAGGCGGATGAGTAGCCCGAATAGTAGATTTATCCTTTTCTTTAATAAAATTTGATTTTTTTATCACACTCAAATGTTGCTTTGAAACTTCATTATTTGAAACATAATGGTTTTCAAGAAAATCAAAAAACAAAATAAGTTTTTTTAATTGATTCATTTTTTCTAACCATTTACCCTTAACACGATTTTTCTCAGATTGAGCAAAATTATCTTGGAAATATTTTCTTTTAATCCGGTTTTTTGGAAGCATAAACTCATCATACAAAGGAACCAGGTCAACTTTAAAATCTTTATTTAAAACTGTCAGAACTCTTAATTGCTTAATATAACCAGAAGGATCAATAGGAGGGAAGTCTCTTTCGGACAGACAAATAGAATTACCATCATCTTCTTCTTCACTAACAGGCTTTCCATGTGGAGAGGAAGTTTCTTGTTTGGTGGAGTAGTAAACATTGCTAACTTTATCATCTGAAATTCCTTTTAATTTTAAATCAACAGGTTTGTCAAAATTCTTTTCCAAAAATTCATTGAGATCTTGATCTCTTTTAGAAATACTGTCAGATTTTAAATCAGTAGGTTTTGAAAAATTCTTTTTCAAAAATTCATTGAGATCTTGGTCTCGTTTTGAAATACTTTCAGATCCAGCGAAGGAATGTCTTCCTTCGTTGATTCTTAAGGGTTGACTATTTTGAAAACTTATTTTAACAGTACCGTCAAGGTATTGTTGAATATGGGTAAGATCAAGCTCATCAAAAATGGGTTTAGCAATGGGAGATTCTTGTTCCAAGAACCATTCAGTGGGAAGTTTGATGTCTTGCCATTGAATCATTTTTGGAATTTGAATTTTTGCATCAGGAGTTGAACATTTAATTAACATAGTTTTACCAGAAGGTTCTCTATGATTTATAGCACTAGGATTTAATTGAGTACCCAATAATCTATAATAAATGCGATAAATCAAAGCAAAAGGTTTACTACCTTCTTCCATGTGATAACCAGATGAAGCAATATTTAAAGTCAAAGCTTTAATAATGTTAGCATCATCTAAAGCCAAAGTAAGATCAGGATAACAACTAAAATAAACAGGACCATCATACAAAGAAGCAGTAATCATACCAAGAATGCTATCTTTAAAGTGTTTAAATCTAGCATCACGTAAACACATAAGAACAGAAGCATTAATGCCCTTTCGGGTAAGAGGTTTGATAGCAACTTGAACCATACCAATATGCAGGTAACTGAATTTTTTAGAAGCAAGAAATTCACTAATGTTCTTTTTAGTAAATAGGCAACATTTTTCATGAGTTTTTGAAATAGAGAATATTTGTTCAACAGTTCTAACTTTATATGCAGAATGGAAAGTATTTTCAGCCCAACTTATTTTATAAACAAATTTTGTATCAACCTTAGGAATAGTCCATTTAGTAAAATCAGGGATCTCACTATCATCAACGTTGTGATCTTCTTCATTTACAATATCAGGAGGACAACCAGTCTTGGAGCTGATAGAAGAGTTAGATCTCCACAGTTAGATCGCCACCTTGGACGGATTACCACCATCACGGAGGACAACCAACTCTTCTATCAGCTCCAGGACTGGTTGTCCTCCTGGTATTGTAAATGAAGAAGATCACAATGTTGATGATAGTGAGATCCCTGATTTTACTAAATGGACTATTCCTAAGGTTGATACAAAATTTGTTTATAAAATAAGTTGGGCTGAAAATACTTTCCATTCTGCATATAAAGTTAGAACTGTTGAACAAATATTCTCTATTTCAAAAACTCATGAAAAATGTTGCCTATTTACTAAAAAGAACATTAGTGAATTTCTTGCTTCTAAAAAATTCAGTTACCTGCATATTGGTATGGTTCAAGTTGCTATCAAACCTCTTACCTGAAAGGGCATTAATGCTTCTGTTCTTATGTGTTTACGTGATGCTAGATTTAAACACTTTAAAGATAGCATTCTTGGTAAGATTACTGCTTCTTTGTATGATGGTCCTGTTTATTTTAGTTGTTATCCTGATCTTACTTTGGCTTTAGATGATGCTAACATTATTAAAGCTTTGACTTTAAATATTGCTTCATCTGGTTATCACATGGAAGAAGGTAGTAAACCTTTTGCTTTGATTTATCGCATTTATTATAGATTATTGGGTACTCAATTAAATCCTAGTGCTATAAATCATAGAGAACCTTCTGGTAAAACTATGTTAATTAAATGTTCAACTCCTAATGCAAAAATTCAAATTCCAAAAATGATTCAATGGCAAGACATCAAACTTCCCACTGAATGGTTCTTGGAACAAGAATCTCCCATTGCTAAACCCATTTTTGATGAGCTTGATCTTACCCATATTCAACAATACCTTGACGGTATTGTCAAAATAAGTTTTCAAAATAGTCAACCCTTAAGAATCAACGAAGGAAGACATTCCTTCGCTGGATCTGAAAGTATTTCAAAACGAGACCAAGATCTCAATGAATTTTTGAAAAAGAATTTTTCAAAACCTACTGATTTAAAATCTGACAGTATTTCTAAAAGAGATCAAGATCTCAATGAATTTTTGGAAAAGAATTTTGACAAACCTGTTGATTTAAAATTAAAAGGAATTTCAGATGATAAAGTTAGCAATGTTTACTACTCCACCAAACAAGAAACTTCCTCTCCACATGGAAAGCCTGCTAGTGAAGAAGAAGATGATGGTAATTCTATTTGTCTGTCCGAAAGAGACTTCCCTCCTATTGATCCTTCTGGTTATATTAAGCAATTAAGAGTTCTGACAGTTTTAAATAAAGATTTTAAAGTTGACCTGGTTCCTTTGTATGATGAGTTTATGCTTCCAAAAAACCGGATTAAAAGAAAATATTTCCAAGATAATTTTGCTCAATCTGAGAAAAATCGTGTTAAGGGTAAATGGTTAGAAAAAATGAATCAATTAAAAAAACATATTTTGTTTTTTGATTTTCTTGAAAACCATTATGTTTCAAATAATGAAGTTTCAAAGCAACATTTGAGTGTGATAAAAAAATCAAATTTTATTAAAGAAAAGGATAAATCTACTATTCGGGCTACTCATCCGCCTCTTGAGACAATTGTGCTAACTTGTCAAGATAAAAAGACGGAAGTTAATGCTACTCCTTTCAAAATTGCTGATGATAAAACCCCTATTATCAGTATTATTGAACAAAACAACTTTACTAATGAATCCTTGCATGTTATTGGTCAACAGCTTGACCGTATTGAAGAAAAAATTATTGAAAAAACTGTTTCCATAGAAAAACCTGCTTCAGAAAAATCTGTAAAAACTGAGAAACCTTTGATTGATTTGCCCAGTCAAAGAGAGAAAGTTATGTTCAAAACTTCTCAGTCTAAAATGCTTGAAGTTGTTGATAAAATGCTTGCTGATTTAAAGGTTAAAACTGAAGGTACTTCTAGAAATACAACTTGCACTATTTCAAAGAAAGGAAAAGAAATTGTTTCTGATGAACATACTGATTTTGATACTGTTTCTTCTGTTTCTGCTACAAAGGTTTTTGGTGATGATTTTCCAGAGATTAAAAGATTTGTTGGAAATCCAAAACCTATGTCTTTTACAAAAAATTGGTATTCAAAACCTACTCCTCCTGATATGCAATTTGAAGAAAGAATTTTTCAAACACAGTTCTCTGTTTCTACTGATAAGCTTTATGAATGGAATATTGATGGTTTGTCTGAGCAAGAAATCATTAATAAAATGAGTCATATGTCCATGGTTGGTATTGCTTACCAAAATAACCATGATTTGGATCAGCCTGAAATTGTTAATTTGCTTGTTACTGGTTTTTCTGGAACTCTTCGAGGATGGTGGGATTCTTACCTCACTGAAGATTCCAAAGAATCTATTAAAAATGTTGTCAAAAAGAATGATGAAGGTCTGCCTATTTTTGATGAAAGTATTGGTCGCGATATTCTAGATGGTGTGAATACTTTGATCTATACCATTCTCAAACATTTTGTTGGTACCCCATCTAATATTTCATCTCGAGTTTCTGATTTATTGAATAATTTAAGATGTCCTTCTATGACTGATTACAGATGGCACCAAGATGTTTTTATTTCTAGAGTAATGCTTCGAAAGGATTGTCACAAGCCTTATTGGAAAGAAAGGTTTATTGATGGTCTGCCTCCAATCTTTGCTCATAAGGTAAAACAAGTATTAATGGGAAAAAATGATTCCATTGATTATAATAACTTAACTTATGGAGATATTTTTAGTGCTATTAAAAAACTTGGTATTAACATATGTAATGATGAAAAATTGTTGAAATACCATTTACAGAATAAGAAAAAACCTAAATATGAAATGGGTAATTTTTGTGAACAATATGGTTTGCCCCCTATTGCTCCTTCCAGGCAAAAAGGGAAAAAACATGATAAAAGTCACAAAAATTATAATCACTAGCTTGTAACCCGTGCGCTGCACGGGATTTTCAAAGCAAACTAAATGTAAAACTTAAAGCAATGGAAAACAAACTGTTTTCCCTAAGATAATTTTTTCAATCCTCATAAATATTTAGATTCATGTTTTTTTTTTTTAATTTGTACTATCATCAAGCCACTAAACAACATGATGAAAAAGAAACAGGAATAATAATGAAGACTATACTGCCATCAATCAAATACAATTAGTTCATATTAATCTTCTCCAGAAATTGCTAAATCCATCAACTCCTTTGGCTTTGGAACTGAACAACGTAGACAGTGAACCATCCAAAAACCCCATGAACCATGGCTACCCCTTCCCTTTTTATTGCCAGCAAACTCAAAGCAGAGTCTCTAGCAATACAATACTCAATCTCTAGCTATATCTTATGCCCTTCCTACTGGAACTCTATATACCGTCCAAAAATCTATGTTACCATCAATAGGAGTACAAAGCAAGTCATCTTAAACATATTCAAAGGGATTTTGAAGTGAAACTTGAATTAAAATATCCTAAACTGATTATCATAATACAATAACATGCTATAGAGATTCTATATTAATTTGAATAACGCAATAAGACTTGTAGCAAAACAATGACTTTTCTATCACTAAGACCCTTTCCCATCTTTATTGCAGCAATTGCTGCTACATCCAATGAAATCCCTACTTGAAACAAACGTGCTCTCACATTCACCACAAAATTTGAAAACCAAAAATTCTAGCAAATAGCAACTAAGAACTTTAGAAATTATGTGTTTAACCAATAAAATGAGTAAGGAATTCTTTTAGTTGAGGATTGGAAAAATGGGAAATATGGCTACCAAAACTTTTGAAATAAAACCTGAACATAATTAAATCAATGAGTTTAGCATAACACTCCTAAAAAGAAAAGAAAATAATATTATTGATAATTCGATTCTAACTCTATTTTTTTAATATCATGGTGTTAGCAGATGTGGTTGGTGTATTGGAATCTATTGGAGTCATTGAAATATTCACCTCCAACATATAGCAAGTTTTTGCACAGTTGCATAGAGAATTAGGAATCAATAATCATAACAATTCATTTTGCAAGGAAAATAAAAAGGATTTTTTGTTTTTTGCTAATAATACTTACCGTAACAGCATCTATTCCATTCCCTCTAATTTCTCCAACCATGAATATGGCTGTTTTAAGTACAATTAAATTTTAGTAATGGCATATTACAAATCTTAATGAAACTAACACCACCTTAAATCTACCAGGTTTAAAATGGTTTAAAGGAATGTAAATGGCACTGATAGAGTTACTGGTTAATAAGAGAAAGCACTGTTGATAGCTCAAAGGAACTTTAATGTACTTATAAGTGGGAATATAAGATCTTTTATATACTTAGCAGTGATCAGCAAAATCACTTTCACACCTGCTAGGGCAGCCCTCAATTGGATGTGGATGCCCAAGATTGATGTACTAATCTAAATAGATAAAAATTACATAGAATGCTGTTAGCAAATTGAAATTGCCAATTAGTCATATGTAATAGAACTTTTTAAGAGCGCGGGTAACAAACACACATCAGAGAATGAACCACACATATTCATTACAGAACAAACAACATCAAAATTAAATTTCTGAAAACCATAATAGGAAAATAGGTCCTAAAAAGAAATTGGAACAAAAACTTAAATATCAGCACAATGTTCAATATTATACTAATTTGATCCCAACAACATCTTTAAGATTAGTTACATATAACTGTTTTTAACTCGCGCAATGTGAGGGATTATTTAATTGATGTATTAGGTATCCCATGCGCTAATCTAGTCACAAACATTGAAGTTAAGATCATAATTCTAGCAAGTTTATGTCGATAATGTATCAGTTTGTTGTAAGCTTTCCCTAGTAGGTTATTCTTGCATTTCATTATAGTATTTGGAAATCATAAGCTCATAAAATAGTGGCCTACGAAATTCTAGAAACTGTATTACAAAAAGTTACTATTGTGAAACCTACAATTGGTACACTCCTCCATGGATCTCTATTAAAAAATACATTTGAACAGTTCTAGGTATTTTAAATATTGCAAGAATTAATTAGTCAGACTTAATAGAGCAAATGAAAAATATAGAAATGAGCAAGTAAAACCTAATATGTGACCCCCCCTTCTTTTGACTCAAAATTTTGTATTGCTAAGCACATCCCTAAGAATTCCATTACTCATCTATAGAAAGTCAGCCCACTGCCTTTTTTTTATCTCTTCATTGGGTTGCAAAGCAAAATTCTCAATAAAAACTCAAGAACTAACACCAAAGGGTCGGTGCACGCACATATGAAAAATTATGTGAATTATAAAAATCAACAGTTACAGTACATGAAACACTTTATGCTAGAGACTACAAACTAAATATACAAAACTGGCTTGAAATTGAAATTAGCAATTATAGAACCCTCACTATTGCAAACTAAAATATCTCAAAAACCAACAAAACATTGTCACTGAGCTAGTCTGAATAGTAAAACCTCACAAACACAAATAAGTCAAATTGATTACAAAGCATAGTGAACAAAAATTTGAGGAGAATTCCAACCTTCTATAAGGCTGCTGGAAAAAGGGTAAAAAAATTAAAGCAATTCCAAATTTTCAACAATTTTACGAATTAATCTATAAAAATAGAATGATACAACATAAATTAAGCCATAAGGTGCAAAACGATGAAATATATCATTAGAGGACATATATCAATAGAGAAATAATAATAAAATTAAATATCAAGAAGAAAAACAACAAAGGCGATTAGAGAAAATGTGGTTCGATCTACAAAAACTCAGTAATTAACATAAAAAATCGAATAATTTTACTTAATAAAAATATAAATAACTGTACTCTCAGTAATCAACTTTTTTTTTTTTTTTTTGCCCTTTTGAGAACGATTCAACAAAACATAGGTCTACACAAAGCATTAATCAATTCAAATTTTAGGGGCAAACCAAAAAAAGCACAAACCTAACAAAAATCTGCCAAACAAAAACAAAAATTAATCAATATAACAATCAAACAAAATAGAACTCAAGAAATTGAAAAAATAAACGGGAGATTAGGGAAAAAGGTAGCCAAACCTTAAACCTTGATTGAGTAATGCGGCAAAACAGCATTTAAGAAAATCTTTGTTATCTATCTGTTTGTTTCTATTTAAAAAATGCAATAAATAATTCCAAGGAAACCATTATTTCACTTTGAGAGAAATCATCCATAAATTTATACTCTACAGTAATCGACAAAACATAAAGGCAAACAAAAAAAAGTGCAAACCTAACAAATATCTGCCAAACAAAAATAAAATCTAACCAATACAACAATCGAAGAAAACAGAACTCAATAAAGAAGACTCTCAAAACGGTGTACCGTGCGGTTTTTTTAAGCTTAAACTGTATATGTGGCTGTTTTTAAAGTGGTCTTTTTTCTTGATGTGGCAACACCTCCTTAATTGCAGGAAAAGGCTTCTGCTTTTAGGTATAGCTAGCTTGTAACTTGTGCGCTGCACGGGATTTTTAAAGCAATAAAAATATAACACTTCAAATATTGGCATACAAATTAGCATAAAAATAAATTGATAAGATTTAATATAAATTATAGAATAGCTTTCAATAGAAACTGGAATGTACCATAAGTGCAAATTTATTTTATTGAAAGAAACCATTTAGATTGGGATACAAATTAGCTTACAAAGAAATTGATGAGATGTTATATAAATAAGAGTTTAGCTTTCAAAAGAAACTATAATGTACCAAGTGCACATTTATTTTATTGAAGGAATCCATTTAAATCATTCTTAATAAATATTAAAAGCAACAAAAATCAGACTCAACAATTTCTTTTGATACAAAATCAAAATCATATAGCTTTTTGGCAATCCAAATCACAATTTCTGACTGTATCTTATCCCTTCCTACTGAAATCCCATATTGTCAATCATGAAAACTGTTCCCTATCCTACCTGGGTTTAACATTTAAGTTTTAGTAACTTCCAAGGGTCAATCAAAAACATTTTGAAAATCTAAATTACCATCTGTAGGAATACAAAAGGAATCATCTTAAACATATTTAAAGAAATTCTGAAGTGAAGTTTGAATAACAATAACTTAATCTAACTTTCATAATACAGCAAACATGCAACAGAGATTCTATAATAATTTGAAGAAGGCAATAAGACTTATAACATTGAGTTTTCTATATTCAGGCCTCTTTCTCACCTTTATTGCATCAACTTCAGCTGCATCAGATGAAATCCCCATCTGAAATAAAATTGCTCTCACATTCACCACAAATTTTGAAAACCTCAAAGACCAGCAAGCAGCAAAGTAATAAATATCTTTTCCCCCTTAACCTGATTTTTTATAATAGCTTTCAATTTATTTGGACATTGTATTGTGAATGACAAATAGTTGAAAATTTAAGATAGAGTTACATATCTTTTTAATAATCCAAACCCAAAAAAATACGTTGCAAGCACATTACTGATATCAAATGCTGAACAACAAAGGTTAGCACATTTGATGCACATGGTAGGATAAGTAATAAATCCCACAATTGGCCTGGGGAAGGATTACATTTATTCATACATTAAGGGAGTGTTGTAGAATGGTAACAAACCTCAAAAATGTCTAAGTGAAAGTTAATGCCTCCTTATTTAATAATTTTTAATGTATTATAATCTTTAATAATTAAAGCATTAATAAAATTAATGAATGCAAAAGCAAACTATATTGGCCATTTATATCTTGCATATTTTATAGTCTTTAGTTAATTTAACAATTTCGGCCAAAAGAAAAATCAGTTTTACAATATAACAGTTGTAGTCAATTGCAGCAAATAAAGTAATCCTTGGAAAGAACATTTAACTCATGCAATGAAGACTTCCTTACCGTGATTATTCATACAGCTTATAATATTTCTTTAGTACCGGATCAAATGTCATTAGCTAATTCTAAAAAGTACAACATGAAAGATTCTAGAAATAATGGAATACGGATAATACACAGTTGTGGTGCATGATTAGAATACAATCTGATCGCAACATATCATGAATAGAATACACACCCTGCTCACATAATCATGATGCCATATTTGAAAAGGCATTTTTTATTTTTATTTTTTCATTTTTGTATGATACCTAAGATTGTACCATGTGTAATAAATTGGGAAAAAAATGAATTCAACAAACTATTAAAATGGTCATAACCCATTGTCTGAAATTAATACCTGATTCTTCAAAAGAATGAAACATTGAAGAAATTGAAAAGCATCCCCCAAAGAGATCCACGTTACTTCTTCTAAAAGACCTAGAAAAGGAAAAAGCCCAATAATCTATTGCTCTGTTTTGATCTTTAAAGTATCCAAAAGAGACTGGAACCCACTTAAGGACTTTCATTCCATTCATCTGAATTTTAACTGTACACCATAAATAGATACCCACACATCAATTTAACCAAATACCCAAAACAAAACAAAACCAAAAAAAAAATCTAACTCAGACACCTTAATCAGGAATATAACCCAAAAAGTCAAATAAGAAACAATCCAGCCAAATTATTAAAACCTGATCTAATTTAATGTACAAACTGAAAAGCAAAGAGAAAAACTAACCGATAGCAGTTCCTGAAGGACGGTAGATGTTTTGAGGAAGTAAGACTTTATGCGAATTCTAATCTTGAGAGAAATTGAGAGTGTTACGAATATATGGCAATGGAAGTTTTTTTTTTTCGTTTTTTCTTTTTCTTTTTATCGGGTTGATTGGGATTGATGCGGGGCCAAACAGACAGGCTTATCACTGATGTCAATTTCCAAACCGTTTTAGGCTTTTTATGTTTTTTTTTTTTTTTTCCTTACGTTGTACCGATCGAGCTCGAAACAATGTAATGATTGGGCTTTTCTACCACAATAAATCAAAGGCAAAATCCCTAATGTTACCGCAAAATATATATAGATATATATATATAAAGGGATAATTTGAAACCAAAGCATCCAAAGAAAGAGAATAAAAAACACAGATATAAAAGAACCCTAGAAAATTAAGTAAGGGGAACTTCCGGTTTTGAATTCAAAAACACAGATATATTGAAGATTTAAAATTCTAATTCGAATAGGAAAAGCAATGGTGAGGATTTTCAGTCTTTCAAACAACAAAAACAGTATTTGAAGAGGAAAGGAGTATGCTGACCTTCAATACAAAAAAACAGAGACTATACCGGTGGAGGGTATGGTGGTCTGATGGTGGCAAAGGCCTAACTGTCTTCTTAGATTTTTCTCTCTCCACCATCTATGATAGACCGAATCTCTCTCTCCATTGTTCTCTTTCTCGGTTCTTCTTGTATTTCTACAACGTATCTCTCTTTCTTAACCGTAATTTGGGTTTTTATACGTTTCTTTTTTTTTTTTCCCCTCATATGGTGTAATGGGCTTTCAATCCATGTAACGATCGGTCTTTCCAACCTTTTAAATGGTAGACGTGGCAGAATTTTAAGTGACCATTTAAACACAGTTCCACATGAACTGAAGAAAAAAAAAGCATTGATCAACAACACCTACATGATCAGCCACACCTACAAAAAGAAAAAGCTACTAATGGTCACACAAACCCACCTCCATCACAATCCAAGCCTCAAACCAAAACCACACCGATACAGACAACCAAATCCGAACACATCAACATACAAATCCCTAGATCGACAATACAAAACCGTAGTCCACACCCACCAGAAAATCACATGCCAAGAAAACCAATCAAAGACTATAAGGACCCAGAAAAACCCACAACTCTTCTATTTTCAATAACTCATAAAAACCCATAAATTACAACTTATTTATTTCGAAAATCACAACTAAATAAACCAAACAAAACCCATAGATAACAGAAAACCCAGGCCTAATTTTCGGACTACAGCCATGAAGTAGCAGATTAGTCCACACCCACCAGAAAATCACATGCCAAAGAAACCCATCAAAGACTATAAGAACCCAGAAAAACCCACAGCTCTTCTATTCTCAATAAATGATAAAAACCCATAAATTACAATTTATTTATTTCGAAAATCACAGAGCATTGCCCCTGAATTAAAAAAAAAAAAAAAAAAAAAGGATTCAACTCTGCCATGATTTCAAACAAACACAGTACTCGCATGAACTGAAGAAAACAAAAAGCATTGATCATCAACACCCACATGATCAGCCATACCTACAAAAAGGAAAAGCTACTAATGACCACACAAATCCACCTTCATCACAATCCAAGCCTCAAACCACAACCACACCGATACAGACAACCAAATCCGAACACATCAACATACAAATCCCTAGATCGATAATACAAAACCGTAGTCCACACCCACCAGAAAATCACATGCCAAAGAAACCCATCAAAGACTATTAGAACCCAGAAAAAGCCACAGCCCTTCTATTCTCAATAACTGATAAAAACCCATAAATTACAATTTATTTATTTCGAAAATCACAACCAAACAAACCAAACTAAACCCATAGATAACAGAAAACCCAGGCCTAATTTTCGAAATACAGCCATGAAATAGCAAATTGGCATCAATGGAGTCAGATCCAAGGGTCTATTTTTTTAAAATCAGAGCAGCTACAAACGAAAAACTTTAAATATATACCAAATCTATTTCAGTTTAAGAGAAATCATTAATACATTTCAAAACCCTAGAAACCGTAATTATATAGGAAACCAACAAAGAGGGGAAAATGCCTACCTTCTGAATTATATATTGTTGAAAACCAAAGACGGGCGAGCTTCTTAAACGTCTGTTGTTGCAGAACACAAAGGAAAATGTTCAGTCTTCACTATTGTAGAGAACGAACAGGATTTTTTGCTGGTGCAGAGACTTTTTTTTGTCCGTCTGTTTGATGGATTGGAACACGCTAGGCTGATTTGTGTGTATATGGAGTTCAGTGAAGAATCGCAACTTAGAGTGAGTATGAATCTTGATCGGTGAAAAACGGTTTGGGTTTTAGGGTTTTTTTTTTTCCCCTTTTTTTCCTTTTTTTTTTTTTTTTGTGGATAAGCGCCTGGTTTTTTTTATAAGGGCCTGGGTTTTTTTTTTTAATTTCTGGGTGAACGGGCTGGAGGCTGTTCTATTAGGCCAGTGTTTTATTTTGTGGATAAGCCCGTGTTTCATTTTGTTTTCCCTGGGTAAACGGGTTGACGTCTGAAACAGTGCCTGGGCCTGGGTTTTTTTTTTTTTTATTTCTGGGTGAACGGGCTGGAGGCTGTTCTATTAGGCCAGTGTTTTATTTTGTGGATAAGCCCGTGTTTCATTTTGTTTTCCCTTGGGTAAACGGATTGACGTATGAAACAGTGCCTTCCAAATGCACCGTGCGAATTTTTAAAGAATTAACATTACACGTGTCAGCATTTTAAGGGGTCATTTTTGCTAACGTGTCAACACCTGGTTAAAAGCTTCTGCTTTTATATATTGTATTAGATAACAAATATAAAAAATACAAAAATAATTTTGTCAAAACTAATGATTTTTATGCTAAAAAGAAAAATGTTTCCAAAAATTATGATAAACACATGCCAGGAAAAGGTAAATGTTTTAACTGTGGAAAACCTGGTCATTTCAGTAAAGATTGTAATAAAAAACCTGGTAAATTAAAGAATAAGTTTAACATGTTAAAAATTAATGATAAAGAGCAAGAAGAATTGTTCAGAATCCTTGAATCAAACAATTCGTCTGATTCTTTGGAAGATGACTTTTCTTCTTCATCTGATTCTCGTTACCAATCTGCTGATGATTCTTCTGATTCTCCTAATATTAAAATTGGCTGTAGAGATTCTTGTTGTAATATTATTAACTTTGTTAATACTCTCACTAAAAGCGAAGAAAATGAAAAATTAATAATCCAATTAATCAATCAAATTCAAAATCTTGAATTGCAAAAAGAATATTTAGATAAATTTAAGAAGAATTTGTTAAAAGATGAAACTGGTAAAAAATTAAAATCAACCATAAACTTTGAAGAAACTTTGGAAAGATTCAATAAAAAGAAATCCAAAGACTTAACTGTTAATGATCTTCAATCGGAAATCACTGTTGTTAAACAAGAAATGCTTGATTTAAAAAACGAGTTTAAAAATCTTAAAAATGATAATCAAAATATTAAACAAGAATTAATAATGTTAAAAATTGATAAAAGCCTTGATCACCAAATTGATAATGAAATAGATGAGCATAAAGATGGAGAAGAATCCAGTCAACAAGCTCTTCTTTCCAAAAAAGGTATTGTGGATCACTTCCAACTTAGTCCTGTCCATAAATTGATTCCTCCAAAATGGTTTACAAAAGTAAAAATTGTTGTTTCCCCGGATTATAATTTCACTGTTATTGCCATGATTGATTCAGGTGCAGATATGAAATGTATCTAAGAAGGATTGATTCCTTCAAAATATTTTGAAAAATCAACTGAAAGATTGGTTCTGCTAATGGTTCTCAGATGAAAATTAAATATGAATTGAATAATGCTCACATATGCCATAATAATGTCAATTTTAAGATTCCTTCTGTTCTTGTTAAAGATTTAACTGATAAAGTAATTCTTGGTTTACCTTTTATAAATGCTTTATATCCTTTCCTTGTTGAACATGATGGAATTACCACTGATCCTTTTGGACAAAAAATAAAATTCAGATTTGCTTCAAAAACTGAAATAGATATTGACAATCTGACTTATGTAAAAGATTCTCCCATGCATATTCTTGTCCAAGAAATAATGATGAGTTCTTATTCTAAAAACAATACTCACCGAACTAATACTATCAATCGTCCTCACATTTTCAATACTTCTTTGCAGGAATCGGACGATGATGCGAGGATAAGTACCACTAATAAGTGGGATACTAGTTATATTTATACCTATACCACTAGTAAGTGGATTATTATGGCTTCAAAGGGAAAAGCTCCTGTACAGGACTATGCTCAACCCAAAAGGCTCCTAATGGGACAACCTTTCATGATGCATGAAGGCGCTTCTTCTGGGGTAAAATCCAAGGAAGTAATATCCCTTCAAAGAGATGTCCCTGCAAAGGTGACATACTCTAATGGTGATATAATAATTGCTTTACAAGAAGTTTTAGCAAAAAATTTACAATTCCACAATGGTACCTACTCAGAATTACCAGCTTCTATTAAACTCATTCTTGATAACCTGCAATCTGCCTTTATCGAAAAACACCATGAGATTTTCCAACAAACACTTCGAGCCCTTGAAATCCACCTTGTTAACCTCACTGCTCAAAATGAAGTCTACACACACTACTATAAAAAAACCTTTGCTACAGAAGATGACTTCCTTCTAGAAAATGAGGCTTTTAGAAGTCATCATGTTAACCATCTAAATATTACAAATGATCTTTACCTCAGTCAACTCTTTGGCAAAGAGGATATCCATTCAAAGGATAAAATGACTATAATGGGCACAGATTATGCTAGATTGAGCCTTAAGACCCAATCAGTTTTAAGAAGTGCTGTTGCCAACTTGCCAACAGATATACAATTACGTATTCTGGAAAGCAAGGCTATGTCTAGATCTTTTGATCTATGGTTCAAATATTTCAAAACACTTGTTACTGCTACTATTCCTGATCCAGATGAGTTAGATGAAGATGATAATGTTTTTCTCCAAGCTGATTGGGAAGAACACTTTGGAAGTAGTCTCAGAGTATATAAAAAGCAACACCCATTTCCTGGCCTCCTGATAAATTTTGATGATGGTTCATATATTGCTGATATTTCAGATGATGATGATGAATATGACAGAGACCCTTACTGACTTTCTCAAATGTTTGAATATGGTTTAGTCAGATATATGAGATTAACAAGCCATTTTCAAGCAAGCCAACTCCCACAAATTATTCAAGATTCAGTTAAAAAATTCAATACTCCTTTTGTTACCATCAGATGTTGGAGTACGTTACCACAATGGGAACGAGATAACTGGATGAATGTCCAGCCTTCAAAGCATCTCATTCTCATTAATGGCCATACTCGCCAACGGCCATGGTTTGAAGGAAACACTCATTTATCTTTTGCTGATCCTTTTACTCTCATAGAATGCTGGAGAAATTATTTTAATAACCAAATTATTAATATTGTCGACAGTCTATGGAAACACTACCATTTCATGGGAAGCACAGATAGAATTGCTGTCTTTGGTCCCAGACCATATTCTGATGCGGTTGCTCATTTAAGGGTGGCTAACCATTGTAATCCTGTAAAGTTTCTCATCCCAGGAAAACCTCCAGTATTTCAACCAATTTTTTATTGTGGATTCTGTAATAAATATGCCATTTCCCATGATCATGATTGCCATTCTCCACGAGGTCCTTTTGATGGTTATCCTTCCGATGCTGCTTCCACTGATTAATACTAATAAAGATTGATTTTCAAGACATCCCGAATTTAGCGGAACATTTGTCCGTAATACACTTCAGTCAAAAGTTCCAATGAATGCTACTACTTCAAGGTTGCTTCAATATTCAGAATGTAATCCCTCACTCATGCCAAAGATCTTGCTTCTGACAAAGGATATTTTGGAGTCTTTCCAAAAAGAAAGGGGAGGATTCTCCATAATATTCCCTATGCTTTGGTCATCATTCCCTACACTTTGCCATGCTTCCTCTGACACCATCTACTACAAAGACAAGAATTTTGGGTTCTACAACTGATTCCCCACGTTTTGGGGCAAAAAAGGAAATTCACTATTCACTGTTACTATTCATCTATCACTATTCACTGTCACTATTCACTGTTACTGTTCACTCCGAATTTTTGCCTATTTAAGGGGGGCTGTCCCTTATATTTGAAGTAAGTGTTTTAAGTGCTTAGTTTAGGACTTCTTCCCTAGAGAGAGTCTTCACTTGTGAGCCTTTCTTTGTGAGAATTCCTTGCTTACTACAAACTTCCTACCTTCTCTACAAAGCTTGTAACTCTTAAGCCTTGTAACTATTTCCAACTTGTAATCACTATTACTGTAAGTGTTCAATTTTACTTTCAATAACAAGTAATTTTAGTTTTATGTTCATTACTTGCATTATACTATTTGTAGCTACCGCCACCTTGGACGGATTAGTGCCCTTAAATCCTATTGTATGATGCTATGTATGTTATTATGTATGACATTATGTATGACTTAATGTTGTGATTAATAAAGTTTCTTTATAATTATTATCTAAAATAATGGTAACATGAATATTTGGACATTATCATATAGTCCATGAGATGCATAGTATGTGATTTAGTCACAGAAGATATAGATCACAAGTTCTTTGTAAACTCATAATTTTGGTTCGTAGTTGGTGATGAAATTGGGCATTTCATCTGCGAAGACTATAACATATCAACTAAGATGATTTGTCTTGATCATGGAAGTGGAGACTTCTAGTTGATATGTAGATATGTTTTAAGAGTTAAGACATATTGAACTGGACCGCTGTGAGATTTATTATTCTCCTAACGACTGTCAAATGAATAATAAATCTCATGACTCCTATTTGCATGAACTCTTAATCCTGAGAGAATAATGGACCTGATCATGAGGTGTAGGTTGCTTTGATATATCAGGAGTGAGATCTAAAGGCACGATCAAAACCTCAGTATGTTGGGCAACCACTTTTAGTGTTGATGGAACATATATTCTCAAGATGGAATTCATAGTCTCTTAACAGAGATATAAAATATTCCCTTGAGATAAGTTTAATGGGTTTGGTTATTCAAAGAGTTAGGCCTAACCACTTTAGTAAGAAATTACTAAAGTATATATTTATGAAATTGGATTTCATAAATATATGATGAATAACTTAAAAGGATTAAACCGGGTACTCAAGGATTAAGATGTAGTAATTTTCAAAGTGGCAGTCTACATTCATGACTTCGTATTACTACGAATATTTTATGAAGGGGTTGCGTGTATAATAAAGTCTTGGGATATAATTTATAAATAAGACCTAGAGTGCAATTATATTTATATAGTGGTATTAAATATAATTAATGGTAACTTTGGACTTGTCAAGAGTTGACAGAAAAGCCCAAGGCCCATTGGAGCTAGTGTCTTATTGGTCCCTTTTGGTCCCACTCCAAGCCACACATTAAAGCCCAATTGGAAAGGCCCAATAGGCCGGCCCAATTAGATAATCAGTTAGTTATAAAAGGGAGAAACATACAGAAATTTATTTTAAGAGAATCATCATTGTGAAGTGGTGGGTATGTATAAGTGAAACCACTCGATTATTCTCCCTTAGAAACTGATTGAGAGACCACACTTCTTTGGCGAAAAGTGGAATTGGAGTGAAGATTAAAAGTGTTTCCAAGAACTTCTAATCTTTTGTTTTGAATTTCACCGCACCAAGGTACGCTATCTTGTTCTCAAATTCTCAAAATCACATAGTGCATGTTATCAATCATGAATGAAATAGATCTATGAATGTTGCTTCCGCTGTGAGTTTTGTATGGGATACAAAACCAGATTTTCCTTCAGGCTTCTAAAAGCCTCATTTTCTAGAAGGAAGTCATCTTCTGTAGCAAAGGTTTTTTTATAGTAGTGTGTGTAGACTTCATTTTGAGCAGTGAGGTTAACAAGGTGGATTTCAAGGGCTCGAAGTGTTTGTTGGAAAATCTCATGGTGTTTTTCGATAAAGGCAGATTGCAGGTTATCAAGAACGAGTTTAATAGAAGCTGGTAATTCTGAGTAGGTACCATTGTGGAATTGTAAATTTTTTGCTAAAACTTCTTGTAAAGCAATTATTATATCACCATTAGAGTATGTCACCTTTGCAGGGACATCTCTTTGAAGGGATATTGCTTCCTTGGATTTTACCCCAGAAGAAGCGCCTTCATGCATCATGAAAGGTCGTCCCATTGGGAGCCTTTTGGGTTGAGCATAGTCCTGTACAGGAGCTTTTCCCTTTGAAGCCATAATAATCCACTTACTAGTGGTATAGGTATAAATATTACTAGTATCCCACTTATTAGTGGTACTTATCCTCGCATCATCGTCCGATTCCTGCAAAGAAGTATTGAAAATGTGAGGACGATTGATAGTATTAGTTCGGTGAGTATTGTTTTTAGAATAAGAACTCATCATTATTTCTTGGACAAGAATATGCATGGGAGAATCTTTTACATAAGTCAGATTGTCAATATCTATTTCAGTTTTTGAAGCAAATCTGAATTTTATTTTTTGTCCAAAAGGATCAGTGGTAATTCCATCATGTTCAACAAGGAAAGGATATAAAGCATTTATAAAAGGTAAACCAAGAATTACTTTATCAGTTAAATCTTTAACAAGAACAGAAGGAATCTTAAAATTGACATTATTATGGCATATGTGAGCATTATTCAATTCATATTTAATTTTCATCTGAGAACCATTAGCAGAAACCAATCTTTCAGTTGATTTTTCAAAATATTTTGAAGGAATCAATCCTTCTTGGATACAGTTCATATCTGCACCTGAATCAATCATGGCAATAACAGTGAAATTATAATCCGGGGAAACAACAATTTTTACTTTTGTAAACCATTTTGGAGGAATCAATTTATGGACAGGACTAAGTTGGAAGTGATCCACAATACCTTTTTCGGAAAGAAGAGCTTGTTGACTGGATTCTTCTCCATCTTTATGCTCATCTATTTCATTATCAATTTGGTGATCAAGGCTTTTATCAATTTTTAACATTATTAATTCTTGTTTAATATTTTGATTATCATTTTCAAGATTTTTAAACTCGTTTTTTAAATCAAGCATTTCTTGTTTAACAACAGTGATTTCCGATTGAAGATCATTAACAGTTAAGTCTTTGGATTTCTTTTTATTGAATCTTTCCAAAGTTTCTTCAAAGTTTATGGTTGATTTTAATTTTTTACCAGTTTCATCTTTTAACAAATTCTTCTTAAATTTATCTAAATATTCTTTTTGCAATTCAAGATTTTGAATTTGATTGATTAATTGGATTATTAATTTTTCATTTTCTTCGCTTTTAGTGAGAGTATTAACAAAGTTAATAATATTACAACAAGAATCTCTACAGCCAATTTTAATATTAGGAGAATCAGAAGAATCATCAGCAGATTGGTAACGAGAATCAGATGAAGAAGAAAAGTCATCTTCCAAAGAATCAGACGAATTGTTTGATTCAAGGATTCTGAACAATTCTTCTTGCTCTTTATCATTAATTTTTAACATGTTAAACTTATTCTTTAATTTACCAGGTTTTTTATTACAATCTTTACTGAAATGACCAGGTTTTCCACAGTTAAAACATTTACCTTTTCCTGGCATGTGTTTATCATAATTTTTGGAAACATTTTTCTTTTTAGCATAAAAATCATTAGTTTTGACAAAATTATTTTTGTATTTTTTATATTTGTTATGATTATAATTTTTGTGACTTTTATCATGTTTTTTCCCTTTTTGCTTGGAAGGAGCAATATGGGGCAAACCATATTGTTCACAAAAATTACCCATTTCATATTTAGGTTTTTTCTTATTCTGTAAATGGTATTTTAACAATTTTTCATCATTACACATGTTAATACCAAGTTTTTTAATAGCACTAAAAATATCTCCATAAGTTAAGTTATCATAATCAATGGAATCATTTTTTCCCATTAATACTTGTTTTACCTTATGAGCAAAGATTGGAGGCAGACCATCAATAAACCTTTCTTTCCAATAAGGCTTGTGACAATCCTTTCGAAGCATTACTCTGGAAATAAAAACATCTTGGTACCATCTGTAATCAGTCATAGAAGGACATCTTAAATTATTCAATAAATCAGAAACTCGAGATGAAATATTAGATGGGGTACCAACAAAATGTTTGAGAATGGTATAGATCAAAGTATTCACACCATCTAGAATACCGCGACCAATACTTTCATCAAAAATAGGCAGACCTTCATCATTCTTTTTGACAACATTTTTAATAGATTCTTTGGAATCTTCAGTGAGGTAAGAATCCCATCATTAATTCTTTGGAACCAGTAACAAGCAAATTAACAATTTCAAGCTGATCCAAATCATGGTTATTTTGATAAGCAATACCAACCATGGACATATGACTCATTTTATTAATGATTTCTTGCTCAGACAAACCATCAATATTCCATTCATAAAGCTTATCAGCAGAAACAGAGAACTGTGTTTGAAAAATTCTTTCTTCAAATTGCATATCAGGAGGAGTAGGTTTTGAATACCAATTTTTTGTAAAAGACATAGGTTTTGGATTTCCAACAAATCTTTTAATCTCTGGAAAATCATCACCAAAAACCTTTGTAGCAGAAACAGAAGAAACAGTATCAGAATCAGTATGTTCATCAGAAACAATTTCTTTTCCTTTCTTTGAAATAGTGCAAGTTGTATTTCTAGAAGTACCTTCAGTTTTAACCTTTAAATCAGCAAGCATTTTATCAACAACTTCAAGCATTTTAGACTGAGAAGTTTTGAACATAACTTTCTCTCTTTGACTGGGCAAATCAATCAAAGGTTTCTCAGTTTTTACAGATTTTTCTGAAGCAGGTTTTTCTATGGAAACAGTTTTTTCAATAATTTTTTCTTCAATACGGTCAAGCTGTTGACCAATAACATGCAAGGATTCATTAGTAAGGTTGTTTTGTTCAATAATACTGATAATAGGGGTTTTATCATCAGCAATTTTGAAAGGAGTAGCATTAACTTCCGTCTTTTTATCTTGACAAGTTAGCACAATTGTCTCAAGAGGCGGATGAGTAGCCCGAATAGTAGATTTATCCTTTTCTTTAATAAAATTTGATTTTTTTATCACACTCAAATGTTGCTTTGAAACTTCATTATTTGAAACATAATGGTTTTCAAGAAAATCAAAAAACAAAATATGTTTTTTTAATTGATTCATTTTTTCTAACCATTTACCCTTAACACGATTTTTCTCAGATTGAGCAAAATTATCTTGGAAATATTTTCTTTTAATCTGGTTTTTTGGAAGCATAAACTCATCATACAAAGGAACCAAGTCAACTTTAAAATCTTTATTTAAAACAGTCAGAACTCTTAATTGCTTAATATAACCAGAAGGATCAATAGGAGGGAAGTCTCTTTCGGACAGACAAATAGAATTACCATCATCTTCTTCTTCACTAGCAGGCTTTCCATGTGGAGAGGAAGTTTCTTGTTTGGTGGAGTAGTAAACATTGCTAACTTTATCATCTGAAATTCCTTTTAATTTTAAATCAACAGGTTTGTCAAAATTCTTTTCCAAAAATTCATTGAGATCTTGATCTCTTTTAGAAATACTGTCAGATTTTAAATCAGTAGGTTTTGAAAAATTCTTTTTCAAAAATTCATTGAGATCTTGGTCTCATTTTGAAATACTTTTAGATCCAGCGAAGGAATGTCTTCCTTCGTTGATTCTTAAAGGTTGACTATTTTGAAAACTTATTTTGACAGTACCGTCAAGGTATTGTTGAATATGAGTAAGATCAAGCTCATCAAAAATGGGTTTAGCAATGGGAGATTCTTGTTCCAAGAACCATTCAGTGGGAAGTTTGATGTCTTGCCATTGAATCATTTTTGGAATTTGAATTTTTGCATCAGGAGTTGAACATTTAATTAACATAGTTTTACCAGAAGGTTCTCTATGATTTATAGCACTAGGATTTAATTGAGTACCCAATAATCTATAATAAATGCGATAAATCAAAGCAAAAGGTTTACTACCTTCTTCCATGTGATAACCAGATGAAGCAATATTTAAAGTCAAAGCTTTAATAATGTTAGCATCATCTAAAGCCAAAGTAAGATCAGGATAACAACTAAAATAAACAGGACCATCATACAAAGAAGCAGTAATCATACCAAGAATGCTATCTTTAAAGTGTTTAAATCTAGCATCACGTAAACACATAAGAACAGAAGCATTAATGCCCTTTCGGGTAAGAGGTTTGATAGCAACTTAAACCATACCAATATGCAGGTAACTGAATTTTTTAGAAGCAAGAAATTCACTAATGTTCTTTTTAGTAAATAGGCAACATTTTTCATGAGTTTTTGAAATAAAGAATATTTGTTCAACAGTTCTAACTTTATATGCAGAATGAAAAGTATTTTCAGCCCAACTTATTTTATAAACATTTTTTGTATCAACCTTAGGAATAGTCCATTTAGTAAAATCAAGGATCTCACTATCATCAACATTGTGATCTTCTTCATTTACAATATCAGGAGGACAACCAGTCCTGGAGCTGATAGAAGAGTTAGATCTCCACAGTCTATCCATACTATCCTAGTTTTAACACTCAATTATCATGTTTTTCTCACAACCGTTGCATTTTGTAACACATACCCTAACCAACCTTATACCTCTCATGCCCTACACGCCCTCTCTTGGCTCAAACGGGCCTTACAGTTCGGTTCTAGGAATTCACTTTACGACTAGGGTGGCGCCAACGACAGTAAGAAGGGGACACAACAACTGAGCACCAAAGTTTCGGGTAGACACAGACGGAGAAACAGAGAACACAACAACACTATCACCAGCCAGAAAAGAGTGGCTCTGATACCATAAAGGGGGAAGGGACACGGCGTTGGAAGCGGAAGCACAGTTATACAGTGATAATATAGCTTGAAAATAATGCAAGTAAAAGTAATGCAAGTAAATGCAAAGCTATAAGACCAGCCAGATAGGCGGCAGAGCCAGCCAGGTAGGCGGCAGAAGCATTAATGCCCTTTCGGGTAAGAGGTTTGATAGCAACTTGAACCACACCAATATGCAGGTAACTGAATTTTTTAGAAGCAAGAAATTCACTAATGTTCTTTTTAGTAAATAGGCAACATTTTTCATAAGTTTTTGAAATAGAGAATATTTGTTCAATAGTTCTAACTTTATATGCAGAATGAAAAGTATTTTCAGCCCAACTTATTTTATAAACATTTTTTGTATCAACCTTAGGAATAGTCCATTTAGTAAAATCAGGGATCTCACTATCATCAACATTGTGATCTTCTTCATTTACAATATCTGGAGGACAACCAGTCCTGGAGCTGATAGAAGAGTTAGATCTCCACAGTCTATCCATACTATCCTAGTTTTAACACTCAATTATCATGTTTTTCTCACAACCGTTGCATTTTGTAACACATACCCTAACCAACCTTATACCTTTCATGCCCTACACGCCCTCTCTTGGCTCAAACGGGCCTTACAGTTCGGTTCTAGGAATTCACTTTACGGCTAGGGTGGCGCCAACGACAGTAAGAAGGGGACACAACAACTGAGCACCAAAGTTTCGGGTAGACACAGACGGAGAAACAGAGAACACAACAACACTATCACCGGCCAGAAAAGAGTGGCTCTGATACCATAAAGGGGGAAGGGACACGGCGTTGGAAGCGGAAGCACAGTTATACAGTGATAATATAGCTTGAAAATAATGCAAGTAAAAGTAATGCAAGTAAATGCAAAGCTATAAGACCAGCCAGGTAGGCGGCAGAGCCAGCCAAGTAGGGGGTATAACTTAAATAGTTAAAGAAAAGAAAGAATTATAGAACCGTCCGTGATGGCGGTAATCCGTCCAAGGTGGCAGTAGCTACAAATAGTATAATGCAAGTAATGAACATAAAACTGAAATTGTATATGGACAAAATTAAAATTCCTCCCATTGTTGGAGGAGCAAAAGTGTATTCTGGCCTTACTTAAAAAATCTAGTTTGAGTACACTCTCTGTACAAATTGAACATTTTTATAAGGCTTATTTACAAATTGCACTTCCAAAATTTTATATGTTTTCAATTGTGTCTAAAACTCCAAATTATGAGTTAATGTTATCCAACAAATAATGTCATTTTGGCACTTAAAAGGACAAAATTACGATATAAAAATAAATTTATAGGGGAAAATAAAAATAGTCTAAACTTAGAAGATATAATATGCGAGTTTTTTTATAATCGAAAATTATTATGACTTCTTAGAGTATGATGACATGGAATTCCCACTATGTGAGATTAGGAAATAGCATATCACTTGTACTCTTATCATTTAAAAAAATATCCAAATTTTGTGAGAACTATATTGTTGGTTGCCTCGAGAGGAGGTTGGCATAGAGTAATAGGGTTGTAAATAAATCAAACTGTATATTAACTGTAGGGGGCAAAACCAAGAATCAGGCCCAATCTAAGTAGGGTTGAAAGCAAGCCCGATGCAATTAATTTATAGAGATGGATTATCAAGGCCAATCATTCAAATCTTAATAGCTTTACTTAGTGATTTTAAAGAAAGGAAAAACTTCCAAGGCAACAATTTAAGAAGAAAATGATAGATGAAAGGCAAGGATTCTTATTCAAGATCTTCCTCAGTTTAGCTGAGGAAAGGTGATTCTTTGGATTACACACTTCCTATAGTACAACTCTTAGTTCTTCTCTCTCTTTTCCTTTTTCCCTCCTTTTTTTTTTTTTTTTTGGATTCCCTTTCTTGGAGGAGCTTCCTCCCTTTATATAGCAGATGAGATTACGTCCCAACCTTCCACTTGGACTACTATTGATCCTTACTTGGATACTTGTCCCATCTTTGTCTTGCTAGTGGTGGTACTAAAGAAGGTTGCAAGCTATAAGGACACTGTTCAGGGGTCATTTTGCCATTAAAGTGGCAGGCTGAGTTGGTATAGTGCATTTAACGTGGAAGTGATGGGTGCTTTATCAGGAAACTTCCTATTTCCCTTGCCTACATGTCTCTACTTTCTTCCTTGGCCCTTATCTTATTGGTTCTAAGGGGGGACCTCGGTCTCCCGAGGGAACCTTGCTCCTCGGTCAGAATACTTTCCTCAATTTTCGGTATTTGGTTGTCTCATTTAGGTTGGGCCCAATCTAATGAACAGTGAGGCCTAATTGCCCTTTCAGGTTGTTTTCATGCCACGTGCCTCTGCTTCTTGGGTTCCTTTCTCCCATAATAGCCCCCCCGAAACCTCACTCCTTTCAACATTCAATGGAGTGGAGTTTTGGTGTGTGATGGGGTGTAGGCATGTATGGGTTGTGTTCCCACATGTGAGCATCTTTTCAACTGCCCTAGGCACATTCTTGATGCTTTGGAAACCACACCGCTGCAGTTAATGCCAAAGGCGGCTGCTTATCCCTTACGTTCTACGAGGCCTTCAAGTCTAAGTATGGCATGTCGGCCGAGGTAACCACAGAGCACTGCGAACAAAATGAGTGGTTTACCAAGAGAGCTATCGAGGAGGTAGTTGTCCCCATGATTCCCTTCATTGAAGAAGGTATGACAATCCCTATGGGCAAGGTCATGAGGGACTTCCTCATTCTCGTTAGACTCTACCCTACCTAGTGCTCCCCAAATCTTTTTAGAGTACTAGGTAGCATAGACTGGTTAAACAAAAAGATAGGCGTTAAGTTATACCGTCACGATATCAATTAGGTATATAGTTGCCAGGATAGCAAGGACACGATGTTTTACCTTAGAATTAAGGTCCCTGGTGCTAGGATAATTTCTTGTCTCCTTCAGACCAACAAAGGCACAGACGAGGATTTCTTAATTATCTCGGGGGACTGACATGATGGGATATATTGTACTACCTGAGAGGGAAAACCAGGTGGGAGACCTTAAGGGCCTAGGAGTTTTAGACCCATGTGTGTTGTTTAATTTTATATATATATATATATATATATATATCCACCCTAACTTTCTTCCCTTAATTTTTTTCAAACAAAGATTTTACTGCCAAGAGACACAGCATGGTGAATTTTGAAGACCTCAATTTCATATTGAAGTCCAAGATCTTCCTACACAAAGAAGGTTTGCTTTGGGCAGCACACGTCATCCTCGGATTCACCCCTATATCAACCTGTTTCTAGTCCCCGAAGCACATCATCAAAGCCAAGGATCCTTGGCTAGCTCAGATCGACGTATCCATAGAGGGATTTCTCACTGGTGCTCCTCCTAAGAGGACCCAACCAATTAAGCTTACTACCCATCAAGTTGCTGAGCTCATCCAGGCCAAGGAAGAGCTCATACCTTCCAAGGAAAAGAAGGAGGAGGTGTTAAATGAGCTTTCCTTTACAGACCTTGAAGAAGATTTTGAGGTCTTCAACTAGCCCGACCCAGCTAAGAGTCCTGAGACTAGTTCCAGATCTTAGGTTGTTGTGCAAGTCAGTGCCAATCAGGGGATTATTAACAAACTAGAAGGTATGGTTATCCAAAATAAGACTCCTAACCTGCTGTCACTGTTGAAGTCCCACGTTGGGGATGCCACACCTGAAGTCCCAATTGACTCGAGGCCTCCCATACCTATTCCAGCTTTGTCTTTTCCCATTGAACCAAGTGAGAAGAAGAGAGAGAGAGAAAGAGAGAGAGAGAGAGAGAGAGAAAAGGTTGAGTAAGGAGGTTTCAGAGGAAGGGGAGATCTAGATCCAAACCAAGTCCACTAAGGCCCAACAAAAGAAGAATGCTGTTGAAGGCATGGGTTCCGAAGTGGTTATTGAGTGTCGACCTAGCATCCTTGCCTAGTATCCAACCTTAGTCCTTGATGGGGCCCCTCTCCCTTCAATCTCCTCTATCAAATATTTCCACCAAGGCCAGGCTGGCTATGTGGCCGACTCGGTCGAATAGGCGCTTCTCCTTCCCTAGGACACGGCAGAGCTAAGGAACCTAAAGAAACACAAAGTGTTCCTATCCCTGAAAAGGGACCTAGCCTTAGTAAGCTCTAAATTCCTAAACCTTATGACTTTTCTACTTTTGCTGGTCTTTTTCATTGTATCATCTTCTTCAAGAAATTTGAGATGATTTTTCCTTAATCATTTCCTCCTTCTTCATTTTTTTAACAAGCCATCTAGGCATCTCATGTCGCGAAGGAGTGGGTGGACCACACCCTGGCCTAAACCAAGGAAGAAGCATCTTGTCGGTTTGTTGCCAATAAAGCTTAGGCCTCAGTTGAAAAGAAAGCCAAAGCTATCCTTAGTAAGCTGACTAAATGTTAGAAGGCAAAAAAAGAGGGCCAAAGCTGCTATGGCTAGCTTCGAAAAGCAGGCTGAGGAACATTGTAGCCATCTTCAGAAGGCAAAAGAGCAACTGTCCACCACTGGGGAGAACATTGAGGCCCTAAAAAAGGAGCTTAAGGGTAAAGGGGAGGAGATATCGAAGGCTGAACATGCCACTTGTGAGCTTGTGCAAAAAGAAATCGCCTAAGGACTCAAGTCTCAACTCAAAGAGGTGTGCTGAGGGTTTTGTCTTCATGTTTGAGCCGAAATTTTGAACGCTGCTAGAATGGTCCCTTCCTTAGAGCTAAGGGACTTAAGGAGGGTTGTCTTCCCCCTTGCTTATAGAAGCACGGCCAGTTCATCCGCCCTAGAGACAAGCTCTACTGCCTCAACTTCTCAATCTCCAACTGAAGGTGGAAATCTGGAAAAGGTAGTTGGGAAGGGAGGCAAGGCTATGGAGTAGGAGCTCAGAAAGGGACATACATTTTTTTGTAATAGGGCTTTTCATTTTGTATTTAGCCTCAGTTATAGGGTTCCTAAACTTGTACCTCCTTTTCTTTTAATCAATGAAAGATGTTTTGTCTTTAAATGCTGCGTACACCTACTTTCATTCTTCTTTTTTATATATATAATTCTTATTTTTATGTGATATGCTGGGTCCTTTAAAAGGTTTACAAGCCATTTCAACGCTCGATTGGCACAAGGAATATAAATAGGATAAAAACATGCCTTATCTTGTAAAAAATTAGCTAAGCGGAGATTTAGGAGCCAGTTCTTTACTTGGACCATGCAAGAATTTTAAGAATTACTTTACCTAAGGTAGGTGACCCAAGGAGTCGAACCTGACCAAGGTTCTGTTTAATCCTTAGCAGATTTTAAGAATTAATTTACCCAAGGTAGGTGACTCGAGAAGTCGAACTTGGTCGAGGTTTTGTTTAATCCTTAGCATGTTTTAAGAATTAATTCACCCAAGGCAGGTGACCCGAAGAGTTGAACCTAACCAAGATTCTGTTTAATCCTTGACAGATTTTAAGAATTAATTTATCCAAGGCAGGTGACCCAAGGAGTCAAACTTAACTGAGGTTTTTTTTTTTTTTTTTTTTTTAATTCTTAGAAAATTTTTAGAATTAATTTACCCAAGGCAAGTGACCCAAGAATTCGAACCTAGTTAAGGTTTGGTTTGATCCATAACAATGTTTAAGAAATAATTTAGCCAAGGCAGGTGAGCCGAGTAGTCAAACTTAACCGAGGTTCTTTTTAATCCTTAGCAGATTTTAAGAATTAATTTACCCAAGGTAGGTGACCCAAGGAGTTGAACCCGGCCAAGATTCTGTTTAAACCTTAGTAGGTTTTAAGAATTAATTTACCCAAGATAGGTGACCCAAGGAGTCGAACCTGGCCGATGTTCTATTTAATCCTTAGAGTTTTTTAAGAATTAATTTGGAGGGGCTAGCTCTCGCTTTTTCAAACCTCTTAGGTTGATGCAAACGAGCTTGATGATAGAAGTAACGCATCAATCGTACAAGGCAATTAAATAAGACATGATAAGGACAAAAACAACTCTTCTTATTAAAAGCAATATCTTCATTAGTTATTTACATTCCACAGTCGGGGAATGGGCTCTCCTCCAAGTCTTCCAAGTGATAAGCCCTTGTTATTGTTATTGAGGTGACCTAGTAAGGCCCTCCCCAATTAGGTCCTAACTTCCCCCATGCGGGATTCTTCATACTCCCGAAGACCTTTTTCAGGACTAGATCCCCAGGCATAAATGCTCTTGCCTTGATGCCTTTCTTGTATCCTTGTTTGAGCCTCTGCTGGTGATGAGCCACTTGCCATAGGGCAATTCGTCTACCCACTTGCTATTTGCCTCATCCAACCTTTTCTTCAACCCATCCACTATTATTTTGTTGGTGGCCTCGATTTGTCCATTGCTTTAAGGATAGGTAGTTGTAGAATACTTGTTTTTTATCCTTAGTTCACAACAATATCTTCAGAATTCTTATTATCAAACTAGAGGTCATTGTCCGATATGAGGGTGTGTGGAACACTAAATCTTATAACAATGTTTTGCCAAATGAATCTCTTCATATCCTGGTCTCAGATATTGGAAAGAGACTCTATTTCAACCCACTTGGTAAAATAGTTAGTCCCAACAATGAGCCATCTTTGGTTTCCAGTTGCCTTTAGGAATGGACCGACTATATTCAATCCTCACTACGCGAAAGACCATGGGCTGGAAAGAGAATTAAGGATTCTTCCTGGCTGATAAATGTGAAGGGCGTATCTCTGGCATTGGTCCCACTTCATTACAAAATCCTAAGCAAACTTCTACATGCTAGGCTACCAATACCCCTAAGTAAAATCTCTATGCGATAAAGATTTCCCGTTGGTGTGACTGCCACAAACTCCCTCATAAAGCTCCTCTAACAAGGCCTTTACTACCTCGGGATGGACGCAAAGTAGGAATGGGCTTGAGTAGGATTGTTTGTATAGCTTTTACTCCTTTTAGAGCCAATATCATGGAGCCTTTCTTAGAATCTTTTCGGCCTCAGTTCTATACTTGGGCAACTTTCCATTTTTTATGAACGACACCATTAGGTCCATCCAACTTTGACCGACATGCCCGGCTGTCATGGCTTGAGGCCGTCAAATTTTCCACTATTATGACTCTTGGTAGACTTTCTCCTATGGAAGTGGCCAAGGTTGCTAATGAGTTGGCATGAGTATTCTTACTCCAAGATGTTTGGTCTATAGAGAAGACCTGGAAGCTAGACTGCAATCACTTTATCTAGTCAAGATACCGCTACATTCTCTAATCCTTGGCCTCAAACTCCCCTAAGACTTGCCCTACTATTAGTCTCGAATCATATTAAACTTTGACAAATTAGCACCCCAACTTTTTCACAAAGTTCAACCTTGCCCTAAAGGCTTCATACTCTGCCTTATTGTTGGTGGTTGAGAAGTCTAATCTCAAGGATTTTTCGATGGTGATGTGTTCTAGGGAGATCATGACTATCCCAACTCCTGAGCCCCTCTAATTAGTGGCCCCATCCACATACAACTCCCAATACGGCAGAGGGGATGCTGCAATAGTCATTATGCCTTTGTTTAGCATACTGGGCTCCTCGCTATCATCCTTCTCTGCTCCTTCAGTCAATTCTGCCACCAAGTCGGTCAGAACTTGCCCTTTTATGGCTATTTGAGGTAGATATTTGATGTCGAACGCCTTTAGTATGGTTTTCTACTTCTCTACTCTCTCGGTGAAGTCTGACTTTCGAAGCAAAGCTTGCAAGGGAAGTTAGGTGAGGATAACAACCTGTTGGAAAAATACATGTTTGTATTGCATACAATATATACGCAGCGGAAAATTAATGAATCTACTTCATTCGTAATTGATAACATGTACTGTGTAAGTTTTAGAATTTAAGAACAAGAAAGCATACCTTGGTACGGTGAAATTCAAAAATAAAAGAATGGGAACACTTTTAATCTTCACTCTAATTCCACTTAATGCCCAAGAAGTGTGGTTTCTCAATTAGTTTCCAAGGGAGAATAAGAGAGTGGCTTACACTCACGTACACACCATTTCATTCCTTATGAAAACTCTTATGAAATTTTGTATGTTTCTCTCCTTATATTTAACTGAATACCTAATTGGACTAGCCTTTTAGGCAATTCAAATTGGGCTTTAGTATGTGGTTTAGAGTGAGACCAAAAGGGAACAAATAAGACTCTGGCTCCAATGGACCTTGGGCTTTTCTGTCAACTCTTGACAAGTCCAAAGTTACTATTAATTATATTTAATATCAATATATAAATATAATTATACTCTAGGTCTTATTAATAAATTATATCTCAAGACTTTATTATACATGCAACTCCTTCATTAAAATATTTATAGTAATACAAAGTTAAGAATGTTGACTGCTACTTTGAAGATTACTACATCTTAATCATTGAGTACCAGTTTAATCCTTTAAGTTATTCATCATATATTTATGAAATTCAATTTCATAAATATATGCTTTAGTAACTCCTCACTAAAGTGGTTGGGCCCAACACTATGAATAACCAAACCCATTAAACTTATCTCAAGAGAATTTTTTTATATCTCCATTAAGAGATTTTGAATTCTATCTTGAGAATATATGTTCCATCAGCATTAAATACGGCTGCCTAACATACTGAGGTTTTGATCGTGACTTTAGATCTCACTCCTGATATATCAAAGCAACCTACACCTCATGATCAAGTTCATTATTCTCTTAGGATTTAGAGTTGATGTAAATAGAAGTCGTGAGATTTATTATTCTTTTGACAGTCATTAGGAGAATAATAAATATCATAGAGGTCCAGTTCAATATGTCTTAACTCTAAAAACATATCAACATATCAACTAGAAGTCTCAACTTTCATGATCAGGACAAATCATCTTAGGTTGATATGTTATAGTCTTCGTAGATGAAATGCCCAATTTCATCACCGACTACGAACTAACTAAATCACATACTATGCATCTCATGGACTAAGATAATGTCCCATTAGTTCATTTATAAATAGTCTCATATAATTAAATAGTTTAATTATTTATAACATGCCAATTGGATTTCAGGGTATAAACCCCAACACAACCGTATGGGCCTGAAAGTAATAGGATAGCTCCTTTGTGGCATGTATGATGGCTAGGATGGCTTTTTCTAAAGGAAGATAATGAGTCTCTGCTTCCTATAGGGACTTGCTGACATAATAGACTGGTTTTTGTACTCCCTCATCTATTCGGATCAAAACTAAGATCATTGCATGGTTCGTGACAACTATATAGGTATACAAGAATTCTTCTTTCTCAGGCAGAAAAAAATAATGGGTAAGCTAGATATTTTTTTAAGTCTCCAAAAGCCTTGTTGCATTCCTCAGACCATGCAAAGTCCTTCCATTTATGTAGTAATTGGAAGAAAGGTCTACATCAATCAGCCAATCAAGATATGAATCTACTTAAAGCAGTTGTCATTCCGGTAAGGCATTGTACCTCCTTTGAGTTCCGAGGGGGGTGCAAACCATGGATAGCTCGAATCTGGTCGGGGTTAACTTTTATCCCTTGGTAGGTGATCATAAACCTAAAGAATTTTCTATACCTTACTTTGAAGGAACACTTAGACGCATTCAAACACAATTTATGCTTTCTTAGGGTGGCTGAATGTTGCATCAATGAGTTAATCTATCCTTGGTACTGGGAAAAGCTCCTTAGGGCAAGCCTTATTAAGGTCAATGAAATCCATGTAGACCCTTCATTTGCCTGTTTTTTTCCTTAACCACAATGATGTTGGCCAACCACTCGTGTTAAAGACTTCTTTGATAGCTCTAGCCTTTTTCAACTTATTGACCTCTTCTTTTACCGCATTAGCATGCTCCTTAAAGGACCATCGGGGTTGTTGCTTTTTCGACGCTGCTACTAGACTTACATTAAGGTGGTGCCAAATAAGATCCAGGTCAACTCCCAAGGCTTCATATGCGTTCCAAGTGAACACATCTATGTTGTTTCTCAAGAAGGACAAGAGTTGGGACTTCTCGATCAATGGTAGCTATGCCCCAACTTGGAAATACTTCTCCTAGTCCTCCTCAAGGATCGCTTTCTCTTGCTCTTCGCACTACATCCTGACCTCCATTGTCTCGATGGGAGCCCATTATGATTAATTGTCAACTGCTATGCAGTGGGACCTAGATTCAGGTGGTGGACTTGGATTTAAGTGGCTTACCTGTAGTGCCTGAATCCTCACCATAAAAACCATGCACTATCTTGCCACATTCTAGCATCCCTACAACTCCCTAACGCACCCTTCAGTTGGGTATTTGACCTTCACATGCAGGGTAGAAGAAACTGCTCCCATTGAATGGAGCCAAGGCCTTGTCAAAATAGCAGTATATGGGGAGTAGGCATCCACTACAATAAAGTCTACCTTGAATGTTCAAATAGTGTGTAAAACACCTATGAACGTTTAGACCCCCAATATACAAATTACCAACACAAGCATACCATCAAACAATATATGTGCGGAATATGAAAATAAGCTAAAACAATCTAAACCAAAATTAATCACAACCACAGTAGTAATTAAAAGGCAAAGATTAAGGGAAGAGAGATGCAAACACAAAGACAACACATCGATGTGTTATCGAAGAGGAAACTAAAGTTCTCGGCGAAAAACCTCTCTACCGCCCCCGAAGTGGTCAATAATCTACTAGAGAATATAGCTAGATACATGAATAGCAGAAGACCCTCCAAGCCTAATCTACCTAGTGCACCTAAGCCCTCTAAGCTTCTTGCTCCAACAGGGGTACGCCGAACATTGTCTTCTCTAGCTTACCGGATCCCGCAATCGCCCATTGCATCAACCAAAATGAATTAGTCCCTTCTAAACTACTTCCCAAGCACCAAATAACCTTTTCACAGATATGGTTATGGTGAGATAAAGATTTTGGCTAATGTACCTCTCAAGGATGTATCAATGGAGAGGGTGAAAGTAGAGGAATTTGGAGAATCAAAGGATGAAGATCGTAGATGAGTCAATTTTGTTTTTCTTTAGGGTTTCTCTCTTAAAATTCTCTCTGGAAGCTCTCTACATTTCTTGGGTATAAGGGTATTTATGTAGGGTGTGTATGAAATGCGAAGAGTCAGGTTTCTAACAAACAGGGTGTTCTGGCGACTTGGCCTCGCGACTGGAACGAGTCGCGAGTTTGAGTCATGAGCTAACTGCCTGGTCAGACTGGAAGCTTTGTCCTATAGTGCAATAGCCAGTGTGACCCTTCAACTCCCCTACATGTTACATACATATGCCACCTTTGGCGACTTGCCAGTTGCGAGCCAATCGTGAGATCCAATTGTAAGGCTTTTCTTGAGTGCACACTCTTAAGCTTTTCTTCACACTCTCTCACACACTACCCTTACATGATTCCCACCTAAATACATGATTTGTAAATACTGAATTACAAGCAAATTTGGCATGAAATAAAGCCAACTAATGATTGAATAAATTCAACCTTACAATCTCCCCCTTTGGCTATTCCGTGACAAAAGCCTAAAACAAACTCTAGACTTAACATATGAGTTAGGAACAGTTGAACAAAACTCACTCACACCTAACTCTAGAATCTGTGAAGCTCTTGAACCATACGAACAAGTATTTCCTAAAAACAACAACATAATATGATTATTGTAAGCAGAAACCTTGAAATGCATATGGAGCAAGCACAATGCGATCAAGCAATATAAATTAAAGCAATAAAGCATGGCTTGACCAAGAACAATCAGTATAAATAGTGACCACAATGATCATTCACAAAAGGAATGAACATCTGGACATGCAAGTTAATAAGCTCAATGTAAAGTATCATTTGAATGTCCAGCACTCAACCGATACAACAACACATGGTAATTGCATTAAGGATATAAAATCCAACAAGGGCATAAGAGTGATGTACTTAAAGAAATGCATAACATTAACAATAAGTACTAAGCTACAAAGCATGGGTACAAAACAAATATAGTTTAAACAGCTAAACATAATCATGAACGATGAGCAAAGCAAAAATATAGTTAATAAAACAAAAGACTCTTTTTCTCTTTCTCCCCCTATCATATCACTCCCCCTATCATGAATCATAGGAGCTGTGATGAACTTGGAACGTATATACCTATAACCTGAAACACTTGCACAAAACACATTAGACTCTCAAGATAAAGTAAGTCATAAAAGGACAAGTATAATGTAACAAGTAAATTGTGATCAAGTAAACATGATGTGAAACATGTGAGCAATTTGATCATACAACAAAACAGTCATATAGAAATTATTACAATAATCACATAGCAAAGCAAATGACCATCCGAACATGCATTCAATGAAGCACAATAGCATAAGGATGTATGCATGACCAATACACAAACACGATGCAATGAGAACAACAAAGCATAGATACTAAACATAACTTAAAGCACCAAAAATCAAACAAGAAAACAAACATAAAGAAACACAAACAAAACAAAGTTTTCTTATTAACACAATGTCTTCTCCCCCTTGGTATATGCATCTCCCCTATGGAATATCACTCCCCCTACAAATGTGCACGAGAAATAGAATTTCTCCCCCTAAGGATGTGCACAAGAGTCATATAGAAATGACAAAATTCTTCGGTATACTCTCTAGAGTATTCTCTCTCCCTTTTTGTCACAAATAGACAAAGAGTCAAGGAGAAACGAGGGCAAGAGATAAAGGTACGAACAATGATAATGATGCATGAGAGGTGTGAGATGAATGAGAAAATGAAGCTCAAACAAAAAACAAAACAAAATGCTACAAAGCATAAGGTAAACATGACATGTTAGGATGAAGAAACAAGATATAGACTAATGTATGACAAGGGTAGCAAAGGTGTGTGCAAGAGGTGGCTATGTGCAATGCATGACCAAAGCATGAAAAATGCACATGTGGGGCAAGGTGTGTTAAACACACAACCAATGAACCAAACATGTTTCTAATGGGGAAACATGAGAAACCCCAAATTTTGGTACTCATCGGAGTCCAAACAAGTGAGAAAATGCCTAAGAGGCATTTTATCAAACACTTAACGTGCACACTATAAACAACAATGTAAAACAATGCATAAACATCATGAAATCCACCCTTAATACATGTTCTTTTGCCATAAGGGGCCAACATCCAAAGCAAAACATCAAAAGAAACCAATCCGATACAAAAATTTGATAAAAATTAAGTTTTCCCAACCCCTATGATGAAAATCCCAACTAAGAGTACAGAACTCTCCAAAACATAATCTAAGGATCAAAATTAATGAAAAGAGTTTAGAATTACCTTAAAGATGTTAATGAAATGAAAAACCATTCAAATTGATTGGGTTTTGATGTAAAAATAGTGAAAGATGGGTTTAAGAGAGGATGGGAAAGGTTTAAAACAGATTTCCCACGAAAAGCTCTTTAAAAAGCTATTTCTTGGCGTTTATCGATTGGCGAGTCACGAGATGAATCACGAGTGAGTCACGAAACCATTCTATGTAAACTCGCGACTGGGTCTTGTGACTGGGCGAGTCGCTAAAATGAGTAGCCAAAACTCATTACTCGTGAGAGTAATTAGAATGAGTAGCCAAAAATTCTAACACTTGTTTTTCAACACAAAACATGCTTAAACAATAAAAAACAAAGTAAGCACAAAACATGAACACAAAGAGTGATAAAAATCACTTCCAAATACATATAAAATGATCAAAAAAACTTTTTGGATTGATTCATATATAGTTGAGCACACACACATCACATTTAAACAAGTACAATCAAACAAATGAATAAGGCATTCATTGAACATTAGGCATGTGTGTTGTGTGTGTATCAAATGTGGAATAGTCCTTAGTCTAAAGTGAAGCTTCAATGATCAATTCAATCAAGTCATACACAACTAATACTAAGTCAAATGGTCTATCTTAATTATAGAAATGAACATATATGACCTCCCACAAGAAAATGATTACATATCTTTGAAGCTTTTCATTTGGCTTCTTTACAATTCATAACATTTGATCATTTTTTATCTTTACATCTCTTTTTGAGATACCTGAAATTTTTTATATTTCAATATAATGAACAAGCCTTTGGCTTTTTGGGCATCATACAGTTTCATATAAGTTGCTTTCCCTTTTTCCTAGTCGAATACTAGTATGTGCAATGGCTTTTGCAGCTCATTATCTCTTTTCATTTTGAGATTTACATTGTTTGAGCTCTTTAAGCAAAATTATAAAAGAGTTGGAAGATATATAGGCATAAGTCTACGCATGTATCAAAACCAACATGACAATTGACTAATCATTCATGACAAGCTTGAAGATCGATTTACAACAATCACACATAGATGTCAAGATTTTTCCCACAACGATATAAATGCATAAAGAGCAAGCTAAGCTCGTAAATGCACTAAGCCATTAGTACGGAGGTACTAGGCCAAACTCACATGTGAAATGTACTCAAACATAGATGATCAAACTTTTTGAATTTTTCACTTTTTATGTGGTTTTGGATTTTTTACTTACACAAAACAAAAACATAAAAGTAAAATCAAAACAAAAACAATGCATAAGAATAAATGCAAGATGCACAAAATGCATGAAGATATGACATTTAATGTATGAAGGGTCCTACAAAGATCGAAAGAATTAGATTAAGGACCAAAAGAGCAAACGCTCAACCATAGAAACCCTTTCTCATTCAAACAGAACAATTGTTTGGAATGAATGTCTCATGAAAAGAGAGACGAGTTAAGAGTATTAAACACTTTCTTTAACAACATGCTATTTTCACTTAAAACTGGTTTACCCTTTTTAGCACAACTTTCAAGAAGCTCAAGTTTCTCTTTTCTTTTGATTCTTTTAAGAGCATGAAACTTAGAGCAATGAGGTCTTAAATGACCAAAAGCACCACAATGGTGACAAACAATGTATTTAGGTCCATTAGGCTTTTTGGGAAGGGATCTAGCAAAATGGTTTTGTTCTTTCTTCAATTTATGACATTGAGATCTTATATGACCACTCACACCACAATGGTGGTAAGTTGGAACAAACTTAGATCCATCCAAAGCCTTAGTTTGAGACCTAAATGGAGGCTTTTACTTAATAGCCTTTCTCTCCACCTTTTGATTTCTTTTATGTGGAGAAATGTACACCAATTTGTTCTTTGAAGTAGAACACACAATAGACACAAAATCGAGTGCCACAACATGATTGCAACAAATAATTTAATCCTTTTTAGAAATAGGTTCAGCAATCAAACACTTGGCATGCATTTTAAGAGATTCATTTTCACATTTTAGCTCATCAACAAGTTTGTTAAACAAAACAAGTTTAACATCCAAGTCTATATTCAAACATTCAAACTCTTTCAGCTTTTCAAGAGAATTTTCAGAAAGTTTCTTATATTTTTCAACCAATTTGTTGGATTCATTGAGCTTAGCAATCAAATTATCCTTTTCACAAAATAACTTGCTCAAATCCTTATTAAACTTCTTAGCCTTTTTCTTCAAGAGTTTGATATTAAGAATATCAACAACACACATAGATTCAAGTAACATGTCATCACAGTTATGAGGATTAACACTTATAGAGGTATTTTCACAAACACATGGCATGTTGCACTCAACAACATCCAAAACATCCATAGAAGCATACAAAGCATTATCCATGGCAAATAACACAATGGATCAAGGATCACACTTAGGTATTTAAACCACAGCAAGTTCACCCGCTTTGATACCAATTGAATGTTTAAATAGTGTGTAAAACACCGATGAACGTTTAGACCCACAATATACAAATTACCAACATAAGCTTATAATCAAACAATATTTGTGCGGAATATGAAAATAAGCTAAATCAGAATTGGTAAAACAATCTAAATCGAAATTAATCACAACCACAGCAGTAATTAAAAGGTAAAGATTAAGGGAAGAGAGATGCAAATACAAAGACAACACAGCGATATGTTATTGAAGAGGAAATCGAAGACCTTGAAGAAAAAACTCTCCGCCACCCTTCAAGCGGTCAATAATCCACTAGAGACTATAGTTGAGATACATGAATAGTATAAGACCCTCCAAGTCTAATCTACCCAATGCACCTAAGTCCTCTAAACTTCTTGCTCCAACAAGATTACGCCGAACCTTGTCTTCTCTAGCTTACCGGATTCCGCAATCGCCCATTGCATCAACCAAAATGAATTAGTCCCTTCTGAACTACTTCCCAAGCATCAAATAACCTTCTCACAGATATGTGTATGGTGAGATAAGGATTTTGGCTAATGTACCTCTCAATGATGTATCAATGAAGAGAGTGAGAGTAAAGGAATTTGGAGAATCAAATGATGAAAATTGTGGATAAGTTAATCTTGTTTTTCTCTAGGGTTTCTCTCTCAAAATTCTCTCTGGAAGCTTTCTACATTTCGTGGGTATAAGAGTATTTATAGTAGGGTGTGTATGGAATGCGAACAATCAAGTTACAAGCTGTAAGGACACTATTCAAGGGTCATTTTGCCATTAATGCTACAAGCTAAGTTGATACAATTTATTTAATGTGGAGGTGATGGGTGCTTTATCAAGAAACTTCCTCTTTCCCTTGCCTGCATGTCTCTACTTTCTTCCTCAACCCCTATCCTATTGGTTTTAGGAGAGGACCCTAGTCTCCCGAGGGGACTTTGCTCTTCAGCCTTCTCGGACGGAATACTCTCCTCGATTTTCAATATTTGGTTGTCTCATTTGGGTTGGGCCAATCTAATGAACAATGAGGCCTAATTACCTCTTTAGGATGTTTTAATGCCATGTGCCTCTGCTTCTCAAGTTCCTCCCTTCTACATTAACAGTTTGAGTTCGATATAAAGAAAAATGTTTTTATGTTCATTTATTTAAAAAAAGAATCGTGTCCTAATTAATGAGTCTGGTTAATGTGCGCTCTTATGACACACATTAATAATTTATTTTGGGAAAGTTTTTATGAGAAATTGAAAAAACTGTCAAAACAGTAAATTACTTTTTCGTTTTTCCATTAAAAGTTTCTTAAAATGGATTACTAATATATGCCCTATGGACACACGTTAGTAAATCCCTTAATTAATTATCAAAAACAGAAACAAAGGGCCATTAATTATAGATATTTTTTGCAATCAGAGTTTTATAAGGTGGAAAAAGATTCTGAGTTAAAAATAAAAAATAAAATAATAAGAACTACACAAAAGAACTTAATCTCATAAGTCATAAGTATATTACAAAATAAAATAAAAACTAATTAAGAAGTCTAAATCAGGTGGACAAAGATTCTCCAAAGTCTACAAAATAATTAAAGAAAAAAAAAATAAAAACAATCAATGATTGAACCATCAAAGTCAGCACATCAACGGTTGATAATGAATTCTGAGTGGCATGAAACCTCACTTTAAAGTCCCAGCTGATCTGAGCTGACCTCATAAGTCCGAGCTCAAAAATCTCTTCCGAGTTTCACAGTGAATTTACCCTAAGACAAAGACGCTAGTAGTTGTAGTATAAATCACACTTTTGTCATGCTGGTCCATTGCACCTGGACATGCCCTTTGCGTTTCACATTACCTTCTTTTTCTAAGCATCTGGGTCAAAATTTTCGAGGCTGCAGGAGAGAAAGCTGTAATCTTTACCCATCTCTTGTGGCCACCATGTCCACTGTTTCAACGGAAAGCGCCGCCGTCACAACTCAGAACGAGTCTACCCAGAAGACCCATCACCCTGTACAGGTGCGTGTAACTATTACCCACTTTGATTTCTGTTTTATTTTCACAATATTTCTTGAAATGAATTGGGGTTTTCCCATTTTGTCATTTGGCCTCGTTTTCGTTATCTAAAAATTTCTTCTTTGTTTGTGTTTGTGGGTTGGCCCTTTTTGTGTTATTTGGTTTAAGGCTCTCTTTTTTGTTGTTGAAGTATCTGAATTTTTAGCTGGTTGAATTGTTATTTGGATAATAATTTGTTTTGTTGATTGGTATTATTTTGGTTGGTTCTATTTAGAGTTTGTGTTTTCTGGGTGATTGGATTGAAATTTGATGCAAGTAAATTGCATTGACATGCATGGCATACACTGATGCGTATGAATAATAGGCTCACTGGGGAATTGGAGTCCTAGCAATGCATGAATTGGATTCCTGCTTGATATTGAATAATGTTAATACTTGTTGGCTTTGAGTGTGAGAATAAAGAAGGTTCTGCTGTATGTTGCAGTCTGACTAGACTGTGTGCGCCTTTGTTTGTGTATTTACTTGTAGGCAGTGAGTGATTCTTATTTATTACGCCTTTGAAGCTAATTGCTATGCAGTCTCATCAGAAGATTGCATGCATCTTCGAATACCCTCAAGAAAGAGGCAACGGCAACCCCCATTCTGATGATTTTTCCCCCTCATATGTATGTTTGTGTGTTATGGATCGTCCTACTTAGTTCATCAAAGGTTCTGGTAGCAAACATCTAAATGCTTATGATTTTGTTCATACTTAAAAGGCAACAGGGTGCCATTTGTTAGCGAGGCACAGCTTTGATATGAAGGATATATAGAGTGGGACTAATCCCACTATTTAGTTGCCACTTAAGGGGAATTGTGATACACTGTTTGCTGTAATGCAACATTTAGTTTTAATACCTCTCCCAAACCCCGCAAAAACTGTGGGCGTTGTGCGCTGGGTACAACCCTTTTTTTTCCTTTTCACTTAGAAGATCTTAGAAAACAAGAGGTGAATTTCCATTCTGGACTCATTTCAAATGGTAATTAGTTGACCACAATTAACTAATATAATTTAGTTGTTAACTTTACAATGTGAAATGTAATTAAATGCTTCTGAAGGTGAAGGACACTGGATTATCAAAATTCAAAATATCAACAATTCAAAATTTTAGTTCCAAATAGTCCAAGATCAATTCAATGCTTGGATTTTCAAATGAGCTGAGTGTGATTAATTGGTGAAAGAAATAAAAGGAAGTCCATGGAATTTCTGCAATTTCTGAAACTATATCTGTGTTAGGTTATGGGGTAATATGTTTTTGTGCAAGTATGTGGTGACTAGTATCTTCTATTCCCTTTTGGGAATGCCCTTTCTATCTTGTTTTAGTTTTTTATATTCTATAAGGACTTAAGTTTGTCATTATTTGAGTTATTTACATTCTGCCTCCCACTATATTACTTCCAGAAGCCTTTGACATCTGTGGTATCAAATTTATGTTTGAGGATAGGTGCTAGCCCAGTCCCTGGAGAGTTTTTTTTTTCCGCCACCTGCCGTGGGGGGAGGGGTGGGGGGGTGCGGTGAGTGTGGCTGGGGGCTTAGATGATGCCATAGTGATTATAATTTCTCTGATCCATATCATGTTCTTCATCAAATGTTCATATCTGATTCTGCTACTTGTGTGTATACATTATACATGCATGGACTTTTATGAATGTAATTGGGACACATACAAAAAACCCCAGATGAGCATCCAACCATTGAAGCATGTTTACAATTTTGGCTTTGAACTTTTTTTATCCTGTTGAGGGTCAGAGAGCCTGACCCATTGTTGAACTAGCTTTCCTCTGGTTTTCTTTTTCCCTTTTTTTGGTTTTTTTTTTTGGGGGGTGGGGGGGTGGTGATACTTCCTTTTCTAAACGTATCTTCTCTGGAGTTTTTACTTCTGTTTGAAAAAGGGGATGGCTTGTCATTATCTATATTGTGTCTACTATTCCTTGCAACAAGTGTTTTGGCATTTGTTTGTCAGGTTGCAAAGCGATTGGAGAAGTTCAAAACCACAATTTTCACACAAATGAGTAGTCTTGCCATTAAGCATGGGGCAATAAACCTCGGCCAAGGCTTTCCCAATTTTGATGGTCCTGAGTTTGTAAAGGAAGCAGCAATTCAAGCCATTAAGGATGGAAAAAATCAATATGCTCGTGGAGTTGGAGTTCCAGAATTAAACAATGCCATTTCCGAACGGTTCAAGAAGGATACTGGACTTTTGGTGGACCCTGACAAGGAAGTTACTGTTACCTCTGGGTGCACAGAAGCAATTGCTGCTACTATCTTAGGATTGATAAATCCTGGTGATGAAGTGATCCTCTTTGCTCCTTTTTATGATTCATATGAAGCCACTCTCTCCATGGCTGGTGCCAATGTCAAGTGCATTACATTGCGTCCTCCGGATTTTGCTGTCCCCATCAATGAACTCAAGCACACTATCTCAAAAAATACACGTGCAATTCTTATAAATACTCCACATAACCCAACAGGAAAAATGTTCACTCGGGAGGAACTCAATGTGATTGCATCCCTCTGCATTGAGAATGATGTGTTGGTTTTCACCGATGAAGTTTATGATAAGTTGGCTTTTGAAATGGATCACATTTCCATGGCATCTCTTCCTGGAATGTACGAACGAACAGTTACAATGAATTCCTTAGGGAAGACATTCTCTTTAACAGGGTGGAAGATTGGATGGGCAATTGCTCCCCCACATTTGACATGGGGAGTGCGGCAGGCACACTCTTTTCTCACTTTTGCTACCTCCACTCCAATGCAGTGGGCAACATCAGTAGCCCTTAGAGCCCCAGACTCTTACTTTGTGGAGCTAAAGAGAGATTACTTGGAAAAGAAGGCAATTTTAGTGGATGGATTGAAGGCTGTCGGTTTCAAGGTATTTCCATCAAGTGGGACATACTTTGTGGTTGTTGATCACACACCTTTTGGGCTAGAAAATGATGTTGCATTTTGTGAGTATCTGATCAAGGAAGTTGGGGTTGTAGCAATTCCGACTAGTGTGTTTTACTTGAACCCTGAAGATGGAAAGAATCTAGTGCGATTTACATTTTGCAAGGATGAGGGAACTCTGAAGGCTGCAGTTGAGAGGATGAAGGAGAAGCTGGTGAGAAAATGATCCAAATGCATAAGTAGATGATCTGAACTTAAAATATTTCATTGTTTAAGTTGTGTTGTAGCATGATGCACTTGATGTTGAAGGAGCTTGAATATTTCATTGGATGGAAATTTTATTGTTGCAATGTTAGCGCCTGAGGTTGAAGGTCAGGTGTCTTTCCTTTTAACAATTTTAGACAATTTCCTCAACTTAAAATTAATAAATTCAAAAGAAAAGGTTACTAGTGACTTGGCTTGTTCAAGGTGAAATTATGACCTTGTGCTGATCATGGTGCTTTGAAGTTTTTGCAAAAAGATCCTTTTGCTACTCTGCTAGAAATAGTAAGATTATTATTTTTACTATTAGGAGAAATTGCACTTTACCTATCTGGGTTTGACCCGTTTTAACAGTGTCCACCCGTGGTGTAAAAGTTATCACTTAACCTACCTAAGGTGACCTCCTTTAGACCTCCGGTTACCCACCTTTCCCTTTTCATCGTTAAAAATAGGGATAAATGTGTCTTTTTTATTATATTTTATGTCTCTCTCCTCTTTTCTCTTCTTCTTCTTCTTCTTCTTCTTTGCATAAAACATAAAAGATAACTAATACACCTACAGTCACAAACAAAGCCACAAATCCATGTGAACATACACCCACAGATTCGCCAACATTCCACTGCTAAATCCAAAAATTGACTACTTAATTCTTCATAGAATAATCACAAAATAAAACTCTAACCCTCTTTCTTTTGCTAGATTTTCTAAAAAAAACCCAGATTTGCAAGTTAAAAAAAAAAAAAAAACCCAGCAATCTGTTCAAATTGCTAGGTTCAAATTTTTTGGATTTAATGGATTTTGGGTTAATGGGTCAATACTGCTACAGCCACAGATCCAGCAACAAACCCAACTCTGTTCAAAACGGCGCCACTCTGAGCTGGTCTAGGAGCTTCAATAGGTGGAGTACTAATCGCAAGTGGACTCACCGAAGCCTCAGAAGAAGTCGGAGGAGGAGATGGTGGAGAGTTCACCATTGTCGGAGATGGAGCAGGCACTGGAGTCTTTCTAACTGTAGGCGACAGCTCTAAAGCTTTAGGAGCAGGTTCTTGTGTTGGCGACTTTGATGGAGAGTGTGATGGAGACTAGGCTAAAGTTGATATAGAGGAAAACCTAAGCTTCAATACACCTTCTTGCTTGCAAGTGTCAGATTTCACTTTGGCAATCTAAGTGAAGAGAGAAAGGGATTATGGATTTGGGGATTTTTAGGGATTCTAAGGTAAAGAGAAGGAGAGAGCTTATTCTTCATTTTAGGGTTCTATTTGGGTTCTAATTTTGGTTTATATAGTAAAGTGGATTTTCTAATAGAAATGACAGAGGTGGGTAACGAAAGTCTAACGAAGGTCACCTCAAGTGGGTTAGGTGATAACTTTTAAACTACAGGTGAACACTGTTAAAATAGGTCAAACAACAGGTGGGTAAAGTGCAATTTTCCCTTACTATTATTTTCAGCTAAGATATTTATGGTCATTAGCTAATGTACGTAATCATTACTATCATTAGATCAGCCCATCACAATGCAATAATATCAACATGTATAAGCAATTACCACTTAAAAAATAAATAGCAGTAGCTCAATAACTGATATCATAAGTTAACTTTTACCATCATAATATACCAAAATTTGCCCATATTTTTCATTGCAGACTATGTTCATTACTGTAAAGTTGAATTTATTCAACTATGTGTTGGTTTTATTCCGTACCAAATTTGCTTGTAATTCAACATTTAGAAACCATATATTTAGGTGTGAATAATGTAAAAGTTGTGTGAGAGAGTGTAAAGATTTGATCAAGAGTGTGCAACAAGAAGGTAACTCGCAACTGACTCGTGAGTGGTAACTCACCAAAATGAAACACACGTGTGAAGCATGTAGGAAGATGAAGAGTCAGGCCAGCTAGATCACTACAGGACAAAAAGTATAGTCTAGCATAGTCTGGTAACTGGCAACTGGAACTCACGACCTATCCCAGTCACAAGGCCAGTGCACACTGTTTTGCTTAAAAGTTTTTTTTTTACATTTCATCTCATATCCTACTATAAATATCCTCATACCCACGAAATGTAGAGAGCTTTCAGAGAGAATTTTAAGAGGAAAACCCTAGAGAAAAATAAAATTGATTCATCTACAATCTTATACACTTGATTCTCCAAATTCCTCTACTCTCACCATTTCCATTGTCATACTCATGAGAGTATCATAAACCAAATCCTTACCTCACCAAATTCAGAGTAGTGAGAAGGTTCTTGGTGTTTGGGAAGCAGTTCAAGAGAGAACCAATTCATATTGGTTGATGCAATGGGGTAATTACGGGATTCGGAAAGTTAGAGAAGACACGGTTCGGCATAACTTTGTTAGAACAAGAAGCTTAGAGGGCTTAGGTGCATTGAGTAGATTAGGTTTGGAGGGTTTATTGCTTTTTATGTATCCTAACTGATTTTGAAAGTTCAATTAGTGTATAAAACACTATGAACGTTTAGACCCCCAATTTACAAATTACCAATTCAAGTTTAATGTTAAACAATTAATCTGCGGAATATGAATACAAGCTTAACACAAAATTGATAAACAATCTAAACCAAATAAAATCACATCCATAATAGAAATTAAATGACAAAGATTAAAGGAAGAGAGATGTAAATACAAAGATTAAGTCTAATCTACCCAATGTACCTAATGTTAGGATTAATACCCTTAAATCCTATTGTATAATATTATGTATGATACTATATATGACACTATGTATGACATAATGTATGACTTAATATTGTAATTAACAAAGTTGTTTTATTATTATTTGCAATAATGGTAACATGAATATTTAGACATTATCATAGAGTCTATGAGATGCATAGTATGCGATTTATGTGAAAAGTCACACATATAAATCACAAGTTCTTTGCAAACTCAGAATTTAGTTTGTAGTCGGTGATGAAATTGAGCGTTTCATCTGCAAATGCTATAACATATTAACTAAGATGATTTGTCTTGATCATGGAAGTGGTGACTTCTAGTTGATATGTTAATATGATTTAAGAGTTAAAACATATTGAACTGGACTGCTATGAAATTTATTATTCTCCTAATGACCGTCAATTGAATAATAAATCTCATGACTTATATATTTACATGAACTCTTAATCCTAAGAGAATAATGGACCTGATCATGAAGTGTAAGTTGCTTTGATATATCAGGAGTGAGATCTAAAGTAATGATCCAAACTTCAGTATGTTGGGCAGCCACATTTAGTGTTGATGGAACATATATTCTCAATATGGAATTCATAGTCTCTTAACAGAGATACAAAATATTTCCTTGAGATAAGTTTAATGGATTTGTTATTCAGAATGTTAGACCTAACTATTTTAGTAAATAGTTACTAAAATATATATTTATGAAATTATATTTCATAAATATATGATGAATAATTTAAAATATTAAACCTGGTACTCAAGGATTAAGATGTAGTAATTCACAAAGTGACAGTCTTCATTCATGACTTTGTATTACTACGAATATTTTATGAAGATGTTGCATGTATAATAAAGTCTTGAGATATAATTTATTAATAAGGCCTAGAGTGTAATTATATTTATATAGTGGCATTAAATATAATTAATGGTAACTTTAGACTTATTAAAAGTTGATAGAAAAGTTCAAGGCCCATTGGAGCTAGTGTCTTATTGGTCCCTTTTGGTCCCACTTCAAACCACACACTAAAACCTAATTGGAAAGGCCCAATAGGCCAACCCAATCAGATAATTAGTTAGTTATAAAGGAAGAAACATACAAAATTTTATTTTTAAGAGAGAGACATCATTGTGAAATAGTGTGTATGTATGAGTGAAGCCACTCGATTATTCTCCTTTGGAAATTGATTGAGAGACCACACTTCTTGGGCATAAAGTGGAATTGGAGTAAATATTAAAAATGTTCTCAAATACTTGTAATCTTTTGTTTTGAATTTCACCGCACCAAGGTACGCTATCTTGTTCTTAAATTCTGAAATTTACATAGTACATGTTATCAATCATGAATGAAATAGATCCATGTTTGTCGCTTCTATTGTATGTTTTGCATGAGATACAAAACTAGATTTTCCAACACCTAAGTCCTTCAAGCTCCTACTCCAACGAGATTCCGCCGAACCTATTTCTTTTTTAACTTATCGGATTCTACTACTTAACCATAACATCTACCAATATGAAATTAGTCTCTTCTTAACTACTTCCCAAAACACAAAACAGCCTTCTCACAGATATGGGTATGGTGAGAAAATGTTTTGGTAATGTACATCTCAAGGATTTAACAATGGAGAGGAAGAGAGTAGAGGAATTTAAAGAGTCTCTATGTGAAGATTGTGGATGAATCAATCTTGTTTTTATCTAGGGTTTCTCTCTCAAAATTCTCTCTGGAAGCTTTCTACATTTCGTGGGTATAAGGGTTTATATATATTAGGGTGAGAAGGAATGTGAAAAGTTAGTTTTTCCCAAACAGGGTAGTTTGGCGACTTGGCCTCGCGACTCGGCTGAGTTGCGAGTTCAAGCCGCGAGCTAATGGCCTTGCCAACTTGGGAATTTTGTCCTGTAGTGCAACAGCTAGCATGACTCTTCAGCTTCCCTGCATGCTTCACATGTGTGCCAACTTTGGCGGCTTGCCAGTTGCGATTCACCCGCGAGTCTTTGCATCCTTACACAATCTTGAGCATTTCTTCACACTCTCTTACTCACCACCCTTACATGATTCCCACATAAATACAGGGTTACTAATTGTTGAAATACAAGCAACTTTTGCACGGAATAAAGCCAATAAGATGGTTGATAAAATTCAACCTTACAGATTTTGTAGTGGATCATTTATGGCTTAGAAGGTGGCAAAGAGGTTTTTCATTGAGTTATTTGGTTTTCTTTTCAATAACATGTGACAGTGTTATCTTGTGTTTGCATCTCTCTTTCTCTTACTTTTAGCTTTTAATTTTTGCTAGTTGTGATTAATTAATGGCTTAGAGTAGTTTGCTAATTTTGGGTATTGCTTATATGTCATATTCAACACATATATTGTTTGAATATAAGCTTGTATTGAAAATTTTGTATTTGGAGTCTAAACATTCACTAGTGTTTTATACACTAAGTGAGTTTTCAATAACTTTTTTTTTTCCCTATAAGAAGCTGATTTACAAATATTAATAATTTTTTTTAATGATCTTTTATTACATACTAAACAACAATAAGAAAGTAGCATAAGATTCAAAAAAAAAAAAAAAAAAGTAGCATAAAGATCCAATGATTTCTCTTCCCACCCACGAATTACTTCATCTTCATGACTTGGCTTTCATAGCTTGGCCTTGGCAATATCCCACATCAGAACATTTAGGTGAGTCCAGCAACATTTCCAAAAGCCTAACAACCTACGACTCAAAAGGGGATTGTAGCAACAAATTTAAAACACAACCTACAAGTCAAAAAGAGTATTGAGTATTGACAACAACCAATTGATAAATAATTTGGTTATAATGAATTAACATTAGAAGAACTATGCATATACAAAATGGTCATGCGAATTGTACTCCTGTTATTATTAGAGGCAATTTTCTTGACACTAAGATAACACGGGCTGAAACCCACAACAATCAATCTATAGCTATAATCATGGAATACAGACAGCCAGCCAGTACGGCCCACATGTTTGGGCTGAACCAGCAAATGGGGGATGGCTAAAATAAGCTATACAAGTCAGCCCCAAAAACTAGTAGCACAGACAGCAAAATCTCTGGGCCAAATTGATGAAATTGGCTAAGAACCACAAAATCAACATCAAAGAGCCAAGATTCAAGGTTGGAAAAAAACCAAAATAAATTAGAGCATCCATGTCAATAGATGCAAAATTATCATCTACTTTACACAAAAAAAATTATTTTTTCTATTTTACATACTCAGTTTTACAAAACACCCATCAGTCCATCTATTATACACTATATTTTATATAAATAATATTTTTATATTCTTTTTTTAATATTATTTTATCTCCTGTTTTTTTTCCTATTCTTTTTTTTTTTATTTAATTTTATCTCTCTTTGTTGTTTCCTCTTTCTTTTTCTTCCTCTTCTTTCTTCTTCTTTCTCTCATAGTCATATCAACATCACCATCAAAACCCAGAACGCCTCTCCAATCCACCGATCTCTATCGACACTCTATCACAAGCACCATTACCATCAAAACCCAAAAGCACCAATCCACATGTAGCAGCGGTGATGGCGATGGTGATGGTGATGAATGCCTCTCCAATCCATCGATCTCCATCAACACTCAATCACAAGCACCACAACCATCAAAACCCAGAAGCACTGATCAAAACCCACATCATCGATCACCAATCCAACGATTATTGATCACCGATCGACATCACCGATCCAAATCGCCTCTCCAATCCACGATCCACGATCACCGATCACCGATCCAATGATTTTGTTCCAGTGGTTGATTTTTGATTTTTGTAGAGGAAAAAAGGAGCGAATTAGATATTATTAAAATATTAAATGCAAGAGCTACAATAACCGTGCATATTTACATGGTTATTGTAGCTCTTGTACATTTATGCACAATTTTACACCCATTGATGTGGGTGTTTTTTTGTTCAAAATGTGTAACTTTTTCTATTTTGCAAGACTTTACACATGTTGATGCTGATTCTCAGAGAGCTTTTCCCTCTATCATGTGAACCAAGCTCACTAAAGAGAGAGGCCGCCAGCAAAGGGAAATAGAAAGAAGTAGTAGATTGGATTTGGAGTGCTAAAATATATGGCCATTCCACATCAATTTAGGTCCACCCAAAGTCTAACAAATGAGCCCGGAAAATATGTGAGACCATTGGACCCATGTTTTTTTTTTAAAAAAATTTTATGAGAGACCCATGCTTGATTCATGTGTAAGTAAGAGAACTCATAAAAACAATGTTACACCTGCTGTATAATAAGGTCTCATCCAACATAATCATTTCTTCCATAAATCAATGGACCAGCATCAATGAAGAGCTGCCATTGACTCTTGCTTCCAACAAATTTGAATGGTAATTCTCCCCTTAAACAAGTGGGTTTTGAGGTATTTAGGTGAGCCATCATAGCGTCTCTTTTTCCTTCAACTTATCACTTTCTATTTCCCCTATTTCTTGAAGCTAACATCTATATTTCTCTCCCAAAAAAAAAAAAAAAAAAAAAAAATCTATTTTTCCCAAGTTGTGTGAGCTATTGTTGCAAGCTTTTTATAGTTGTTGCCATTTCACACTTACTAGCATATATCTTTGGGCTTAAGTACCTCACGATTTGTTTTGGTCAAGAGAAGAAATATGGGTTTCTTCCAACTAAGATAAGTTCCTATATATCATATTCTCTTTAGATATTTATAGATTTCTTCATATGATGTTACCTAGAATATTTATTAGGAGTTGTAATGTTAAATATATTAACATGGGCATATATGAATATAGTCATTTAATATTGCCAAATTCACTTGCTTGTCCTAAGTCCTAACACATTTCTTCGCATTTCTTTGTATATACCTCATGGTTTAAATTACATACACACGAAAATACTCTTTTCTCATTAATTTGATCTTAATATATTGCTACACATCATCTATTATGTTGCTTGCCACATCTGTTAGCATAAATTTAATTCCAAGTACATTAACTTGGGCATTGACAAATTTATTTTTATTTAATCTTGTTTAATATTCTTGTTTAGTCTTGCTAAACATATTTTATTATCTCAATTTCATATGTCTCATAGCCTGACATATCTCCTCCCATTTATTTTATAACTTAAATCATTTATATGTGAGAAAATTATTCTTCACATTAATTCATTATTTTAGGACTCATCCTGAACTGTTCCAAGACTCTCAAGATCCCTATAATTTAGATTACAGCATAGGCTATAGACATTCATATACATAAATCCTGCAGATCTAGAAATTAAAGAAAAGAGTTATTTCACCAACAGACAGACATATTCCCATAAATAAGCACGATAGATTGATATTTATTAGCACGCTCAAACAAGATAGACAAATAGGTAAAAAGAATCTTCACATTTCATCCTTGCAAGGTAGACAACTGAAAAAAAAAAAAAAAACTGGAAGCATCATCTAATTATTGCAAAAAGACAGAATAATAACAGAAAGAAGATAGAAAGAAGAAAGATAGGAAGGAAGCATCGAGGTGAAATTATGACGGTGTGCTAACCATGGTACTTCAAAAGTTCAAATTTCATCCATTCTTGTGTCCAAGATCCTTTTGCTACTCTGCTAGAAATAGTAGATTATTATTTTTACTTTTATTTTCAGCTTAGATACTTATGGTCATTAGCTGATGTATGTAATCATTTCATTCATTACTATGATCAGCGTCCACCACAATGAAGTGGGTTATATTAATAATATCCACATGTATACAGCGTATAAAATATCAAATTAAAAAATATGAACACAAAACCAGTTACCAATAAAATAAAATAAAATAGCAGCAGCTCAATAACTGATATCATTAAGTTAACTTTTACAATAATATAATATGCCAAAATTTTCCCCTATTTTTCAATGCACTGTGTTCATAACTTTTTTATTTTCCAGTAAGAAGCTGATTTACAATTACTAGATTTATTTTTTTTAATCTTTGATTACATGCTTGACAACAATAAGAAAAGTCCAGCAACATTTCCTTCATAGCTTGGGCTTGGCAGTTGGCAACATTTAGGTGAGTCCAGCAACATTTCCAAAAGGGGATTGTAGCAACACAACGTACAAGTCAAAAGGGTACCGAGTTTTGACAACAATCAATTGATAAATAATTTGGTTATAATGAATTAAGGTTAGAAGAATTATGCATATACGTACAAGTCAAAAGGGTACTGAGTTTTGACAACAATCAATTGATAAATAATTTGGTTATAATGAATTAAGGTTAGAAGAATTATGCATATACAAAATGGTCATGTGAAAATGTACACCTGTATGTTGTAGTATTTTTTTTGAAACCGGAACATTCATTTATTTATAACAAAAGAGAATCATGATACAATGCATTCAAAGCTGGTGGGGGTGAATCCTCCATCCAAAACACATCCTCAAAGATATTCCTAGCATGTTGTGCAAGAGCATGGGCTACCCGGTTACCCCCTCTCCTAATACAACTGAAATTTATCCAATGCATCCCAATTGAATGCAATTTTCTTGGGGCTGAAAACCACAACCAATTGAATTAACCAATAACCCGTAGAGATAAGCTTTAAAATGGATCTAATTTAGCTGTACAAGTCAGCCCCAAAGCCTAATAGCGCGGACTGGGCCAAATTGATGAAATTGACTAAAAGACCCACAAAACCAACATCAGACAGCCAAGCTCACTAAAGAGAGAGGCAGCCAGCAAAGGGAAATAGAAGGGAGCAGTAGATTGGATTTGGAGTGCTAAAATATATGGCCAATCCACATCAATTTAGGTCCACCCAAAGTCTAACAAATGAGCCTGGAATATATATATATATATATATATATATCTATGTGAGACCATTGGGCCCATGCTTCTTAATTCATGTGCAAGTCATAAAAACAATGTTGCACTCGCTGTATAATAAGGTCTCATCCAACATAATCATTTCTTCCATAAATCAATGGACCAGCATCAATAAAAAGCTGCCATTTTTTTTTTTTGGCACCAAAAAAAAAGAAAAAGAAAAAGAAGCTGCCATTGACTCTTGCTTCCAACAAATTTGAATGGGCATTCTCCCCTTAAACAAGTAGGTTTTGAGGCATTTAGGCGAGCCATCGTAGCGTCTCTTTCTCCTTCAACTCATCACTTTCTATTTCCCCTGTTTCTTGAAGCTAACATCTATTTTTTCAAGTTGTGTGAACTATTTTTGCAAGCTTTTATAGTTGTTGCAATTTCACGCTTGCTACCATATATCTTTGGGCTTGGCTTACCATAAGTACCTCATGATTTGTTTTGGTCAAGAGAAGAATATGAATTGCTTGCAACTAAGATAAGTTCCCATATCTTCTCAAAAAAAAGATAAGTTCCTATATATCTTGCTCTCTTTAAATATTTATAGATTTCTTCATATAATGTTACCTAAAACATTTATTGGAATGAGTTGTAATGTTATAAATATTTACTTGGGCATAGATGAATATATTCATTTAATATTGCCAAATTCACTTGCTTGTCCTAAGTTCTAACATATTTTTTCGAATTTATTTGTATATACCTCATGGTTTAAATTACATACACATGAAAATACTATTTTCTCATTAATTTGATCTTAATATATTGCTACACATCTTCTATGATGTTGATTGCCACATTTGTTAACATAAATTTAATTCCGAGGACATTAACTTCGGCATTGACAAAATTATATTCATTTAATCTTGTTTAATATTCTGGAAAAAATTGGCCTTTGTCTTTTTTAAAAAGACAATTTGGCATTTTGCCTTCTTTCCCAAACTAATTAGAGAAATGCCCCTCTTTTGAAACTCGATTTTCCCAAACTAATTAGAGAAATGCCTCTCTTTTGAAACTCGATTTTCTTAAAATTGAGTTAATCCCTATAGTGACGTTTTTAAGGAGCTTATAGTGACGTTTTAAGGACCTATAGTGACATTTTTTAACTCGATTTCCATAAAGTCAAGTTATAGGCAAAAAAAAGGAAAAAAAAATTGCATGTAACTCGACTTCAGGGAAATCAAGTTAAAAAACACCACTATAGGTCCTTAAAACGTCACTATAGACTCTTTAAAACGTCACTATAAGGCTCCAGAATATTTATTTATTTATTTTTTTTTTTTATAACTCGATTTTGAGAAAATCGAGTTTCAAAATAGGGGTATTTCCCTAATTAGTTTAGGAAAATGGGCAAAATGCTGGATTGTTTTTTTGAAAGGGGCATTTGCCCATTTGCCCATTTTCTCCTTAATATTCTTGTTTAGTCTTATAAAAAAAAAATAATAATAATTCTTGTTTAGTCTTGTTAAACTAAATGTATTTCATTATCTCAATTTCATGTCTCATAGCCTGACATATATCCTCCCATTTATTTTATAACTTAAATTATTTATATGTGAGAAAATTATTATTCACATTAATCCATTATTTTTATCACTCATTATATATTTCCTAGAAGAAAACGCAACGGTAACAACTAATGGGTGACCAATTAGCATGAATATCAAACTCAATTACTCCAAAAAGAACCTGAGTCTAGCTATTAGCTTATCAAAACATGACGGGTGTTGAGGCTATTAAAAAAAACCCTGAACAATATTCAATCACCAAAATGAGAATAAATACATACAAAACATTTTTCTCAAGGTCCAAAGCATATTTAACAGTCGCAATCACAATATATAATAAATTATACAAAATCATAAACTTAACTACACAATTTCAACTAGGATTTTTCTTCTCCCCAATCCAATTCTCAAAAAAGTATATTTACTAAAGAAAATAATAATAATAATAAAAAGCATGCTTATTTTGCATAATTCTTCTATCATCTAGGATATTGCATTGAAGAGATTGTTCTTAAACACTTCAAACCTTGAATCATTGAAAGAGTTCCTTAATTCAGAATCTTGTGTACCAATAATATCCTTGTCAAAATTTAACATATAGAGGACCATCGCAAACTTGACAACAAAATGAACAATTCAGCATAAATAAGAAACATATGCATGTGTTCAAACGTCGTTTAATTCATTATTTTATTTCAATGTGAACGAGATTAGAATGGGTGTCTAGGGACCTTTTTTTTCATTGCTTGGCCACGTGTTGTTCATTGGAGGGGTGATCTTGCTAGACCCAAATATATTTGAGGAGTTACATTTGGAACTCAACATTGGGCCATGTAGTCCAATGGTTACCGGCGTATTTTTTGGCCTACAAAATGGGTAAAGCCCAAAGTCTAAGAATCATGATAATGATTGAAATAATAAATAATGTGTGTTTGATATGATAACTTTGATTAATAGTAGTAATAGTAGTTGAAATAAAGTAATATGTATTTAAAGCTGAAATAATCATGTATTCAATAATGTAAATTTAGAGAAATGGAAGCAGAGTCACTTATCCTTGTATGGTTTGTAGCTCCAGCTATATATCATCAGTGAGTTGATATCATTCCAGCAAAATGACACTAGCAGTGGAGAGGTAGTATGCCATGATAACTTCAAGATTGAAAGGGGAAAAATTGGTGCAACTTGAGGGAGAGAGAGTACACCCAGTTATGTGTAGAGACTGGTTAAGTTTGTCTCCTTTATCATGCACTTAAATAAATTTCCCCTTGACAATACTCTTTTAGTTATTGTGAAGCTATGAATAGTACTGCCTTCCATGGGAAAGGCTTTTGTAAGATAGGTTTGTGCCTTTCATGAGAAGAGTTTTATGCAAGATAGATTTGTGCCTTCTATGAGAAGGGCTTTGATATGAGATCTTGGTGCCTTCTAGGAGAAGGGGTTTAGTATTAGAAGTTTATGCTTCCATGAGAAGGGCTTTTATAAGAGAGGTTGAGAAGAGTTTATGCCTTCCATGAGAAGGGCTTTAATAAAAAAGGTGGAGAAGAGTATCGAGATGTGTTTATGGGTAGGAAAACAATAGAATTTCAGAGTGAGGGAGTGTGAGAGAGGAATTTAGAAGAGTTGTGGTATGTTATATGTAATGGTGTAGTGTGTATGAGATTGTGTAAGAGAAATGGAGAAAGAGGTGTTTAGAGATATGGGTAGCAAGATAGATGTATTTTCTGAATATGAAGAGTGAGAAAATTAGTATGAGAGAGTAATGGTGCTATAATGTGTTTAGCAATGTTGCTGGGATTTTTTGCTAGAGGATGGATAAGGGCTTATGAAGGGCAGTTATGAGCAAAGAATTGAAGAGTTTAGTTCCTAATTTGGAAACTAAAAACTCGGAAGCTCAGAATTTCATTAAGAGCTTAAGAAGATAATTAGAGGGAGAGAGAATAGAGAAGTTTATGAAAGAGTTGTTCTTCTCTATTGGTGTGTTTTGGTGTGTTAATGAGAGGTTCTATTTATAGTTGAGTTTAAGAGGGTATTTAGTGAAGAATCTCAACCAAAATATGTACCAATCAGCAATAAATCTTCAGAAAATCATTCCTAGGATTTGGCCATAAATGGTATATTTAGCTTTAAGGTGTTCTTTCTATTTTGGGTAATAGCTGCTGGAGGAAAGAGTAGCAGAAAAGGAAAGTATTTTAGTAAGAAAAAGAAATTTTTTTTAGTTGGTTTTGGTTTTTAGCCAAACGAGGAAATTTAGTAATGTTAAGGCTATTGGGTCAGTTGTCACAGCTATTTTGAAAAGCTGTCCCAGCTGTCAAGAAAGGCTATCACAGCTGTCATAAGACAGCTGTTGCTTGGGGCAGAAGTAGATGAGGTCAGCTGGATGATGTCAGCCTGTTGGAGAGAATATTCAACATTTATTTCATGGGTTTGGCTGAAAATGGTAAAATCTCTTTTAAGGGTATCTTGCAATTTTGTTATAGAAGCTAGTTGTAGAGATTTAAGCATTAAATGGCTAATGATGTCGGTTTTAGCTAGGTGTCAAATGTTGAACACACTGCTGTTGATACCGTATTTTGTCCGCCCTCGATTTGCGTGCTGGACCCCGAAAAATTCAAAAATATTATTTTCTCTCCATAGGGCCGCAAGAACATCTAGAATGATGTGGTGCAACCCATTCAGACACAATAGCACCTAAAGTGCCCTTTTCAGCTAAAATGACCAAAATGCCCCTAGTTAACCCTGGGTTGATTGAATGTCAAACAAAGTCAAAATCCCCTCAAAATAGCACCTTTCATAGTTTTACATCAAACCCGTGCTTTTCGGAGATTTTTGGCAACTTTGACCAAGTTTAACCTAGAGTTGACTCTCGACGATCCCCAGGAACCTTGATTTTGATCCGGCCGTCAAAATGGGCTGAAACCAACGTCATTGTGAAGATTATCAAATTCTCAATCCAATGACTATTCATGGATCAAAATCGGAGTTATAATGGCCGAGATATCATGAAAACCAGGTTAATGCATCAATCGATGCACCGCTAACTTCTGGGAGCCATAACTTTTGAGCCGACTATTGGATTTTCAAGTTCCATACCTTTTTGGAAACTGGAAGTCAAGATGTTTCCAAGGGTTTCAAGATCAAACCCATCCGAGCAGCTTCGTAGGTGGCAGCCCTTGAAGGGTCGCTAGCGGCCCTACAAGGTGCACTACCTCGTAAAGTGTGCCGAGGCTATAAAAGGCCCTATGCACCTCCAGACCAAGAAAAAAAAAAAAAAAAAAAAACTGTTCCTAGGTCTTGCTCTTTGCCAGGACATTTTCTACACATTTCCCCTCTCTTCCAAACACATTTTTACACATAAAAACATTCACAAAACAAATCAAAGTTGATTCTTCTCTTCACCAAAAATACAAGGTGTTGTCCTTATACCCAATCTTCTTTTCCTTGATTCTACACCTTGGATTTGGGGTTTAGAGGTGGGGATGTAGCTTTTTAGCTACTATCCACACTCCTAACTTTCTAAATCTTTTTCTAACATTTAACTTGCTCTTTTTGCCTTAATGACACGATTCATTGCTTTCTCTGGCATGATTCTTGCTTTATCTTACTTTTAGCATGATTTTTAGCTTATTTCCATATACTTCCATGTTTGTTCATGTGTTAGTTGCCTCTTCTACATGTATTATGCTTTATGCCATGCTTTAGATGCTTAGATCTTTTCTTTCCCATGTACTGATGTTTCGGTCTACATGCTCACATGCTTGATATTAAGTCTCCGGCTATGCCTTGCTTAGATCTATATGTTTGTATGCATGGTCTATGCTCATATGCCTATGTCCATGTTGGTCACAAGCTTGTATGCTTGGGTTTGCGTTCTCCCATGCCTTTATGTTTATATCTACATGCTTAGATGTATATCCACATGCTTACATGCGCATTTCCATGCTAATATGTGTAGATCGGTGTGTTTACATGCTTAGATCGATGTTCTCTACATGCTTTCTGCCATCATCTATGTTCTTGCATGCTTCACGCCATGTTTATGTGCTTAGGCCTAGACTTTGTTTGTCATGCCATGTGCTATTGTAGCCCATTTGTTCCTTTTATCACATTTATTTGTGTTTTGGCCTAATGGTTAGGACTCGATCTAGACCCTATGGTCTTTGTCATCGTCCATTCACCAAGGCCCACATCAAAGGGTTTGGATCATCCTATTTGCATGTCTATGCTTGCTTGCTTCTATGCTTTATGCTTGTGCTATCGTCTCTTGCTCTAGGCTTTGCCATGCTTGACACCCTTCGCGAGCTTGATCTTGTTTGGTTACATCTGATGCCTATGAGGCCTTGTTTGGATGTGACCATTTTGGAAGCATCTCCGGATGCCGAGTTGCTTCATATATACCCTTCCCTTTCCACTCTGTGCGATGCTATGCTTACCATGTTTGTTCGTGCCACCCGTTGGCTTTCTATGCATCTTTGCACTCTTGTTCACATGTCCATGCATGAATCTTGCTTGCTAGTGTGTCGTCCATGCTTCAACACGATGAAATTATGGACATTCGATCCAAACCTACCTTTGTCCCTCGCAGACACCACCTTTTGTTTGCTTTCTTGCTTCTTGCTTGTTTGATTGCTTTCTTGTTTCTTTGTTTGCCAAGAAAGTTAACTAGCGGTCGTGCCGTATGCTCACATCTTACAGCATGTTAACTAGCAGCCATGCTATATGCTCGCATCTTATTTGAAGGCTATCTAGTAGCCGTGCCGTATGTCTCTACAATGGGTTAACTCGCGGCCATGTCGTATGCTCACGTGCTATAGCGGGTTAACTAACGATCATCCCATATGCTCGCATCTTATTTGGAGGTTAACTAGCAGCTGTGTCATACGCCTCACCATCACAGTTATCAAGTCACTAAAGAGTTTTCAAGTTCCTGATCTATAGTGGGTTAACTAGCGGCAATATCGTATGCTCACATCTTGTCTTAAGGTTAACTAGTAGTCATGCCGTACGCCTCGCCATCATAGCTGTCAAGTCACTAAAACATTTTCAAGTTCCTGATCTATAGTGGCTAAACTAGCAGTCGTGCTGTATGCTTACATCCTATCTTGAGGTTAACTAGCAGCCATGTCGTATGCCTTGCCATCACAGTTATCAAGTCACTAAAAACTTTTCAAGTTCTTGATCTACAGTAGGTTAACTAGCAGCAATGTCGTATGCTCACATCCTATCTTAAGGTTAACTACTGGCCATGTCGTATGCCTCGCCATCATAGTTATCAAGTCACTGAGAAGTTTCCAAGTTCCTAATCCACCGTGGGTTAACTAGCGGCCATGCCATACGCTCACCATCACACAATTCTCTTTGTCCGATCCTATTCTGAGGCTAACTAGCGATCGTGCCATACGTCTCACCATTTCCACTATTCCCAACTACTAGGTAAGTTCTCTTACCTATATCCCTGCATTTTATTTTTAGCATTTAGATTCCCGCATATTTGCACACTTATATAACACAAACAAAAAGCAAAAAATATATGCATTTTCCTAAGATAGCATGGCATAAATCATGGCAAAAATATATGCTTATGAAAATTCCATAAATAAAATTAGCACAAGCATGAATCCTTAGTAGTATTGCTATAAACATTTTGTAGAAAAAAGAAGAGAAAAAGAAAGATAGACACTGACCTTAAGTGCAGAAGAGACTAAAGCAGCAGACTGAAGTAAAAAAGCCAGACCAATTAAGTTCACAAGTTGCTCCAAAGAACTTTTTAGAAGTGAGAAGTCAAAGAAAAGAGTGAAATGAGGTCAAAATGAGCCAAAAGGGGGCTTTTATAGGCCTTAGTATGGCTTGGGTTGCCCGGCACACCATCTTGGGCCGTCAGTTCAACCCGGCGTACCTTGAAGGGCCACCGGTCAGCATTGACCAAGTCAATGTTGATCGATTAACCCGATCAAACTTTCAATAATAATAAAAAAAAAGCCTTTTCTTCTCCCAGAGCTCAGCGACAAGTCTAGAAAATGTTTCAAAAGTAGTTGCAGCAAATTGGTTTAGTCAGGTAAAATCTGGTCCCAATTCGTGAGTAGTCTCCACACGCAACAAAATTCGAAATCACGTTCTTCATCCGACACCTTTCATTGCACTTAAGATGTTAGATAAAGAAGGGGCAGCTGTTGATACTATATTTTGTCCGCCCACGATTTCTGTGCCACCTCATAAAGCATGCTGAGGCTATAAAAGTCCTTAGGCACCTCCAGACCAAGAAAAAAAAGAGAGAGACTTTCTTGGGTCTCTGCCTTGACGTTTTCTACATATTTCCCCTCTCTTCTAAACACATTTTTACACACAAAAATACTCACAAAACAAATCAAAGCCTCTTGATTCTTCTCTTCCCCAAAAATACAAGTTATTGTCCTTATACCCAATCTTCTTTTCCTTTGTTTTAAACCTTGGATTTGGGGTTTAGGGGTGTGGACGTAGCTTTTTAGCTACTATCCACACCCCTAACTTTCTAAATCTTTTTCTAGCATTTATCTTGCTCTTTTTTCCTTAATAACATGATTCATTGCTTTATCTAGCATGATTCTTGCTTTATCTTGCTTTTACCATGCTTTTTAGCTTATTTCCATATGCTTCCATGTTTGTTCATGTGTTAGTTGCCTCTTCTACATGTTTTATGCTTTATGCCATTATTTAGATGCTTAGATCTTTTCTTTCCCATGTACTGATGTTTGGGTCTACATGCTCACATGATTGATATTATGTCTTCGGCTATGCCTTGCTTACATCTACATGTTTGTATGCATGTTCTATGCTTCTATGCCTATGTCCATGTCAATCACATGCTTGTATGCTTGGGTTTGCGTTCTCCCATGCCTTTATGTTTATATCTAAATGCTTAGGTGTATATCCACATGCTTACATGCGCATTTCCATGCTTATATGTGTAGATCGATGTGTTTACATGCTGAGATCGATGTTCTCTACATGCTTTATGCCATTATCCATGTGCTTGCATGCTTCACATCATGTTTATGTGCTTAGGGATAGACCTTGTTTGTCATGGCATGTGCTATTGTGGCCCATTTGTTCCTTTTATCGCATTTTCTTGTGTTTTGCCCTAATGGTTAGGACCCCATCTAAACCCTATGGTCTTTGTCATCGTCCATACACCAAGGCCCACATCAAAGAGTTTGGATCATCCTATTTGCATGTCTATGCGCTTGCTTCTATGCTTTATGCTTGTGCTAGCCTCTCTTGTTCTAGGCTTTGCCATGCTTAACGCCCTCCACGGGCTTGATCTTGTTTGGTTACATTCAATGCCGAAGAGGCCTTGTTTGGATGTGACCATTTTGGAAGTATCTCTGGATGCTAGGTTGCTTCATATATACCCTTCCCTTTCTGCTCCGTGTGATGCTATGCTTACCATGTTTGTTTGCACCACCCGTTGGCTTTCTATGCATCTTTGCATGCTTGGAACACATGTCCATGCATGAGTCTTGCTTGCTAATGTGTCGTCCATGCTTCAACACAATGAAATTATGGACCTTCGATCCAAACCTACATTTGTCCCCCGTGGACACCACCTTTTGCTTGCTTTCTTGCTTGTTTGCCTTCTCGCTTGTTTAGTTGTTTTCTTATTTCTTTGCTTACCATGTCTATCATGCTTATCTACTTTATGCCTCTTTCATATGCTCTTCGCATCTTTTCCTTCCATTGCTTGTCCGCTGGTTTCTTATCTTTGCCTTTGCATGTACACACATGGAGCGAGGATGCATGGAGCTAGGGCACGGTCTCTTAGGCGTAAGCAAAAAGGGCAAGGATGCGAGAATGTGGATATAAGCCAAGCGGCTATGTTTAGTAGATTTAGGGGTTTAGCCTCTCCCATTTGGTTATGTACTCTTTTAAACCCCCTTCTTTCCTCCCTAATTTATCTCTTAGATGGGTTGTATTAGGTATATCATGCCATGTACCATTTGTTCTCATCTCTAGAGTATGGTGACCCCCGTTTACTTTCCTGCACCTATATTTTGGGCTATGCTCTAGGGACGTAGGCATTTACTTCCCTGCTTTGTGTGCCTGCATTGTGCATGATGTATGTATATATATACTTGCTCGCCCTTTCTGGTGTGATTGTCACAGTCCATATCACCTAAGGCAAAGCGATGCCTAATTTCTGTCGTGAAAGTAAGGTGACATGTCGCCGGATTTTCGCCGTGGAAATCTGGTACTTTGCTTGATGCCTTAGGAAAGCATAGATTAGGACCACACCCATTCAAAAGCTAAACCTCAAAGCCCTTCATACATGCAAAGCCCCAAAAGCCAATATCAAAATCATGTTTTTTATTACCGATCTCCGAAAATTAAGGTTTTATAAAAACAAATGACTGTCCTTAGACAGGCGTTGTGGGGTGCCTAACACCTTTTCCACAGGTAACCAAACTTTTGGATTCAAGAATCAAGATTTTTTGCCATCCACATTAGATTAGGAAAAATGTCATTTTTCTTAGCCAGCTAGAAATAGGTGACCAATCACACCTTAGAAAAACCTAATGATTGGTGGTGACTTCACTTACCTTTGGTAATCACCTAAAATTTGGCCAAGATTCTCGCCATACCTCCAAAGGTAGACATACCTTCCTCCCCCGAGAAAGCGAGCACCCGAAGCTCCATGCAAACCACACCATTATCAAGAAGGGCCTTCAACAAGCCTCGCGCACACGGGAGCGTCGCCACAACAGGTGGTTGAACGAAGGCCCAACGGTTTTTTCTGATCGAGGCTAGATGTTGACAGCTGCTGGTGTTTTGCTGGAAATGTTTCCTTTTTTGGGTGTTTTTATTTTTGGTCCAAGATTTTATTACAACACATTTTTAGTAGGTAATAGAATGATTGACTGATAGTTTATAAAGCTTTAGAGATCTAGTCAAAGTCTCATTGTGTTGTGACTTAATCTTGGTGAGCAAGAAAAGCATTTAATGCTCTGCTCTAGCAGTTGGCAGAAGAATATTTGGTCTGATTGTGGCAGATGGCAGTTGGGTATTAGAGATATAATGAATATTTTATATATTTATAGATTAAAGTTAGCTAATCAAATTAGGCCATGTGTTTGAGTTGGATTTTAGCTGAAAGTAGTAATGTAGTTTATGTCAAATAATATGATTGGGTTTCCAAATTCATATAGGAACAGCTGGAGATTGAATGAATAGTTATTTGTTCAGTATTTAGATGGCTGGAGTTTTTGAGTGTTTGTCATATGATGAATATTAAGTTTTAGGAAAAGAGCAATGGAGAGTTTTATCATCTTAAGTGCTATACGATAAGAGAGGCTTACCATATCTTACCTGCTACACATGGACTCGTCAGAGTTCAGGGAGTTGGAGAAGATACACCAAGCAACATGTTTCTTTTATCAACTTCAAACCGTTGGAGCTTTACTGAACATACATCTTGGTCCCCCAAACCATGACTCCCAAAGTTTCCCCAAAGAGACTTATGAGCTTGGATCATAAGCCAAAGATGAAATAATGTACCTTAGGTTTTGTTGTCATTTTGTATAAATATGGGCTTTTGTTGGAGAAGCCACTTTCCATGAATATGAGAGAGGTAATATAGGCCGTGAGTTTTGATTCATTGCTTAAGCCCAATTCATATGTTGATGTTGATGATGTCATGAGTTATGATCCCAATTGATGAAGAGGAAATGTGGACCATGAATCCGCCTCTTGAATTAAGGATCTCGTAAGCCATGTGAGCCCAATCCATGTAGTTGAATGAGATATGAGCTTATTTTGGGTTTTAAAGAGATTTTCCCAAAAAATCAATCATATGTTGATGTGGCATGGGTTGCCAATGAAGTAGTGCCATATGGGGTGAAGAAAGAGTCCTCAACATTTAGCCCCCCGAATGTATGGGCTTGTATCGCAAAGGCATGCACGAGTACAAGATTTGCTTAAAGACTTTTTTAGATGATCTAGTTTGAGATTGTTGACTACTAGAGATAATGTTGTTAGATTGAGGGCAGCAAGTTAATGTTGCAGCTGGTTATGATTACAGCTAGATGTGGTGTTGCTAAATTAAGGGTAGCAAGGTAATGTTGCAACTGGTTAGGATTGCAACTAGATGTAGTGTTGTTGGATTGAGGGTAGCAAGGTGATATTGTAGCTGGTTAAGATTGCATCTGGATGTGGTGCTGCTAGATTAAGGGCAATAGGGTAATATTGCAGCTAGTCAAGATTGCAATTGAATGTTGTGCGCTTTGATTATGATTGAGTTTGTTAAAGTCAATGCATTTGGAGCTAACTTCATTCTTGTAGTTATGACCGTGATTGGTCCATTCAGAAATAGTATTTGCACTACTTTTAATGTTACGATTGGAAAGAATACCACTCTTGATTCAGCGGATTGAGGTTGTTGTTGCTAAAAGTATGAATATTGAGCTTACTATTGGAGAAGTTTAGAATGTAGTTTGATATCATAGCAGATGAATATTTTGTTGATATTGCTGATTGTAGTCAATTCTTGAAGAAATTTGATGGAGATGGCCAAGATAATATGAGCTTCCCATTGAGATTTCATCCTTGTTGGAAGAGTTGCTTTAGGAAGCATAGAGATTGAATAGCCACTTGTAGGGTTGGCTGCATGATCATGATTGTATTGATAGAGTCATAAGTGATGATCATGTTGCTAGATCTGACAGCATTGCTGGAGTAATAGAATAGCTGTTGCTAGACATGTAGAGATTCAATGTAGCAAAAAGTTCCATGGCTGGAGTAGTAGCCTTGATTTAATTAGTGGAGTGACTAGTCTTCATGTAGATCTATATGTAGTCCTCTCAAATAGATAGTGAGAGACCAAGCCCCTAAGTGTAAGATCACTGCAACTTTGATGATGACGTTGCAAAGATTCCAGTGGTGTGATGCATAAGACCACTATGATTCCAATAATGTAGTGCATGGGGCTACCACAGCTTTGAAGAAGGTGTGTGGGATTGCCATGGCTTGATATAATAATACACCAATGGATAGATCTTCATTTGTTTCTTGTAATTTTGTGAGAGTGCTGAATTGATAAGTAATGTGTTCTTGAAAGGAGTTGGCCACTGTTGGACCAATAGACTTGTATAGTGGAACTACCTCCATTGATATTGTTGTACTTTATTGTGATAAATATCCAATTGTAGCCCCCCAAAGATGGAACCTTTTGATCAATAAGACTAAGCCCCCAAGTGTAGAGAGGACTTGGATAAGTATATATTAGCAAGTGAGGAGTACCTTCACAAATTCAGTAGTGAAATTGGCACTTTGCTACTTGAAATAGTGTAGGTACTTGTGGTCATGATCTTGTATGATGATTTCTTGATTGAGCATACTAGATCAGTAAGTTTGTTTGCTGGAGACATTTGTATAAATTGATGGATCTGTTGGAGTTCTGAACATGAGTAGCTGGAGTTTGTTCTGTTTGCCTAGGCAAGCTAGTGGGTGTGTGTCAATTTACTGCTGGAGTAATCTTTTGTTGATTTGAATAAGTGATTTATCATTCTAGATGAGTTTTTGATTTGCTGAATGTAATGTTTGTTGAGTAGATGATAATGATTGAAAATGTGAAACCCCAATTTGATTGATTGTTTGATGTGTGTGGGTGTGTGATGAGTCCCGCATCGGGTATTTACTGGGTAGATCTGGGCTTTATTAACAACTACAAGGAGCCTCAATTGTGACTAGTCCTTTTGAGGTATAACACAGATGTGGCTAGCGCTTTTCCTTAGGTCGTTACATATGATATCCGAGCCAGCCCGTTGATCCCGTGTGGGCTCAGAGACACTACCCCACAAAGTGGGTCCTAACGAGGATGTTAGAGATTTAAGTGAGGAAGATTGTGATATCCCAATTTGATTGATTGTGTGATTTATGTGGGTGTATGATAAGTCCCACATCGGGTATTTATTGAGAAGATCTGGGCTTTATTAACAACTACAAGGAGCCTCAATTGTGACTAGTTCTTTTGAGGTATAACACAGATGTAGATAGCACTTTTCCTTAGGTTGTTACATATTGTAATACCCCGAAAAAAAAAATGTATTTAAGTAAATCTTTTGTGGGGTCAATTTTATAATTTATAATTATAAGTAAGTTTTTAGAAAAATAAGGTTGAAACCCTAGCTATATATAAGATTATTAAGTCAACGTATATGGAGAGATATTTTGAGAGAGGAGACTACCCAAATGACTGAAGTAGAGAAGGAATGATTACACCTTTGAGGTAAGAGCCTAAGAATCTCTTTCTTGTCAAATCTAAGCTTTATTTAGAATTAGAGTATTTTTTTTATGTAGGTATTTTGGCCAGTAGTGAAACTATTTAATTATTCAAGAGTTTTAATGATGCAAACGAAGAAAAGTTTGAATTTATTTTCGATAAACTAGATGTTGTTACTGCAAATTCTTCTATGTTCAGTAACTTAATCTTTATTTATGCCTTTTGTTGCGTTGAATGGAGATGGAATTTGGATATTTTTAGACTTCGTGAGACAAGTTTCTGCACAAACTTTATTAAAGGAATAGTACCAAATTAATGGAGTTGAGGTCTAACAAGTTAAAAAAAAAATTGTGTATCCATAAAAGCCCGGGTGCTTTGATTTAGATGATATAGTCATGTATCTAGTTTTGTCCTTATCTCAAAAGTGAACTAAGGGTGGCAGGTGGCAGAAAGTAAAGGAAATATATATTATGAATATGTGGATTTTTTGTGAGTTAATAATGAAAAATTGTTAGTTTTTTAGTAGTTTCTCTTTTTGCCGGGTACCGTTATAAGTTCTTCTTAAATTATTTGATTATTGAGTAAATGGTACTTGTAATATTGTTTTAGGTGAAATCTAAGGATTTTTAGAGGAAGTGTTAGGGAAAAGTTCCTTTTGGAATAACTTTTGGAGGTAAGTAATCTTATCCTAATTGGGTTTTATTTTGCTTGTATTAATCTATTTTTAACTACTGAAAATTGTTCATAATTGTTAGAATTTTTATTTTAGTAATATTGATTTCAAGTAAAGGATTATTACAAATATATTTTAATACTGAGTATATGATTTTTATATACATGCTTGAATAAGATATATTTTTTTTAGACAATATGATTTCATATATATGATTATGAACAATTGACTATGAATTTATTCTGATACCTAGCCAATAAGGGTTATTCATTAGTACTCTGATACCTAAACTGAAAGTTCAAATAGTGTAAAATACACTATGAACGTTTAGACCCAAAAAAAAAAAATTACCAATTCAAGCTTTATGACAAACACAAAGTATGCAGAAAATGAACACAAACTATAAACAGAATTAATAAACAATCTAAGCCAATTAAAATTACATCCATAGCAGAAAATAAGAGGCAAAGATAAGGAAAGAGATATGCAAACACAAGAACAACACAACGACGTGTTATCGAAGAGGACAAATGTGAAATTGGTTCCTTCCTAACTGCTTCCCAAAGCACCAAATAGCCCTCTCATAGAAATGGATATGGTGAGAAAAGGTTTTGGTAATAAGCCTCTCAAAGATTTTACAATGGAGAGGAAAAGAGTAGAGGAATTTGAAGAGTCTCTTAGGTAAAGATTGTGGATGAGTCAATCTTGGTTTTCTCTAGGGTTTTTCTCTAAAAATTCTCTCTAGAAGCTCTCTCTAAATCGTGGGTATAAAGGTATATATATAGTAGGGTGAGAAGGAATGTGAAAAGTCAGTTTTTCCCAAACAGGGTGTTCTGGCGACTTGACCTCATGACTGGGTTGAGTCGCGAGTTCAAGCCGCGAGCAAACGGCCTGGCCAACCTGGGACTTTTGTCCTGTAGTGCAACAGCTGGCGCAACTCTTCAGCTTCTGGCATGCTTGGCACGTGAGCATCATTCTGGCGGCTTGCAACCGTGAGCCACCCGCGAGATCCAGCCACGAGTCCCTATTTCTTTACACAATCTTGAGCAATTCTTCACACTCTCTCACACACTACACTTACATAATTCCCACCTAAATACAGGGTTACTAATTGATAAAATACAAGTAAATTTGGCACGAAATAAAGCCAACAAGATGGTTGATAAAATTCAACTTTACAATCTCCCCCCTTTGGCTGTAGCATGCGACTTGGATGACCCGCGAGCTCGCAGCTATAGCATGCGACTTGGATGACCCGCGACTGAGTCGCCAAAACAGGGCAACATTGTTTTTGAAATTTTTCAGTTTTTGTAAAAACAAAGTACTTTCGAAAAATACCTAAAACACTTAAAAATCTTTTTGTCTTTAAATCAACAAAGATTGAGCATGTGAAAACACATTTTATCAAGTACAATCATACAAATGAATATGGCATTCATTGAACATAAACTTGTGTGTTGTGTGTGGATATCAACAGTAAGATAGTCCTTAGTCTAATGTGAAGTTTCAATGATCAATTCAACCAATGCATACACAATTAACACTAGATCATGTGACCCATCTCAATTATAGAAGTATACATATATGACCTCCCACATGACTTGATAACATAACTTGGAGCTTTACATTTGACTCCATTTTTCAGTCATAACATTAGATCTTTTTGATCTTTTTGGAACAATTACATCTCATTGTGAGAATGACTTTTGATATTTCTCCTTGATGGGATAGCCTTTGGCTTTTTGAAGAATCATACATTTTATTTTTGGTTGCTTTCCTTTTTTCCTAGTCGAATACTAGTATGTGCGACAGGCTTTTGTAGCTCAATATTTCTTTACATTTGGAGAGCTCTTTTTAGCAAAAACAAAAAATAAAGAGTGGGAAGATATATAGGCACAAGTCTATGCATGTTTCAAGATCAACAAAACCATTCACTAATCATTCATGACAATTTTGAAGATCTATTTACAACAGTCACATAGATTTCAAGATTTCTTCCACAGTGATAAGAGTGCAAAGGAACAAGCTACGCTCGTAAATGAACAAAGCCATTAGCACAAAGGTACAAGGTAAAACAAGTTTTGAGACAAAACTCAACAATGTCAATCAAACTTTTGATTTTCTACTTTTTATGTGGTTTTTGGATTTTTGACATATAAGAATGAAAAGATTGATCAAAAGCAACTGTAAAAACAATTTGTATGAAAGAATGCAAAAACAAACAAACAAACATATTTCAGCTCACATAATCAATAAGCAAACAACCAAACAAAGTCACAAAGCATAGGAAGTATTGATGCATGGACATGTTGTAATGCTTATGCATGAGTACCCTTTTTCACCCACACGTCACTTGCGTTTGAGGTGATATCCTTATAGGATTGGATACAGGAGTTAGGGCTTTCAAACCTTCGTGTGAAGCTTTCCAAGCAGTTGGTGAATGCACCAATCATCTTCATCACGTCCATCATTCCGAGATCACCATTTCGATCTCTTGACGGTTCACCAGCCCAATTTCTCCTATCATTTCTAAGTCCTCAAGACCTTGGAGTATTTGCATTATTCATTGCTCTTAGCTTTTGACAATTTCGTCGAATATGCCCTTGAAGTTCGTAGTGGTGACACACATAGTTCGATTTAGGACCTCTTTGTGATCATGGGCAAGACTTGGCTCAGGATTCAGACCTACCCACAGATTGCTTACGGGAGTTGTTCAACATCCGTTGGTCATCCACATTCCTCTTTTCCTTCATCCTGGGCTTCTCAGCAGTAGGACTAACTTCAATTTGCTCTTTGGCCTTTATAAACTTCACTTCTTTAGTGACACTGCCTGATGAGCTACTTCCTCCGGTATATCCCAACTTGGACTTGTCTAAGAACTATTTTTGAGATGAAATGACATCATTTAGCTTCTTGGTGGAGACCCTCTCTATCTTGGCATTGACTTGCACAACCTCTTGCTTAAGAAATCTCACTTTTGTGTAAGTTTCTGATAGCTCACCATTCAGCTTCTCTATCTCACACTTAGCTTCCTTATGACGCATTAGAAGACTCCTATAGTCCTCCTTGGCTTTCTTCATCTTCTTCACAGTTGCCTTGGCCACACGTGCATACTCTCCTAATTTTTCAAGAGAATTATAATTCTCTTGAAGGCAGGCTGCATTCTTGTCTTCTTCAATATCCGACTCTTCCACAATTCCTATAGATTCTTCATCACTATGTTCCTCAAGTTCTTGCACAAGCAAATTCAAGTCCTCCGAAGACTCATCATGAGCAATAGTCATGAAAGTAGAGTAATTTCCTTCTCCGTCACAGCTCTCATCAGAATTAGAATTTGAAGAGTTCGAGTCACTAAGTGTTGTGGCATACACCTTGCCTTTCGATTTCAAATAATTCGGACATTCTTTTTTAAAGTGTCCATGCTCATTGCATTCAAAACAAGTGACACCTTGTGTAGATTGGAATTCTTTTCAATATTTCTTTTTGAATTCCCTTTTCTCCCTTCCTAAACTTTGGAATTTCCCTTTATCACCAAATTTACCACTGTTCTTGAACTTCAAAAATTTTCGGAAATTCTTTGCAAGATAGGCAACGTCCTTCTCGACTGCATTATCATCCGAAGAGTCATGAACATCCACCCTTTCATTTACAATCTTGAGAGCAAGGGATTTGCTCTTTCTTTGATTGAGCAATGACAATTCATAGGTCTAAAGAGAACTAATCAGCTTTTGGACTTTGATATTATCAAGGTCTTTGCTCTCTTCAATCGCTGTCACCTTGGCACGAAAGCTTTCTGGCAATGACCGAAAGATCTTCCTTACTATTTTAGAATCCTTCGTTTTCTCCCCTAAATTGAATTTGCTGACAACCACCTCATTCGACTTGCTATAGAAAGAGTCAAAGGACTCATCCTTACTCATTTTGAGCTCCTCGAACCGAGTGGTCAGCATTTGCAACTTGGTGTCTTTCACTTTCTTCGTTCCTTCATAGGTGGTTTCCAATATCTCCCATACTTCTTTGGCAACGGTAATGTGTGAAATCCTGTAAAACTCATCTGGAGAAACACCACAGAAAATTGCATTCAAGGCTTTACTGTTAGCATTAGCTTCCGCAAGGGCTGCTTTATCCCAAGTGGATTTAGCAACCTTCGGCCTTGTTCGACCTGCCTCTATGGCATCCTAAACAACATCATCAATTGAAAACATGAATGCCCTCATCCGGACTTTCCAAAAAGCATAATTGTTTCCATCAAAAAATGGTGGAACATTCAAAGATTGAGACCGATCCATCTCAATACAGGGTCAAGGATCGCACTAAGGTGTTTAAACCACAAAGAGTGCACCCGCTCTGATACCAATTGAAAGTTCAAATAGTGTAAAATACACTATGAACGTTTAGACCCCCAAAAACAAAATGACCAAATCAAGCTTTATGACAAACACAAAGTGTGCGAAAAATGAACACAAGCTATAAACAGAATTGATAAACAATCTAAGTCAATTAAAATCACATCCACAATAGAAAATAAGAGGCAAAGATAAGGAAAGAGAGATGCAAACACAAGAACAACACAACGATGTGTTATCGAAGAGGAAATCGAAGCTCTCGACATAAAACCTCTCCACCGCCCTCCAAGTGGTAAGTAATCCACTAGAAAATGTAGTTAGGATACATGAACAGTGATAGACCCTCCAAGCCTAATCTACCCAATGTACCTAAGCCCTCTAAGCTTCTTGCTCCAACGAGGTTGCGCCGAAACTATTTCTTTTCTAGCTTCTCGGATTCTGCTACTTGACTATAGTATCAACCAATGTGAAATTGGTTCCTTCCTAACTGCTTCCTAAAGCACCAAACAGCCCTCTCACAGAAATGGATATGGTGAGAAAAGGTTTTGGTAATAAGCCTCTCAAGGATTTGACAATGGAAAGGAAGAGAGTAGAGGAATTTGAAGAGTCTCTTAGGTAAAGATTGTGGATGAGTCAATCTTGTTTTTCTCTAAGGTTTCTCTCTCAAAATTCTCTTTGGAAGCTCTCTCTAAATCGTGGGTATAAGGGTATATATATAGTAGGGTGAGAAGGAATGTGAAAAGTCAGTTTTTTCCAAACAGGGTGTTCTGGCGACTTGACCTCGCGACAGGGTTGAGTCGCGAGTCCAAGCCACGAGCAAACGGCCTGGCCAACCTGGGACTTTTGTCCTGTAGTGCAACAATTGGCGCGACTCTTCAGCTTCTGGCATGCTTGACACGTGAGCATCATTCTGGCGGCTTGCAACCGCGAGCCACCTGCGAGATCCAGCCGTGAGTCCCTGTTTCTTTTCACAATCTTGAGCAATTCTTCACACTTTCTCACATACTACCCTTGCATGATTTCTACCTAAATACAGGGTTACAAATTGCAAAAATATGAGCAAATTTGGTACAGAATAAAGCCAACAAGATGGTTGATAAAATTCAACCTTACATAAACCAATGGGGATTATTCATTGGTGCTCTAATACATAGCCAATGGAGGTTATTCATTGGTATTCTGATACCCAAACCAATAAGGGTTATTTATTGGTACTCTGATATCCAGCCAATGAGGATTATTCATTGGTACTCTAATGCCCAATCACGGGGATATAGCGTGGCCATAGTCATAAGATTGTTAAGAATATGAATTATGTTTGAATATTTGAACTATTTTGAGTTATTAAAACTGCTTATGTATTTTTGGAACCTATTGTAAGTTATAGCTTTTAATATATGAAAAATTGACTATTTTCTAAACCAATTATGATATATTTGTAAGATTAAAGTATGTGATCTATGTGCAACTTATTATTTTAAGACTACAAAACTTCTTCAGTTATTTTGGAAACACATAGTATATTATAACTTTGAAAACACATATTACATCTTATCCTTTATAGATCTATTGCTTGATAGAACTTATTATGATTTTGGTTACTTATTGAGTTGTCAGCTCACCCCTTTTTCCCCTCCAATTTCAAATAGTGAAGAATAGCAAGTTTTGAGAGTTTTGATGTTGTGTTGTGAGCAGGAAAAGAAGTTTAGTGATTTTGGGATTGGATGGTCTTCTAATAGTTTTATATTTATTGGCCAATTGGCATTATGTACATGAGGTTTGGATTTTGTTCCTTTTAAATTATTGGAGATCTATTCATAAAGAAATTGTTGAGGTATTTTGGATTTATTTGATTTAATTTTTGAGAATAAAATTTAGTTGCTAAAAAGGCCTTGCACACTTGTAGGGTGCTTACTTTATAAGTGTACGGCGATTGTCACGTGCCTATCTTTATAGTTGGGTTCGGGGCGTGACAGAAAATATTTGGTTTTTGTGTCATTGTTTATGAAGGAAATAGTATTGGCAACTTCTAGGAAAGTATGGCTGGCATGACTTCCAGTGGTAAGATAGGAAATTCTAGATTTATGGCGATGGTCTGGATCCAACAATAGAATAGTATGGTGGCAGCTTTCCCCTTGTGTTTAGGAAGTAAGTTCAGCTGAACCTCTTTTTGCCCTTAAGTAAGAATCAAGTGTGCCACTTGACAATGTTGATAGAAGTGCTTGATAGTCTTTTGTAGCATTGTGTCAATGTTGATGGGAGCAGTAATATTGATGATTCTGGTTGTCTCCTTTGATAGATCCTTTGTCGGATTTGGATAGTTTAGAAACTGCTTCATCTTTTCTAGCGGTACGTGGATTCTTGTCAAGTTGTTGGCCATTGGCTTCTTGCATTTTTCATCATTCACTAGATCATGATCAGAAGTAACAAGGATGGTGGAGTGCTCATCTTCATAAGATTACTTTCTAGCGGTGCAAGACTTTTACTAGTGTAGTAATGTTTTAGGCCTTTACAGCAGCTGGGAAGATTGTGTGATGTGAAGATACAGCAGTAGTTAGTCTGGAATAGTGCAATGGAATTGCTGGATGGATTCAAGTAAGACTTGGATCTGATTCTTGCTTGTGGAGGGCAGCAAGAGTGTTCTTTAATTCTTCATGAGAACATTTTTCAACAAAGATTCCCCATGTAGCAATAGAAGTTGGTTGAATAGTGATGTAGCAAAAGTTGACATGATCCGTGATGGATTAAAAAAGTTCTCTTGCAAAGTTCACCATTTCTTGGATGTAGGTCTTGAATGATAACTTGAATGTTAGTGAAACAAAGATAATCGCCATGAGATTTACCATGGGCTTTGATAAGTAATTGCCATGGGCTTGAACCATGGGCTTTTAATATGGGATTGAATTCCATTGATAAGATAGTTTTGCCATGGACTTGAATCATGGGCTTTTGAAATATATTGTTGCCAAATTATTAACTTTGGGCTTGGAGCATAATATAATATTATTTGCCAAATAATATTTGGGCTTTTACGAAATAATTATTTGTCAAAAAAGTAGTAGTTTTGGGTTGTTGATAAAATGTTGCCAAAATAGTATTGGGCTTTTGATAGAATATTGCCAAGATTAGTATTTGGGCTTTTGAGTATTTGTAAAATTTTGCCAAACTAGTATTTGGGCTTTTGATAAATTATTGCCAAGGTTAGTACTTGGGCTTTTAGTAGTATTTAAGTTTTTGTAAATAGTTGCCAAAATAATATTAGGCTATTAGAAATAGTTACCAAAATAATATTGGGCCTTTAGAAATAGTTTCCAAAATAGTATTTTGGCTTTTGTAAATAGTTGCCAAAATAATATTGGACTTTTAGAAATAGTTGCCAAAATAGTATTTTGGCTTTTTTTTTTTTTTTTAAATAGTTTGAGATATTGTAAAAATATTGCCATGTAGCAATGGACTTAGTAAGAGTGTCATGTAGCAACGGGATTTGTAAGGAGTGCTATGTAGCAACGGATTTTAGGGTGCCGTGTAGCAACGGGTATTGTAGAGGGTTTTGTTGGGCTTTTTGGGTTTTGCCCACAAGGTAAATGAGTTTGGACTTTTTATAGAGATGGTATAATTTTCTGGCTCAATATGGTAATGGTATAGTAAGTATTTGTGTGGGCCTAAAATAATTTATGGGGCTTGTATAGAGAGTAATTAAAGGAGCTAAAGTTGGGTAATAATGTGGAGAATATGTGGGAAGTATTTGTGGAGGTTATTTAAGTATTTTGTATTTGGCGAGTGGGTAAATAGGGATTTGAGATGTAATCATTCGTCCAGCTGAAGAAGTGTTTTCTATTGGAGGCTTTTCTAATTGAATTGTTGGAGAAGAAAATAGATTGCTCAGCAAAATGAGGGTTTTCTGTTGATGAGGCCTGTGTTGCTGTGGAAGTGACGGATAACAATGAATGTGTCTAGCAGCGTGAGGGTTTGCTGCTGATTAGGCCCTTTGTTGTTGGACTGCTGGATAATAATAGATCTATCTAGCTAAATGAGGGTTTGCTGAAAAGGCCCTCTGATGTTGAATTGCTGGATAATAGTGCAGCCACAAAGGGTAATTTATTGCTGATTCCTTTTGTTACTGGAGAAAGGGGTTGTTGTCGATTAGACCTTTTCTTTTTAGACTGTTGGATAATAATAAATCTGTCTAGCTGTATGAGGGTTTGCTGATGAGGCCATTTGATGTTGAATTATTGGATAATAGTGCAGCCAAAGAAGGGTAATCTATTGCTAAGTCCCTTTGTTGCTAGAGAGATGAACATGTTCAGCGGTAAAAGGGGTTGCTGTCGATTAGACCCTTTCTTTTTGGACTGTTGGATAATAATAGACTTGTCCAACTGCATGAGGGTTTGCTGATAAGGCCATCTGATGTTGAACTATTGGATAATAGTGCAGCCAAAGAAGGGTAATCTGTTGCTAAGTCCCTTTGTTGCTGGAGAGATGAACATGTTCAGCGGTAAAAGGGGTTGCTGTCGATTAGAACCTTTCTTTCTGGACTGTTGGATAATAATAGACTTGTCCAACTACATGAGGGTCTGCTGATAAGGCTCTCTAATGTTGAACTACTAGATAATGCTAAATTGTGTAGTCAAAGAAGGGTAATCTGTTACTGAGTCCCTTTATTGTTGGAGAGATGAACATATCTAACGGTAAAAGGGGTTGCTGTTGATTAGACCTTTTCTTTCTAGACTGCTAGATAATAATAGATTTGTCTACATGTATGAGGGTTTCCTAATAAGGCCTTCTGATGCCGAACTGTTGGATAATGACGAATAGTGCAGCCAAAGAAAGGTAATCTGTTGTTAAGCCCCTTTGTTGTCGGAGAGGTGAGCATGTCCAGCAGTAAAAGGGGTTCTTGTCGATTAGACCCTTTCTTTTTGGACTACTGGACAGTAATAGACAATGCCAAAGAGGGTAATTTGTTGTTGAGGCTCTTTACTGCTGGAAAGATGAACATGTCTAGCGGTAAAAGGGGTTGCTGTTGATTAGACCCTCTCTTGCGTGAAATAATGGATAATGGAAAATTTTTCAAGTGAAATGAGAGTTTCTTTTGCTGATAAGGCTCTCTCTTGATGAAGAGATGAATATGTCCAATGGTAAGATGGGTTTCTACTGCTGAAGTGATAGATAATAGCGAAAATCTCCAGCAATAAGAGGGGTTTCTGCTACTGAGGCCCTCAGTCGCTGGAATAACAAATAATAGAGAAGATCTCAAGCTGCAAGAGGGGTTTCTACTTCTGAGGCCCTCTATGGCTGGAATGATAGATAATAGCAAAAGGCTCCAGGGGTAAGAGGGGTTTTTGCTTCTGAGGCCCTCTGTGGTTAGAATGACAGATAATTGTGAAGATCTCCAGTGGAAATTGGGGATTTTGCTGTTGAGGCCCTTTATAGCTGGAAGAAGATCTACAATGGCAAGAGGGGTTTCTGCTATTAAGACCCTATGTGGTTGGAATGATAGATAATAGTGAAGATCTCTAGCAGCAAGAAGGGATTTTGTTGATGATGCCCTCTATTGCTGGAATGACAGATAATAGTGAAGATCTCCAACAGTAAGAGGGGTTTTTGTTGTTGAGGCCCTCTGTTCCTGGAATGATAGACAATAGCAGAGATCTCCAGCAATAAGAGGGGTTTTTGCTGTTGAGGCCCTCTGTGACTAGAATGACTGATAATAGTTGAGATCTCTAGCGTTAAGAGGAGTTTCAACAGCTGAGGCCTTTTGTGGCTGGAATGATAGATAATAATGAAGATCTCTAGCGGCAAGAGGGGTTTCTGCTACTAAGGCCCTCTATGGCTGGAATGATAGATAATAGTAAAGATCTCCAATGATAAGAGGGTTTTCTACTGTTGAGACCCTCTGTGGCTGGAATGATGAAAAAGCTTCTTTTATAGGGTCAATAATCTCATAATAAGCATGTCGTAGTCTTGGAGCTGCTTGAATGGTAGAGACAGGCATGTGGAATAGCATCTTCTCACTCTCCATATTCAAAAAATACATCTATCTTGCTGCCCATATCTCTAAACACCTCTTTCTCCATTTCTCCTACACAATCTCATACACACTTACTACACAATTACATATAACATACTACAACTCTTCTAAAATCCTCTCTCACACTCCTTCACTCTAAAATTCTATTGTTTTGTTGCCCATAAACACATCTCAATACTCTTCTCCACCTCTCTTATAAAAGCCCTTCTCATGAAAGACATAAACTTCTAATACTAAAGCCGTTCTCCTAAAAGGTACCAAGATCTCATATCAAAACCCTTCTCATAGAAGGCACAAATCTATCTTATATAAAAGCCTTCATTAAGAGCTTAAGAAGATGTAGGGGGCGGTCGTGTAGCCACGTTTCTTTCACTGGAGGTGTGACTTTGCTAGACCTAGATTTGTTTTTGGGAGTTCAACTCGGAACTCGACATTGGGCCGCATAGACCAATGACTTCTCTCATGAAAGACATAAACTTCTAATACTAAAGCTCTTCTCCTAGAAGGCACTAAGATCTCATATCAAAGCCCTTCTCATAGAAGGCATAAATCTCTCTTACATAAAACCCTTCATTAAGAGCTTAAGAAGATGTAGGGGGCAGTCGTGTAGCCACGTGTCTTTCACTGGAGGTGTGACTTTGCTAGGCTTAGATTTGTTTAAGGGAGTTCAACTCAGAACTCGACATTGGGCCGCAAAGACCAATGGCTTCCGGTGTATTTTTTAGACTACAAAATAGATGAAGCCCAAAGTCTTAGAATTATGATAATGGTTGAAATAAATAAATAAGATGCTTAGCATCATAGCTTTGATTAAATGGTGAGTTGATACGTTATTATTATGTATATTAAGTGGAGATTAAATTCTATAAGGACGTGGTGTAAAACCCATGTTTTACCCTTCCAATCCCAACATGCCACATTATCTTATCACATATATTAGAATAAACACAATCACACTTAATCAATTCTAATACCCATATATAAAGCCAACCAAATTGGGAATTTATTGAGATGTTATTAGGCGTGGTAGGATGCATTGAATTTTAAGTAAAATGTTGACATGGCAATCACTTACTAGATGGTGTAAAACATGGGTTTTACACCTCATCCTTATAGAATTTAATCTTTATTAAGTGATGTCCAATATTAGAAAATAATTAATTAGGTGTCAAATGTCCAACAATGGAATGAGTCCAATAACCAGTGTTTATTTGCAGTTCATGGTTCATGTTCAACATAATAAGGTATGTCCGGCAATGGTCCATGTCCAAATAATGTCCAATGGTAGTTCATTTCAAAAAAATATGTGTCCAACAGTGGTTCATGTTCAAATAATATATGTGCGATGGTGGTAGATCAATTTATTAATATGTATGTTCATTAATGAAGTATTAATGAGATCATGTTCATTAAATAGTAAGATGATATTAAAATAACTTGCATCCAACGGTAAAATAATAATGAATTAACATATACTTAATGATGTAATTTCAAAGATAGAGAAAGATTGACTTATCTTCACAGTTTGTAGTTCCAGCTGTAGAATAGTAGTGGACTTAACATTTCAGTAACATGAGAAAATGAGTCTAGCGGTATAATAACATTAGTCGAGTGATATAATGATAATGAATAAAATATACTTAATAATGTAAATTTGAAGACAAAAATATAATGACTTATCTTCATATTTTTTAACTCTAGCCTTAGCACATGATGAAGTGAATCATTTCATGGTGACTTCATGTCTAAAAGGGAAAAATGGGTGCAACTGGAGGGAGGAGAGAGAGAGAGAGAGAGAGAGAGAGAGAGAGAGAGAGAGAGAGAGAGAGAGAGAGAGAGAGTATGTCTAGCTGTGTACATCAGTTGGTTAAGTTTGTCTCCTTAATCATGCACTTAAATGATTTTTCCCATGTAATGCTCTTTTAGTTTTTTGTCAAGCATGAGTGATATTGTCTTTCATAAGAAGGGCTATTAATTTCATAAGTTTGTGCCTTTCATAAAAATAGCTTTAAGTATTAGAAATGTATGTCTTCAATAAGAATGACTTTAATATGAAGTCTTTGTACCTTTTAAGATAAAGGCCTTAGTATTGATATTCATACGTCTTCCATGAGAAAGGGCTTTTGTAATGTGTTATTGGGAGAGTGTTTGATATGTTTTAAGATGTGTGGAGATGGTAAGAAGCATATATATTTTGTGAGATATGGTGTTTGTAATATGTATAGGAATTATATGTTGATACTTTGTTGGACATGGATCTTGTATATGTATACTATGTGAGACATGGAATTTAAAGATATATGAGGAGTATGTATGGGTATTTTGTGAGGAATGTGTTTGTAAAATATATGGAAGTGTGAGATAAATGATATGAAGGTTAAATATAGTAAATAGATGAGCTTATACTTGCTGCTGGAGTGGTTTTTGTGTTATGTCATGGGTTATGTTGCTTTCTAAGAATGGAGATTTTGTATGAGAAATAAAAAATAAGATGGAGATGTGTTTTTGGGTAGCAAAATAATGAAGTTTTAGAATATTAAAGTGTGGGAGAGATGGATAGTGTGTAATGGTGTGGTGTAATAGATGTGATGTAATGGTGTTATCTAAGAAGAGATATTTTTGTAAGGGAGCTAGAGAAGTATGGAAGAGTTTAAAAATATATGCAGCAAAGTGAAGTTTCAGAATATTGGGGATGAGAGAGGGGGTCCCCCAGGTGTGTAGCCTGGTCCTCTTTATATATAGTCAAGCATATAACTAGATTAGAACTAGTTTAAGGGAAATTTAGCAAATAAGGAAAAATCTTTGGCAAAGTAAGTGGTTTTATTAGTGGGATTTTGTTTTTTAGCCAAAAGAAGCAAAGTTAAAGACTTAATGGTGCTGTCACAGTTGTTACAGCTGTTAGTTGTCAAATGATGCCATTTGAAATGAGATCTTTTGCTTGAAGGGAAAATATTTGGCATTAAATTCATGGTTTGGCTAAAAATTGTAAGATAATCTTTATGAGATCCTTCTATTTCTGGTACCATAGCTAGAGCCATTACAAAATGTGCTGGAGCTGTTGCAACTTCTGTAGAAGTTGTTTCTGCTTTTGCTAGAGCTGTTTCTGCAAAACAGCTTCTGCTGAAGTTGTTTGCAGCTTCCGCTGGAGTTGTTGTTGGTATTTTTGGCTAACTTTCTTCTTTTTGGAAAATTATACGCTTAGTCCATATATAATTTTGGTAAGTAACAGACTAGTTGGTTGATATTTGATGAACTTTTAGAGATGTAATTATGGTCTTTTTGCATTTTAACCAATCTTGGAAAGTAAGGAGAGCATTTAATGCTAGATATGAGATATTAATATATATTTAGCCATGTGCTTGGAACTAATTTAGATGATAATAATATAATTTATATGAAATACTATAATTACATTTTTAAACTTATATTATATGATGAACATTAATTTTTATGAAAAGAGCATGAGGAGTTTTATCATTTTAAGTGTTATGTGATATGAGAGGCTTACCAAATGTTACCCATTACACACTGACCCATAAGAGTTCAGGGAATTGATGAAGACATGCAAAGCAACATGCTTTCCTTTATCAACTTTGAATCATTGGAGCTTTACTGAACATACTTCCTGACCCTCAAAACCACGACTCCCAAAATTCCCCCGATGAGACTTATGAGCTTAGATCATGAGCCAAAAAATGAGATAATGTGCTATGAGCTTGAACTATGGGTTTTGACGCATTTTTGTGTAAATATGGGCTCTTTTGGGCTATAGAAGAGATTTTCCCAAAATCCATGATTGTGTTGACGTGGTGCGGGTCGCCAATAAAATGAAGCTATGTGGTGTGAAAAAATTTGTCCTCAACAGAAGATAATTAGGGGGAGAGAGAATAGAGAAGTTTATGAGAGAGTTGTTCTTCTCTATTGGTGTGTTGATGAGGGGTTCTATTTATAGCTAAATTTAAGGGAATATTTAGCAAAGAATCTCAGCCAAAATTTGTCCCAATTAGTAATAAATCTTTAGAAAATCATTCCTAGGATTTGGCCAAAAATGGTACATTTAGCTTTAAAGTGTTCTTGCTGTTTTGGGTAATAACTGATGGAGAAAAAAGTAGCAGAAAAAGAAAGTATTTTAGCAAGAAAAAGATAGTTTCTTTAGTTGGTTTTGGTTTTTAGCCAAATGAGGAAATTCAGTAATGTTAAGGCTGTTGGGTCAGCTGTCACAATTGTTTTAAAAAAGCTGTCCTAGCTATTAGGAAAGCTGTCATAGCTGTCATAAGACAACTATTGCTTGGGGCAGAAGTAGATGAGGTTAGCTGGATGATCTCAGGTCGTTGGACAGAATATTCAGCATATATTTCATGGGTTTGGCTAAAAATGATAAGATCTGTTTTAAGGGTATCTTGCCATTTTGGGTATAGCAACTTGTTGTTGGGATTTGAGCATTAAATGGCTGGTGATGTCAATTTCAGCCAGGTGTCAAGTGCTGAACACACTGCTGGTGTTCACGCTAGAAATGTTTCCTTTTTTGGGTGTTTGTATTTTTGGTCCAAGATTCTATTACAACACATTTTTAGTAAGTAATAGAATGACTGATTGATAGTTAATGAAACTTTAGAAATCTAGTCAAAGTCTCATTGTGTTGTGACTTAATCTTGGTGAGCAAGAAAACTATTTAATGCTCTACTTTAGCACCTGGCAGAAGAATATTTGGTCTGATTATGGCAGATGGCAACTGGGTATTAGAGATATCATGAATATTTTATATATTTAGAGATTAAAGATAGCCAATCAAATTAGGCCATATGTTTGAGTTGGATTTTAGCTAAAAGTAACAATGTAGTTTATGTGAAATAATATGATTGGTTTCCAAATTCATATAGGAACAGCTAGAGATTGAAGGAATAGTTATTTGTTCAGCATTTAGATGGTTGGAGTTTTTGAGTATTTGTCATGGATGAATATTAAATTTTAGGAAAAGAGCAATGAAGAGTTTTATCATCTTAAATGTTATGAGATAAGAGAGGCTTACCATATCTTACCTGCTACACACGGACTCGTCAGAGTTCAAGGAGTTGGAGAAGACACACTAAGCAACATGTTTCTTTTATCAACTTTAAACCATTGGAGCTTTACTAAACATACCTCTTGGCCTTCCAAACCACGACTCCCAAAGTTTTTCTAAAGAGACTCATGAGCTTGGATCATAAGCTGAAAATGAGATAACGTACCTTGGGTTTTGTTGTTATTTTGGGTAAATATGGGTTTTTGTTGGAGAAGCCACTTTCCATGAATATGAGAGATAATATGGGCCGTGAGCTTTGATTTATTGCTTGAGCCTGATCTATATGTTGATGTTGATGTTGATGATGTCATGGGTTATGATCTCAACTGATGAAGAGGAAATGTGAACCATGAATCTGCCTCTTGAAGTAAGGATCTCGTGGGCCATGCGAGCCCAATCCATGTATTTGAATGAGATATGAGTTTATTTTGGGCTTTAAAGACCTTATTTTGAGTTTTTGTGCCGTGGGTTGCCAATGAAGTAATGTCATGTAGGGTGAAAAAAAAAAAGTCCTCAACAATGGTTAAATAGTGTTAGAGAAAGAGAGAGAGTTCTTTAGACAATTTTTTTTTTTTTTTTTTTTAAAAGTTGATAAATTTATTTAAGGATAGTTTTGTAAACTTATACATTTTTATAAGGAAAATAAGAGTATAAATGATATTTCCTTAAAAAGTTTGATTTTTTAAACAGGACAAACAAATTGAGACGAAAGAAGTACTCATAGTTGAGATGGCAAAAGTTTTTGAAGTACAAATTATCAAACATCTTCCGTTTTATATTATATAGATATATCATATAAATAGAATATAGATTATTATAGACTTAAGGAATTTCACAATTCATTATATTATGAATGTAATCATTATATTATGTATATACAATATTATGATAGTTAGTATAAAGTATAAAGTTTTAACTGGCTTTCTAATAGTTATAATAATTTTTATAATAGATAATTAATTGTATGTAATAATGTGTGTGTAATAAATACCATCATTCTATAATATTTGTATTTTTTTTCCTTTACAGGAAATGTTTTATTAATAATTAATAGTAAAAATAATAATAATAAAAAGACTCCATAAGTTTTAAGTGCTTGTGGGATTTGGTAAGTAAAGATTGGAGTTCAAGTTTTTAGAAGAGAGTTTCAAACACATATACATTTAGATTAAGATAGAATAGAGTTTCTATCTAGTATAAAAAAATAAATAATAATAATAATAGTAATAAAAGCAACCTAATTATTATTGTTATACACGAACGCTGTGTCAGTAAGGATTTTTTTACTTTCTTTTTTGAACTTGGTCAATCAAGATTTTCAGTGAGACTATTTTTTTTGAGACTTAAATAATTAAAGTTAGATTCAGAGGATGACAGGGTGTAGCTTATAGATGATTTTTAAAAAAAATTAAAAATTAAAAATTATTTATCAGGTAAACCATTTTCTTATTTAAAAACTAGAAAACGATAGAGAAAACTAATTTAAAATTGATAAACTTTAAAATTTAAATGATATATTCTCGGAAGTCAAGTAACTTAGAGGTTTATTCTTAGATATATTCCATAGTCAAGTAGATTTCTACTAACTCTTTTATTCTCAGTGATTCACGTATTCTGTTAAGATTTTAAACACACTGCCTTGGTTTCATTTCTCATATAAACAAACACACACCTCCCAACTAGTCTCAGACTCAGTAATTTCAGAGAAAACTTGAGAGTCACAGCCATGGCCAGAGACCAACTTCAAGTTCTTAGCCTTGTGGATCAAGCAAAAACTCAGCTATACCACTTTACTGCAGTGGTAATAGCTGGGATGGGGTTCTTTACTGATTCCTATGATCTCTTCTGCATTTCTCTTGTCACCAAGCTTCTTGGTCGCTTATATTACCAGGTTGAAGGTTCATCAAAACCCGGTAGTCTTCCTCCTAATGTTGCTTCTGCTGTAAATGGAGTCGCATTCTGTGGAACTTTAGCTGGGCAACTCTTCTTCGGGTGGCTTGGTGACAAGATGGGTCGAAAGCGAGTCTATGGCATAACTTTGATGCTTATGGTTGGTTGCTCTATTGCATCGGGTCTTTCCTTTGGTCACTCGCCTGAGGCAGTGGTGGCTACGCTATGCTTCTTCAGGTTTTGGCTTGGGTTTGGTATCGGTGGAGATTATCCACTCTCTGCAACAATCATGGCTGAGTACTCTAACAAGAAAACTAGGGGTTCTTTTATAGCTGCAGTATTTGCCATGCAAGGGTTTGGAATTCTTACTGGTGGTGCTGTGGCTATATTAGTCTCTTTCGTCTTTCGGTATTTTTTCCATCCCCCACCTTTTGCTGTAAGCGCCATTGGATCTGCTCCTCCTCAGGCTGATTATGTGTGGAGGATTATTCTTATGTTTGGTGCAGTTCCAGCCGGATTGACGTATTATTGGCGCATGAAGATGCCAGAGACTCCTCGTTACACTGCATTGGTTGCTAAGGATGAAACAAAAGCTTGCCAAGACATGGCTAAGTTGTTGCAGATTGAAATTCAAGAAGCAAAAGATGAGCAGGTAGTGATTACCCAAGAAAGAAACACTTTCGGATTGTGGTCTAAAGAGTTTCGTAGTCGACATGGGCTTCACTTGTTGGGAACAACAACCACTTGGTTCTTGCTTGACATTGCTTATTATAGTCAGAATTTGTTCCAAAAGGACATTTTCAGTGCAGTTGGTTGGATTCCTAATGCAAAATACATGAGTGCCATTGATGAGGTTTACATGATTGCAAGGGCTCAAACACTCATTGCTCTTTGTGGCACAGTACCTGGTTATTGGGCCACAGTCCTTCTCATCGATCGTATTGGACGGTTTGCCATTCAGTTAATTGGGTTTTTCTGCATGACAGGTTTCATGTTAGCTCTTGCAATTCCTTACCAGCATTGGAAAAGTCAGACTAATCCTATCGGCTTTGTGGTCATGTATGGCCTAACCTTCTTCTTTGCCAATTTCGGGCCTAATAGCACCACATTCGTTGTGCCAGCAGAAATTTTCCCAGCAAGGCTTCGATCAACTTGTCATGGTATCTCGGCAGCTTCGGGCAAGGCGGGTGCAATAGTTGGAGCTTTCGGGTTCTTATATGCCTCACAGAGCCAGGACAAATCAAAGGCTGATCCAGGCTACCCTGCTGGGATTGGTATGAGAAATTCTCTCCTTGCGCTTGCTGTGATTTGTGGGTTTGGTTTCTTTTTCACATTGTTAGTGCCGGATGCCAAGGGGAAATCGCTGGAGGAGATGTCAAAGGAGATTGATGAAGAAGGTGAAGAGTAATTCTAGCTGTTTCTGGTTATCACATAAATTTATTATGTTTTCTTAATTAATAGTTCAACAAGTACATACCTTGCTTGTTTTGTTTATTTTAAGTATTTTGTTTCTTTATCATCGGAGGATGCTTATTTTGTTTTTCATGCTGTAATGGATGGTTATTCAGTTAAAAAAAAAAAATTATGTTGTATTTTGCCATTTGAGATTAATTGCATGAATGGTTATGAATTCATTATATCTGGTTACTTTTATTAATGAAACATTTTCGGAAGCTGGGAAACACACACGTACTGTTTTCAAGCCTTGTAACAAGGGAGCTTTAAAGCTAGCATATCCCTAGCTCTCCAAATTAAAGCTCTAAAATGTAAAGTGTGGCTAGACGAAACCCCTCCTGGCTTGTAGAATGTGCTCTAAACTACTCATTTACTGGGATACTCATTTTGTGTACATCGAGTGTTTGCTATCAGGGTTGGCTTCATATAATTTGAGGCATTTTTTTTTTTTAAATGCAATATTATTCAAAAGTTTTTGTATATATAGATAGGATTTGCTAACATTTCTTTTTTCAAATTACAATCAATAATTTGTTAATTTTTGAAATTTGGAGTTTTAATTTGTTATTTTTGAAAATAAAGTGTTTTAGATCATGACAATCACTAATTTGCTAACATCTCTTTTTCAAATGATAATCACTAATTTGTTACTATTTTGAAATTTGGGTTTTTAATTTTTATACTTTTTGAATCCCCTCAAGTATATAAGGTTTAAAATGTACTCTCTATTTCCCAATTTATTTGTCTTGTTTCTAAAATCAAACTTTTTCAGAGAATATCATTTATTGTCTTGCATGCCTTAAAAAAATGTATAAATTTCTAAAACTACCCTTAAATAAATTTATCAAAAAATATGAATATTAAATCTTAAATTACAAGCACAAAAATCTGCTCCTTACCAGTATTAGCATTTTTTAAATTACATAGCACAAATTGTAACTTATCCTCTTAATCAAATTTGAAAAATCTACAACACAATACAAAAACTATTGGGTATTGGCTCCAAGCAATTTTGGATTACTTCAAATACAAATTCTAGTTTATCTTTTTAATTAATATTGATTTTTTAAAATATTTGTTGGTTATCTTTTCAAATGGTTTTGGAAATAAAGTAGAAGCATTATAGGAACATTAATAAATTAATTACTTCTAATTTTAGAAATAGAACAATATTTTGAAACATCCCAAAATGGAATAGAAAACGAACAAATTGGGACGTAGGGAGTAATTTTTTCTTATTTTTCACCAAAAAATTAATTTAATATTTCAATTGACTTTTGTTTTAGAAGAATATTTCAATTGACTTAGATTTTTATAGTCCCATGATAAAAAAAAAGGGGGGGGGGGGGGGTTTGTAGACCCAATAATTTAGGAGCCTTCTTAGAGGTGGGAGAAAAAATGTACACTGTACAGCTCACTTATTTACTTCTTTTTATTTTTTAACAATTATTATAGTAAAAATTTGGGTCCTTCTATATATTTATTTATGCGTAATGGGGGCCATTGGAGCTTTGATAGTCTATAGTACCTACAACAACAACAACAACAAAAAAGATGATATTTTTCACTCTTTTTGCTGACTAAAAGTGACCTATCTCTACTCCCATTTGTATTATCTTTTCATTTCAAAAGATATTTTTTAGTGCCTGCAAATATATATATATATATCTCCCTTCAAAGAATGTCTTTAATACAGGTGATAATGGTCCACACCGTGGCCTTAGAGACAAATCTTTTACCTCAAACAAATATAAGAGATCATGCATGATCACCTTAAGCATATACAATAATTGCTAAAAGGAATGATTTCTTTTTCGCCTTTTCGAGAATCCTACGGAATGATTAATGTTGATATGTCAAAAATTGTTTGGATTATTATCAGTTGGAAGCATGGCAGTTGAGAAAGAATAATGGTTAACAGAAAGTAAGCAACCAAAAAAGTGTGAAGCGCAATAAATTACATCTATGATCTATTCCTGCAACTATATATACTTCCGGGACAAGGAATTGCTCAAACTCTTATTAAATTTTATAAATCATAACTTAAAATTGTACTCTTTAACATCATGTTTTAGGACTAGGATTTTCTAAATTATCACTCTAAACTATACTATTGATTACATTTTTCACCTTAAATTTTTTGAATACACATTTTACACTTTAAACTATAATCCTTATTATACTTTACACCCAAGTCACCCAACATCAAGTTTGTTGTTAACTTGTTGTTAACTTGTATGGAAAAATATGGTACCATGTAAAAAGACTCAATTGCCTCTCATCTCAATTCCTTTAAAATAAATGAGAAATTACATATTATCACCCTAAATTTACTCATAATTACATTTTGCACCCTAAATTTTGAATTTTAATTCAAGTTAATAGTAAACTTAACATTGAAATGTAAAGTGCAAAATGTGCATTCGAAAAGTTTATGGTGCAAAGTATAATACAGATATAGTTTAGAGTAATAAAGTATAATTTCTCCAATTTTTTCAGAACAATTTCATCATTGAATTTTTAAAATTTTATCCATCTACTTTAAAATGAGTTGATTGGATTTAAAAAATTATCAATAATTAAAATAAATATCAAAATAGTTATAATAACAATTTAAAAAAAATTGATGATAATAAAATCTTATAATTTCAAAATAAATGATAAGATTTTTATAAACTCTACGATTGAACTTGCCCTAGAGACTCTAGAAATCTTTATTATTTCTCACTTTTAGGGTTACCATTTGTTTTGACAATATATATATAAATAAATATATATATATATATATATATATATATATATATATATATTCGTTTCTAGGAATCTTTATTGTTTCACATTTTAGAGTTACCATTTGTTTTGACAAAAAAAAAAATATATATATATATATATATATATATTCTAGAAAACTGACTTTTTTTTTTTTTTTTTTGGTGTTTATTTCCAATATTACAAATGAGTTAGTAAATGTTTTTTAGTATTTTGTATGCATAGAAAATCAATAATTTTTTAACAATTCCAAACAGTTATAGGGATCAAAAATTTCATTTATAACATAAGTATTATGCAAACTGTGTACTTAATCAACCTAAAATAATTCAGTCCTTAAAAAAAGAAATACAAGAATTATTAATCATCCAAAGACAATGAAGGAGAAAAGTCAGCGGTGGCAGCCAGCAATGAGCCAATGACGGCATCAGCTTCCCTCAAAGAACTTTTCCAAACATTAAACCAAGCAAGTTTGACCCTTACATTTTAAATTCTACTCGAATTACTTTTGCAAGCTCAATTTTAAGTCTTTCTTCAGAAGACATATTATCCCGATGAAAATACTACATTAAACATATTTCAAAAATATTAGAGCATATCAAATCCCTTCAGATCTAAAAAAGGATGAGTAAATTGATGTGAAATCAACATAAAATACTGTTTAATGCAGGTATCAATAAGGTTTTTATTTATTTATTTTTGACGTAGAGGCATCAATAAGTTTTATTGGGCTTCTTCTCAAAGAAAAAAACAGGTTCATATTGGGCTTTGTTTAAGAACATGCACTTTCCAAAGGATGGGATGAAAAAAAAAAAAAAAAAGCTGCATAGTTGATAACAAAAATATAAGATTGAGTTGATTCTCAACAAATATATATATATATATATATATATATATTTAATAGTTTGCATTTAGCTTTTTTGCATGGTCTTAACGTATGAATTATGAAAGCATGCAAGAAATAAACCTCAAAAAGGTCCTTTGTATTTGGATACTAATTGTTACTGCAGTGCAAGTCATGTGCTTGTTAATGCAAGTCATGTGCTTGTTAATTTTAAAAATAACTAAGATTTTAAATATTTTATTTCTCAATTATTTTGACTTCAATAAGTTCCTTTCCCAACCTATAATAACTTTCTTTGTTACTCCGATCGAAATTCTTTTTAAAATTTTCTATGTTTGACATATCTGCAAATTAAACTATTAATTATCTCTTGACAATGAATAACTTCTCCTGAAAAAGAAGAAAGGTTCATTTAAAAAAATTCACGTAATTTTGAAGAACTAGCTAAAATAGTATTATGTACAATGAGTCATTGACAAGTATTGATAGATGTCAATCATATAGCATATCAATTGTGATTAATTTGTGCCTCGTCTATATATTTGTACTAGCTTGTAATATTGTGTGTGTATATATGAATACATTTAAAAATATACAATTAGATGCATAGTATATGTGATGCCCCAATTTGATTGATTGTGTGAACGGTGTGGGTGTGTGATGAGTCCCACATCGTGTATTTACTAGGTAGATCTGGGTTTTATTAACAACTATAAGGAGTCTCAATTATGACTAGTCCTTTTGAGATATAGTACAGATGTGACTAGCGCTTTTCCTTGGAACGTTACAATATAATTTCTACACAAGCTAAGTACAATTCATGGTCATTCTTATATTTTGTAAAGTCTTAAAAAAATTGTAATAAGAATATTCTTTGGAAGAAAATGAAAATTGTTCATGCTTTTTTATTTTATTTTAAGAAAAAAAATATATTTGTTACTTCATAACTTAATTTTGTTAATTAATGTGGTGTAATAAATTTATTTCATTTGTGCATTTTCCAAATAAGATATGAGCAACCGATTTTTAAAATGTGGTATAATTTCATTTCATTTCACTTGTTTTTGGACTACTGCAGTTTGGTCTTTGTTGTAGTATTATTTTATTATGTTTACTTTATCACTTTGGATGTTATGTTTTAGAATTAGATTTATAAGATATGGTTTTAATCATTATATTATAATAATTTAATAAAAATTATCCTTGATGAGGGTTTTGGGGAAAAAAGAAGTAGCAAGAATTCAATTTTTTAGAGGCTAACAATTTTTTTTTTTTTTAATTCAAATTATATCTGTGGGGACGTGTCCCTCATCAATCGGATTTATCCACTTTGGGGAGCCAGTCCCTCACGGTTTATCGGCTCGTCCCCGAGTGTGGGCAGGACCAACCAAGGGCGTGACCTTGTAGTTGTAATCGCAAGTCCCACATCGGTTAGAGTTCCCTCCCACATATGGTTTATAAGCCTCTGGGGCAACCATATGTGTACCACTAGAACTCATGAGTTCTAGTGGTACACATATGGTTGCCCCAGAGGCTTATAAACCATATGTGGGAGGGAACTCTAACCGATGTGGGACTTGCGATTACAACTACAAGGTCACGCCCTTGGTTGGTCCTGCCCACACTCGGGGACGAGCCGATAAACCGTGAGGGACTGGCTCCCCAAAGCGGATAAATCCGATTGATGAGGGACACGTCCCCACAATATCCTTAACCCTTAAAGTTTAATTTTATCCTTAAATTATTGGTTATGTTGATTGTATTAAAAATTTAAGGGCCCCTTTTAATTTTTTTTTTTTTTTAAGTTGTCAAATAATTGTCTTAAAATAAATGAATATTTTATAACTTAAATTTCAATTTGCAAAAAATTCTTATATTTAAGAAAGAAAAAGAAAAAATTCTTATTAAACTAGTATTATGCATGTGCGATGCACAGTTTAATAAAAAAAATCATATGTGAATTAAATTTCTTAGATAAAAAATTGTATATAAATTAAAATATATACTTTTATGTTAAATATAGATTATAAAAAATGAAAAATTATTTTAATTAGAATTGAATGTAAAAAAAGGGGGTTTATTTATGAAATACTCTACTAATTAAGTAGTGAGAAACTTGAAACTCTAAATTAATTATCCTAATACATAATATATGTAGTGTGTTTGAATAAAATATATTGTACATCATTAGGTAACCACCACAACATGTGTGTATTTGTCTCTCTCTCTCTCTCTCTCTCTCTCTCTCTCTCTCTATATATATATATATATATATGTATGTATGTATGTATGTATGTATGTGTATATATATATATATATGAGAATTATTTATCAAAAAGGAATAACTCATTATTTAGAAAGTAAGCCAACATATGAATCTACCTTTCTTAAAAGAGTTTAAGAATTTTTCCTTCCAAATTCATAAAATGCAAATTCTAGGTTTCTAGCTCATAATAAGAGTAAGACAACACAAAGTATAGAAAGAAAAAGGTCCTATAAACAATATAAGACGCAATATATATGTATACACATACCAAAGACACACACTCGTACAAAATAACATTTATAGATTTACCTATAGGCTCTATTTATAATTATCATTGAATTAGAATGCAGCTTTGTGCAAAAAAAAATGGAAAAGAAAAGAAAAGAAAAGAAATACATACCTTTGAAGCTAGAGGAAGAGGCGTTTCCTTGGGGAATCGGGGATTCACAATCTGGTGTGATTTTTATTCCATGCAAAAGAAGATATATTACAAAAGGAGAAGATAAGAATAAAGAAATACCTATTACATATAGAACACTATTTATGTAATTACATATTTTTTTCCTGAATAAATTATATTTTTTGTAGTAGTTGTAAGGTCACGTTTTGAGTACCTAGCCCAATTGATGGATAAACTTAGGCCTAAAAACCCCAATATAATGAATTTGTAAAGAGTGGATTGGAAAACTGGGCTAAAATGAGTTGGACAACAAATAAAATGGGTTCAAATGACAAGAACAGAAGGATAGATTGATTTAAACTAAAGAAAATTTTCCTCGACACAATCCGAGGAGATCAGCTCTTATATATTTCTCAAAGGTTTGATTACAAATTTGGTTCCTGATTGCTACAGTGTTTCTTTCTTGATTTCTCGATCCCCCTCTCTCATTGCCTCCTTCTTTTATACTCTCTTCCCCTTTCATCCTTTCCCTTCACGTGTAGACTAGATGGTTGTTGTTGATATTTGTGCCATCAGCACCTTCTTGAAGTCTTTGTGTAATAGCTATAAGGCTGGAAACCACTGTGCAAATGTCACTTCCACATTAATGCGGCTAGATGGTTAGCTGCAGAGCATTCAATGCGGTGGTAGCAGCTTTCTCCTTAGATATTTTAAGACTCTCCCCTATCCTATGTTTGATGTTTCTGTAATGCTCATCTGTATCAACAAAATTTCCTAGAACATCCCCTTGGACGACAGACCCACTTTTCTGACCTTGGCTTTGGTTAGCCAATGAGGCATTCATCCTCAGCCCACCCTCCTAGGCCCTTATGACTAAAACTAACTTCTTTATTTACTAACACGAACTCCCCTGACAATGTTTATTCATCCTCGGACGACTTTACATCCTCGGATTGGGCCCTAGGACCAATATATATATATATATATATATATATATATATAAATAATGAGTTCTTGGGCCTAATATCCTTACAATAGCCCTTCGAGATTCTTCTTTCTAGCTCCTCCGGAAGAAAGGAGGATCTCGATGTAATGATAGTTCCTCCGTGCCCATTTTACATCACCTCTAACCGTACAGATACCCTTTTTAACTGCTCAAGGCCCATTCCTGGCGCTTCGGCATTCGAGACTCCCTCATTAAATTTTTACAACTCTATGTTCACCACGTTCTATAGCTTAATGCGGATCTAACAGTTGAGGATTCTATTGGAACTTAGGCAGGAATTTTCCCGCTTGTAACTTTCTCTTTGATATAAATACCACTCAAATCAATCACTCATCTCACTTTAGCATTCATTTTGCTCTAGCGTACATACACTGAACCTGCCAACTTTCCTAACTCAATTGTGCCCTTACAAATACCAAAAGCCTGTCCAAAGATACTTTTCTTCTTTCTGTATGTCTTCATAAACTTTTACACTTTGTCTCTCCATATATTTTTCTTTTCTCTATACTTTTCTTCTCCTCGTCTCCACTTTCTTCTCTTAATCTTCTTAGTTCCTCCAAACCTCTCTAGAAATTGGTAGATTCAAAAGTTTGGTAGACTCTGAGGAGGGAATAGAGAGCTTTAGAGCTCTATATAGGATCCCGTCGGGAGTGTTTATTAGATACTGTAAGGAGGGAAAGTGGCACGAAAAAAGGCAAGAGGGAGAAGTGGTGATCCCAATGATTGCCTTTATAGAGGGTGGGACAAGGATTCCCATGGGTACCGTTACCAGGGACTATCTTAGGGCTCATAGGTTATCTCCCACCCAATGTTTCCCAAACATTTTCAGAATATTAGAGAGTGTAGACACCCTTAATGAAAAAATGGGCTTAGGGTTGACCCACCACGATATCAATTGGATCTATAATCTCCATCACCTAAAGGGGCAGGGCTGTAGGGGTACTACCTAAAGTCTAGGTTGCCCGAGCTTACGCTCATCCAATGCCTCTCAAATTCCAATAAAGGCCTAAACAAGGATTTCTTGATCGTATCAAGGGAGTGGCACGACGGCCTCCCCTGCCCGACAAGAAAGGGGAAACCAGGTGGGGCTTTAGGTTTGGGTCAATTGTTTTCACAGTCACTCTTTTTTCTCTTTCTTTTATTCATGTATGTATATAAATTTTCTTTTGTTTCACACTGATTTTTGTTGATGATTTTATAGATAAACGCGTCGCTATTCCAAACTTTGGTCTTGTCAACCAGCCAAGTTTGGACAAGATACTGAAGACCGAAGAGTTCATCCACAGTGACAGCTAGCTACGAGCAACACAATTAATTCTTGGCTACACTCCCATATCCAAAAGTTTTTAGGCACCCCGGGTTTTCACTTTCCTGAAGGCACTCCTATCTCAAAAGGCGCTCTCGTCACTCAACCTATCCCAGAAGGCATTCCCAAAGTAGCCTTTCCACTTTAACACACAACTGGTGAATCTACTTTATCCCAACCTATCATCGAAGAAGAAGAAGAAAAAGAGAAAGAAAAAGATATAGTAGACGTTTCAGACTCAGAAGATGTCTACGAGGTTTCTCACCAGCCCTTGTCCCCCGAGACTTCAACTAGTGACCTCGGCCAGCTTCCTCCAGCTCAATCCAATCATCTTGAAAAAGCTACTTCCTTACTAGACGAGATAGGTATACAGCGTAAACCTAGGGGCAGCCTGATGGAAATAATGGAGTCCCAAGCTGCAAATAGGGCGCTCAAGGCTGCCAGGTAGCTGCGAATAAGGCACTCGAAACTCCCTCATTTCCCTACTTCCCATGACACCCAGCAGGAAGCTGCAGACAAGAAAAGGAAGAGGGAAGGAAGTGATGGAGGAAGGCAGGGATGTTTCCTCCAAGGAAACTGAGCCTAAAAAAGGAGATAAAGTAGCTAAAACTACCCAATCCAAGTCACAGACCGATGTGGCTCCTAAAGACAGAGGACATGACCTCCGCGCCAGGGTTCCCAATTGGAATCCAGCCTTGGTGTTGGATGGGTCCCCTCTCCCAGCAAACTCCTCCATTAAGGACCCTCAGTAAGGGAAGGCTGGGTACGTAGCAGATGTTGTAGAGTAAGCTTTGCTACTACCCAACGACATGACTGAGCTGAGAAGCCTAAGGACATATGAGGTATTTCTAGGTCTAAAGAGAGACCTCGCTAAGGTGAGCCAAATCTAACACTCACTATCTACTCATTTACTTCATTATCTATTTATTTATTATTATTGTTATATTTTTTTTTAAAGCGTTTACCTATTTACTGTGTTTCCTACATACTGTTTAAGTCGCCTTTAGGGCCGAGGAGCTGGTGGACTACTCTCACCGGCAATATAAAACCGAGGAAGGAAGGAGAATCACTACTGTGGAGGCTTTCAATGTGGCCAAGAAGAGCCTAAAGGAGCTGAAAATCTAACTTTCTAAGTCTGAGAGCGAGAGAAAAAGTGCAACGACTGCATTGGAGGAGGCAGAGAGGCAGGCCAAGACACAACGCAAGTAGCTACGCCAAGCTGAGCTCAACCTTGCTGCTACTAGGAAGCAAAACAAATTATTGACGAAAATGCTAGAGGAGGCTAAAAAAGCCAAGGACCATGCTGAGCAGGATGGCTACAACATGGGGGTAGTTGAGACTGAGGAAGCCTTTAGGTCCAAAGTCACAAGGGTATGTAGAGTTTACTTCCTCCAAGTGTGGAACGAGGCGCTCAACCAAGTAGAGGTTGAGGCCTTCTCAACACTCAGGAGGGCAAAAAATGTATACTACCTTCTTGTCATTCAGCCCTCAGGCCCTTCATCTTCTCAGGACGATACAACTCCCATTGTTGCCAACCCCACTAAAAAGGCCCTGTCTAAGGATCCTCCCCCCCCCCCTCCCCAGCGAACCTCAAAAAGGGGGGGAGTAGACCAAGGAGCAAGAAGCCCCCTCCGAGACGACAAAGCCCTTGGACACACCCAAGGACTCTTCCAAGGATGGGGTAGCCTCTTAGGGCCATGAATTGGTTCTGGCAACTCTTCCCATCCCTGCCAAGGAAGATTTAAAAGTCAAAGAGGTGGGATCCTCAATAGCAGCTACCACCCAACCTGCTAAGACTCCCAAGGACAAGCTCGTGATCAAAATGAAGTCATGAATTGTTCTTCTCTTGTTTTTTGAACTGTTTTTGCTTTTTATTTGTAATATAATCAAACCTTTTGTAAGTAAACTGCCCTTTCCCAAGGCACAGTTAAATGAAATATATATATATATATATATATATATCCTTCATACTTGTGATACTTATGTCTTTTACTTAGTTTCTATTTTACTTAGTACTTGACTAATCATGACAATGAGATATGACCCCAATTAGTTATCTACATAAGTGGTAATATAATTCCCACACCTTCCAAACTAATCAACAAAACAGATTAAAAACTACTAAGTCCACAACATCATTAAAACACACTTTTAACTTCAAAATTTTATACATCACAACAGAACATTTATCCATATCATTCTCAATAGGCTTACTGACTTTGAGGAAATAGTCAAACATTGACCAGATAACAGATATGTTTGATATACTTGCAAATGCTTTAAGTGATGCTTATGAACTTCCATTTATTTAAGCCGTTGTTGTGGTAATCTCCAAGGTATGCAATCCGAGGACCCAAACATAACTGATGTTCTATTGATACTTAGGAAAATAACTCGAAGTGTTAATTTACCCAAAGTAGATAGTCCGAGGAACCAGACATAACTAAGGTTCTGTTTAACACTTAGAAAAATGTAAGGGAGTATTAATTTACCTAAAGCATGTGATCCGAGGAGCCAGATATAGCTAAGGTTCTGTTTAATACTTAGATTAATAGCTTGAAATATCAATTTATCCAAGGCATGTGGTTCGGGAAGGCAGGCATGACCAAGGTTCTGATTGATACTTAGATTAATAGCTTGAAATATCAATTTGCCTAAAGTATGTAGTCCAAGGAGCTAGGCATGACCAAGGTCCTGTTTGATACTTAGATTAATAGCTTGAAATATCAATTTACCTAAGGTATGTGGTTCGGGGAGCCATGCAAGACCAAGGTTCTGTTTGACACTTAGATTAATAGCTTGAAATATCAATTTACCCAAGGTATGTGGTCCAAGGAGTTAGGCATGACCAAGGTTCTGTTTGATATTCCAACAAATGGTAGAAAACATGACGCACGATATAATGAACAAAAGTATGGTAAAGAAAGTTTTCATTAATAATAATACATTCTCAGGTTGTTTACATTCCAAGGGTGGGGTACAACTTTTTCATCTAGATCTTCAAAATAATATGCACCTATTTCAGCCACTGATGTGATGCGGTATGGCTTTTCCCAATTAGGTCCCAATTTCCCCAATGCTGGGTTCTTTGCAGTTCCCAAAACTTTTCTTAATACTAGGTCTCCAAGTGCCTTAACCTTCCATTTAAGTCATACCCCTACTTGAGCTTGTGATGATAATACGCCAATTGAACCATGGCATTTTCTCGTCGTTCTTCAACTAAGTTTAAGCTCTTCTCCAATAGCTCATCGTTACTGCTCGAAGGAATATCAACCTCGGCCCCATAAGTCATTGAAAAGGGCGTCTCCCCAGTGGACATACGAGGTGTAGTCCAATATGTCCAAAAGACATGTGACAGCTCTTCCACCCATTTTCCCTTCGCATCATCTAATCTTTTCTTGAGTCCACTCACTATGACCTTGTTGACAGCCTCGGCCCATCCATTCCCCTGTGGATAAGCCGGAGTGAAATATTTATTCGTAATTCCCAGGTCGCAGTAGTACCTCCTAAAGGCTTTACTGTCAAACTGAAGTCCATTGTCCGAGATGAGTGTATGAGGTATTCCAAATCGAGTGACAATATTTTTCCAAACAAATCTCTTGGCATCCACATCCCTGATGTTTGCCAATGGTTCAGCTTCAATCCACTTGGTGAAGTAATTAGTGTCGACCAACAAATACCTCTTATTCCCTGCTTCCTTAAGGAAAGGACCTACAATGTCCAAGCCCCATTGAGCAAAAGGCTAAGGGTTGGACAAAGGATTAAGGACTCCTGCTAGTTGATGAATGTTTGTGCAAATCCTTGGCATTGGTCACACTTCTTCACATACTCTTGTGCTTCCCTCTGCATATTTGGCCACCAATAGCCTTGAGTGAGGGCCCTGTGAGAAAAAGATTTTCCTCCTGTGTGGCTCCCACAAATCCCTTCATGTAATTCTTCTAGAAGTAGCTCAACTGCTTCAACGTGTATGCATAGTAGATATGGGCTAGAAAAAGATCTTTTGTACAACTTTTGGTTTTCGAATAGCCAAAACCAAGGAGCCTTCCTCCGTACCTTGTTCACCTCGGACTTACCCTCGAGCAAGATATCTTCCTTAAGGAATAGCACAATAGAGTCCATCCAGCTAGGCCCCACCCTTATTTGATGAACATGAACCCCATCTCCCTCTACCTTAGTAGGTTTACACAAATCTTCCACAAGGATCACCCGAGGTAAACATTGTGTCGAGGATGTTGCCAACGTGGCAAAAGAGTCAACATGTGTATTTCTACTTCTAGGGATTTGTGACAAATTAAAAGTTCCAAATGCTGATTGTAAGTGTCTAACCTGGTTTAAATACTCCTGCATTCTGAGATCTCTAGCTTCCAGCTCTCCCTGAACTTGGCTTACTATCAGCCTTGAATCGGAGAATATCTCCACAGCTATTCCACATATTTTCTAAACTATGGCCATTCCTACCAATAAAGTTTCGTACTCCGCCTCATTGTTTTTGGCCGAAAAGCCCAATCTCAAGGATTTCTCTATTGTAATCCTTTCGGGAGATATCAGAACTAGCTCCACTCTAGATCCTCTGTGGTTCGCAGCACCATCAACGTATACCTTCCAGGACAAAGGTTCATGTAAAGAGATTGCCCCAACCAATTTTTCATCCATGTTTTGCTTCTTTAATCTCTCTTCAAATGGGGTTTTAGCGAACTCAGCTACCAAATCGACGAGGACTTGACCCTTGACAGAGGTGCGAGGCATGTACTTGATATCAAAAACCCCTAGTATCGTACACTACTTGGCAATCCTCCCTATGTAATCAGCACTTCGAAGTAGAGATCTAAGTGGGAGTTGGGTTAGGACAACAAATGTGTGTGATTGGAAATAGTGGGGGAGCTTACGTGTAGCATGCACCACTAACAAAATGGCATTCTCCAATGGTAAGTAATGGACCTCGGCCTCATGTAGTGACTTGCTCACATAATAAACTGGCCTTTGCACATAACTATCAACTCGTACTAGCACTAAGCTTACTGCATGGGAAACCCGTACGATGTAGGCAAACAAAACCTCATCCACCTCAGGCCGAGACATAACAGGGGGACGAGATAGATATTCCTTCAACTGTTGGAAGGCTAAAACACACTTCTCAGTCCATTCAAATCCCTTCTACTTGTTCAGCAACTAGAAGAAAGGTCTACACCTGTCTGCTGACCGAAAGATGAATCGGTTTAAAGCAGCAGTCATTCCTGTTAGCTTCTAGACCTCTTTGGGATTTTAAGGTGGTTGTAAATTGTTGATTGCTTTAATCTGGTTAGGGTTGACTTCAATTCCACGGTGAGTAACCATGTACCCCAAGAACTTCCTTGATCTAATCCCAAAAGAACATTTAGAGGTATTGAGTCACAGCTTATGCCTCCTCAAGATCTCAAAGATATTCCCGAGGTCGTTAACGTGCTCAGATTCCAACTTACTTTTGACCACTATGTCGTTTATATAAATCTCAATGTTCTTCCCTAGTTGTGGCTCAAACATCTTGGTCATCATCCTCTGATTGGTAGACCCAGCAATTTTTAGACCAAATGGCATCACCTTGTAATGGTAATTCCTAGTATGAGTGACAAAAGCCGTTTTCTTCTGGTCATCTAGGGTTAAAGGTATCTGATGGTACCCTTGAAAGGCATCCAAAAATCTCATCCGAAGATGGCCTACAGTTGCGTCCACTAGCTGATCAATTCGAGACATAGGAAAGGCGTCCTTTGGACAAGCTTTGTTCAAGTCTGTGAAGTCTACACACACCTGCCACTTCCCATTTTTCTTCTTCACTACCACTATATTAGCCAACCATTCAGAGTAGAATACCTCTTTGATAGCCTTAGCCTACTTAAGCTTGTTCACCTCTTCCTTGATAGCATCATAATGCTCTTTAGATAAGCGCCGAGATGGTTGCTTTCTAGGAAGGACATCTGGGTTGACATTTAAATAGTGGCAAATGAAGTCAGGATCTATCCCAAGAGCCTCATAGGCATTCCAAGCGAACACATCAATATTCCTCCTAAAAAACCCTAATAGTTCTTCTTTCTCCCAAGAAGACAACTGATCTCTGACCTGAAAAAATTCTTCGGATCACCATCTATAACAATTTCCTCCAACCTCTCACACTTTGCCTCTCTCAAAACCGCATCTATAAGTAGGACTGAAATCCTTAATTGCTACGAGCCTCCCTTAATAGAGGCCGAGGATTTAGGCGCAAGCTGATGCATGATGGTAGCCACGAGGCACTGCCTAGCCATGGATTGACTCCCCATAAGCTCCTCAATCCGATCCCCTAATGGATACTTCACTTTTAAATGTAGAGTTGAAGAAATGGCCCCTAGGGAGAGTATACATCCACCACAATAAAGTTCACTTCAACCACCTCTGAACCCACCTAAACGGGTAACCTAATCTGACCCGTTGGGATGACAACTTTCCCATCAAAACTCACCAAAGGTGAATCATAGGCTGTCAGATCTTCAGGCTTTAAGTTCAACCTTCTATGAAAATCAGGGTACATAATCTCTGCACCACTGCCTTAGTCTACCATCACCCTTTTCACATTATACCCTCCTATTCCAAGGGTGACCACTAAAGCATCATCATGTGGCTGAATGGTTCCAATCTTGTCTTCATCCAAAAAACTCGATGGGCAGGCCAACCTTGAAGGTCCTTTTAGCCACGTCATCAATATCCCCATCAATCTCATTAAACATCTCCCAGTACCTATCCAAGTATGTTTTTAGGGTCTCACCTTCTCACATGGACAAGGACAATAGAGAATCTAAAGGGCCGAGGAACCCTGTTACACGTAATGAAATGTGACCCAAACGCTCAAGTAAGCTCCTTAAAGGAGTCAATAGAACCTACACCTAAACCATCAAACCACCTCATCACCACAGGCCCCAAGCTTGATGGAAAAACCTTGCACATCAGGATCTCATTCTTGGAGTGTACAACCATTCTCTGGTTGAAGTGACTTACGTGCTCCACAGGGTCTATACGACTATTGTACATGGTGAACGTGGGCTAAGTGAACCACCGAGGAAGTCTCTCTCCCTCAATCCTGCGTGTGAAAGGTGATTTGGAAATTTGGTTGAGTGCTCTACTCATAGCATCATTTCTTAGGCCTCTCGAACATGAATTTCTGTTTCTGCCCTCATGATGGTAATCCTCATCATATGAGAAAGACTCACTAGGAGGTGTCCTTGATCTGCACCTATAGCTACCATCCTCTTCACCGTCAAAAGAGAAGTCAGAGTTGGAAGGAGCTTGCTTTCGCCATGCATGGCGTAAGCTCCTCTTTAAATGATCAATCTCCAGCTACATATACTTAGCATCTTTCTCATGAGAGATGCGGCTCCCACCCCAAGACTAGATCTTAGTAGTATGAGTAGTATGCACACTCCCCTCCTAGTCCCTTCTTTGTTCAAGATCACGGAAGTGATTTTGACGCTAAGATCCCATAGATTCTGTCTGGTTTTGACCTAAACCTACCATCGTTGAACGTCAGACTCACTATAACACTAGTAATTCCCCATAAATGGCATCAATTGTAAGGTCGCGTTTTGGGTACCCAGCCCAATTGATGGATGAACTTAGGCCCAAAAAGCCTAATACAATGAATTTGTAGAAAGTGGGTTGGAAAACTAGGCTAAAATGAGCTGAACAACAAATAAAATGGGTTCAAATGACAAGAACAGGCAGATAGATTGATTTAAACTAAAGAAAATCATCCTCGGCACAATCTAAGGAGATCAACTCTTATATATTTCTCATAGGTTTGATTACAAATTTGGTTCCTGATTGCTACAGTGTTTCTTTCTTGATTTCTCGATCCCCCTCTCTCATTGCCTCCTTCTTCTTTTATACTCTCTTCCCCTTTCATCCTTTCCCTCCACATGCAGACCGGATGGTTGGTGTTGATACTTGTCCCATCAGCACCTTCCTAAAGTCTTTGTATAGTAGCTATAAGGCTGAAACCCACTGTTCAGGTATCACTTCCACATTAATGCGGCCAGAGGGTTTGTTGCAGAGTATTCAATGTGGTGGTAGTAGCTTTCTCCTTAGATATTTTAGGACTCCCCCCTATCCTATGTTTCTGTAATGCTCATCCGTATCAACAGAATTTCCTAGAACATCCCTTTGGACAGCAAACCCACTTTTCAGACCTCGGCTTTGGTTAGCCGAGGAGGCATTCATCCTCAGCCCACCTTCCTAGGCTCTTATGACCAAAACTAACTTCTTCATTTACTAACACAAACTCCCCTGACAATGTTTATTCATCCTTGGATGACTTTACGTCCTCGGATTAGGCCCCAGGCCCAATATATATATATATATATATATATATATATATAATGAGTTCCTGGGCCTAATATCCCTATAGTAGTGTTATATATTTATGGAAGTAGTGTTATGTAATTATCTCTAAAAAAAATTCATATCCACAATTACGCTTTTGTATTTATCTAAAAAATTAATAAAACAATAGAGAAAAAGTTGATAAGAATAACTATATAATTGTTTTTGAGAAAGTTGATAAAAATAATTAGGTTGTGTTGTTTCTATCTAAAAAATTATTGCAATTTTTTAGTTCATAGAGTTTAACTTAAACTCAAACTTATGCCTTCCCTCATATTGTAAGTTTAATGTTTTTAAAATTTTTTATGTAGTTTTTTTGGGGGTTTCTTTTAATGTAGTTTAGGTCTTTTAGGACAGTTATAAAGCTATCCCATAAAAATGAACTATATTTATACACGTGAAAAGAGAGGAAAATTTTGATATCTATAATTTGAATTGTAATCAAATTAAGATTTTTATCAACTTAGAAATTATAGGAGAAGAAAAATTATATATATATATATATATATATATATATATATATATATATATATTTAAAATCTAAAAAAAATTCTACAATATAGTGAAGCCACTTGGCACAACTATGACGTCTAAGCTCAACTTTTATGCATGACTTAATAAAAAAGTTATACATAAATTTAAAAATATATTTTTTTTTATAATATAATCAAATCTAATAAAAAATAGTAAAAATATTTTTAAAAATTAAGTAACATCGAAAATGTATATTATGTAACTTTTTTTTTTTTTTTGCAAATAATATATTATAAAATATTTTTAAAAAATATGATAAGTTTTAAATTTCTAAAAGCTCTTAGTAGTAAAATTGTAATTATATATATAATCGAAAATATTTCCATTATACTTGCTAACATGCATGCATAGTAGCAGAAGTGCTAATCATATATAAATTTCTTGTATAAATGACCAAAAACAAATTCCATAAATTACAAAAATGTAAGTATTTAGATTGTAATGTAAATGTTTACCTATAAATTACTAGTCATAGCCATTTTAATGTTGCCATAAGTGAGGAAATAATCTGCCTAATCAATTAAGAACACCAAATCAAAAAATTATATCAATAATCAAGTTGAATTGCATTATCTAAAATTTTTATTAAAAAAAAATCATATAATTTAAGAAATTATTAAATAGATACTCAAAAAAAAAAAAAAAAAAAAGATATATCTTCTCACATAAATCTCCTAATTTCATATGGTAGATGAGTTCCATCCCAAATAGATTCAGTGGAAAAATTTTGACCAAAATAAAAATTCCATAAATTAAAAGATATTCATCATTACTGATGCCAAGAGATAGCAAATTGGATGCTACTTTCAGTGGAAGTACAGCAAATCTAAAAGGATCTAATATACTTACCATGAGACAATGACATACTCTCCAATGACAGCCAAAAATCAAGCTTCAAATCATTTACAAGAACACCTCCAATTCTGTAGATGCATGTGACTAAAGATCCCAAAAGTAAATACATCATCCACTGGGGCTTCCATTCTTCTATGCCAATGTTTAACAAATACAAATAATACTAATAATCAATTCTTAAATCCAGAGTAAAGTAGACTTAGTAAAGTATTAGTTTAACTCAATTTCTCTTGGATTCAAACTTAATTTGTGGAGGTGTAAAAAATAATCATGTTAACTCAATTAAATATCACGTTGCTGTTTTACTTATTTATTTATTTATATATAAGTGTAGCAATAGGTGTAGTAATTTAAATGAAAAAAAAAAAAAAAGGATTAGATGAAGATGAAGATTTTGGATTGTAATCAAATTAAAAGAAATAGAGATAAAGAAAAGAATTTGGATTGTAGCTAAATTAAGATTTTTATCAACTTAGAAATAATAAGAGAAGAAGATAAGGAAAAAAAATTTATATCCATTTAGTAGACTTAGAGTTTTAGTTTAATTCAATTTCTCTTGGATTCAACTTTTCAATTAAATTTCTTCAGTTTGGTGCTGCCACTTGGGTCAACCACAGTGTTTAAACCCAACTTTTATTATATATAATATGATATGATATGATGTGATGTTACATTTAAATTAACTCCTTTTTTTTTTTTTTGGAAATAAATAGTAAATATCTCACCCAAATTAAGAAATTTAATTAACACATGACACAAAATTAAAGCTTAATTGAAATCTAATTGATTTTTCTCTCAACTTTGCTTTTAGCCACAAAATTAAATTGAAAGTAGTTCGCTCTAATTTCTATGAAAAATAAGAGTGCAATATATATATATATACACACACACACACACATATATCTCTGCAAGGTCAATTACTTTCTTTTATTTATTTTACTTAATATGTTTGTGCATTCGTTTGATTAGACTATATTTGCTAGATTCTTAAGGGTGATTGTGTAATCTATGTGGAATACAAACTATGCTGATAGATAATAGTAGGGCTGTCCACAAGTCGAGTCGGGTCGGTTTTGGACCCAATCCGGACTCGACCCATCAGAAAAATCGGTCAAGTTGGTTTCGAGTGAGGGCGAGCATCGGTTGGGCCAGGTTGGTCGTTGGAATAAAGAAAGCATCAAAATCTGGAGAAAAAAAAAAAAAAAAAGGTCGTCAGATTCTACATTTTCTCGCCAGATTCTACAATTTTTTTCGCTAAAAATTGCTGGGATTTGGCCGGATCTCCTCGAATCTAAGCTTGATCTCACCAGATCTCCTCGAATCTAGGCTATGTTTGGATTCGCCTGAAAAACCCAGCCTGTCTGCGTCTGGTGTTTTTCTTTTTCCTTTTTCTTTTTTCTTTTCTTTTTTGCACGTGTTTGAGAGACAAACCTCACTGTTACGACTACTATTCATGAACAGTAGCCACAATGTTTGACTTTTCCCACCCCTTTCAGCACATCAATGGGTCCCATGTACTATTCACGGGACCCACAAACCTCACTTTTCAGCAACTTTTTCAGTAAAAATGGTCTCACAGTACTATTCACACATTTAAAAATTATTTTGCTACAGTGTTTTTCAGTTTTCAACTGTATCCAAACAGACCCCTAACCTTGATATCATCGGATCTCCTCAAATCTAAGCTTGATCTTACCAAATACTGTCGAGATCTTGCCAGATCTCCTCGAATCAAAGCTTGATATTGCAAAAGTTGGCCGGATTTGTATATAACATCGGTCGGGTCGGGTGGCTCGGGTTTTGGAGAAGAAAACCGCCACTCCATCAGCCGGAGTCAGGTCTTGGGCGTGGAAACCCGAAACCAACTGTCAGGAGTATCGATTCAAGCAGAAATCGGGTGGAGAACAAGCAGTTTGGTCGGTCCGATGGGTGTGGATTAGGTCTAGACCACCCTAGATAATAGTATACATATTAATAGTTTTGGAAACATCAAAATCAATTATAATTATTATAATGATTCTCCAAAAAAAAATTTATAAGTATTATAATGAATAAATATCAATGCAACAACATTACTTTATCACCCAAGCCAAAAATAGTTTATGCCTTTATGGTAAAAGAAAGATAGTGTCATGGTTGTCGTCACTCTCAAATTTTACTGAGCACAAAAGCAGAGCCATCTCACACGAGCTATCAAAGATCGAGCTTTAATCTACAACATAGAAAGAAATATGTGAATTAAATGCCCCGTACAATGAGTGGCTAAATTCAAACATATTCTTCATCAGAACAAAGCAAAACAATTTTACTTCCTAAATCAAAAAGAATTATACTTTCTTTCTCTTCTTCTTCTTCTTCTTTTCTCTTTTTTATATATTTATTTATTTTTAGATTCTCTCTTCTTCTTCTTTGTCTTAACTAGGCCTACCAAGAGAGAGAGGAGATATTTTAAATAAAATAAGGAAAAAGTTTAGGTACAAAATTAGTTGTATTGCATATTTTGAAAATCTATTCGTTGGATTGCATGCTCTTTACGTTCTTAATACACATGTCAAATTTTGTACCAATCAAATATTATTTACAACATAATCTATAAGATTATATTTTATGCATAATTTTAAACTACAAAAACTAGCAATTTAAACAATTTATTAATAATATAGCTATTGATCTTTAATTTTTTAGAAATTTTCCAAGCATGGAGGATATAAGAAGAAAATGTAATCCAATTGTGGATTTGTCAAAATTCACCTCCAATAAAAAGATATTGAATAAGGTTGTAACTTAAGGTTACAACCAATTTTGTAGCTAAACTTTGTCCACAAATTAATATTATTTTTTTACATCCTATGCTACACTTGGTTCTATATATAAGAACCAATTTTTCACAGGTTCTAAAAATTTATAAAAACCCATACCCGGATGGAGCATCTTTTTTGAGCCATTGATTGTAAAATAGCAATTGGGGGTGTAAACACCACCCCCACACCCCCCCCCCCCCCCCCCCCGCCCCCGCCCCCGCCCCCACCCCCCCAATGCTAGTGCTCATAGGCTCAAACTAACAAAAGACTAAAAGTGAGTTGGAATTAATGGAGGTATAAGGTGAGTATTTATAGGCTCAAGCAAGGGGTTGTTGGAGGATTCTAGAGCACCCTAGACAATTGGGCATCCCCCCTTTTAAGATTGAACCATTTTGGAGCAAATTTTTTTTTAGGAGGGGAGAAAGAGGGGGGGGGGGGGGGAATAGGGCCTCTACACAAGGCCGGCCCAAGCATTTCAGAAGCCTAAGGCAAAATTTTCAAATGAAGCTTTTATGTTATCACTTAAATAATATTTAAGTAGCATTTTATATAATATATATTTTTTTAAATCCATTCTTTTTACTTTTTAATATATATATATATATATATATTTTTTTTTTTTTTTTTTGAGAAAATGCTAAAGTTATAACAAATTTTACTACAAACTAGTACTTTAATGAATGTGATCAATGACATGAGGCTTACAAAAATACTACAAATATCATAAAATTTACATCATGAGAATTACAAAGATATATCACCAATCACAAATATTCATTCAAAAATGCATTTAATAGTTTGTTGAAATCTACCTATCATATTCATTGTCACATCAAATTATAAAAGTTATGGAGATCACCACGCACCCTTTGTGCAGTGATCACTCCACAAGTATAAGTTCTTATGGGGTGTGAGATTTAAGTCTCTAGAAAAGGGTTTCACACACATATATACTTATATTATGCTAGAATATGATTTTTATCTTTTATAAAAATAATTAAATAAATAAAATTTATGTGTTAAAATTTATAGTATTTTTAATATTTTCCTATTTGAATTACTTGTGATTACTAACACGTCTATTTGTAAGAACAATTTACTTAAATTTGTCTTATCTCTATCTCTAACATTACTTAATTCTTTGAGCCTTCTTAATAGTCAAAAAAATGTAAACTAAAATCTTTTAATATCTCTCAAAAATATTTGTAGATAAAAAATAAATACAAAAATTTGCCCCCAAATTTGGGGTATTCTCTAGTAAGGGGCCCCTAGGCAATGGCCTAATTGGCCTAAAATTAGGGCCGCCCTGCCTCTACAACAATGACTTTAATAAAATGTGTTTTACACTTTAAATTTTTTTTATATATTCTTGTCATATTATAAATAGTGTTTGTTTTATTTGTAAATATTTTTTAATTACAAATGTATACTAGAAAATATCAATTTTTGTATGAAAGGCTTCACACACAATGAGAGAAAGAAGAAGAAGAAGAAGAAATCTAAAATAGAATTTGGAGATAAATTTATTACTAGTGTAAAAAAAAATATAGTAGAATTTTTAGATTAAAAAAAAAAAAGAGGCTAAAATGCAAAATTCATCCTCTATGTTTCACCAAAATTCATTTTAATCCTCTAACTTTACTTTTTGTTCATTTCAATCCTCCAACTTTCAAATTTATTCAATTAAGGCTTTTTCCATCAACTTTTATTATATGTTATGGTTAATTTTCCAATTTTTTAAATTAAAAAATTCAATTAATGATTGAAAAATATTTTCCAGATTATCTTTTTTCACAAAAAAAATAATAATAATAACAAAAGTTAACAGAAAAACTTTAATTTAATATATCTAAAACTTAAAAGACTAAAATGAATGAAAGCAAAATTAGACGATCGAAATGAATTATGAAGAAACTTAGAGGGTGAATTCTGCATTTTAGCCAAAAAAAAACTAAATTAACAAGAATTCCATAAAACAAAAGATAACAATGAAAGATATCATAATAATGTTCAAACATGAAATACAAAAATTATTGATTATTTAAAAAGAATTTTTTATGTGAGTTCCAGTTAGTTCAACTGGTAAAGTCTCTGATAAATGTATGAGAGATCTGAGGTTCAATCCCCGGCTACACCAAAAACTGATTGGTGTCTTGGTTTGATAATAAAGAGCTATCAACAGAAGCTGACGCCATAAGTTGAAACTCTCTCTAAATAAAAAATAAAATAAAAAATTTCTCAAATATGAATCTCTTAAAAAAATTTACTCAAATACTCGTTACAATTGCTTTTACATAAGTAAGTTCACTAAAATTAAAACTAAATTTTTTTTACTTAAGAACTATTATTTCACAAGAAGATTATATAGATTGACTATAATCATTTGAAAAAGAGATGAGAGTAAAACCCAAATATAAAAACTTAATTAGTAATGTTGCATCTTAAAATATAAGAATAATTGCTTTCAAATATAAATTTAAGTTTAGATATATTTAATTAATACTTAAATTATTTAGGGAAAAAAAACTACACTTAAATTTATTGTATATGATCAGTATTCTAAGTTCGAAGTTCAACATTAATATAACCAAACCCTTTATCGTTACTCTAAAAAGAAAGAAATTAACAAAACATTTGTTAAAATGAATTTTAATGAGCAAGTGTGGACAAACAAAAAAACAAGATTACAGAACTGGCATCTGGGTCCTCATGCCTCACATTAATTGCTTAACATGTCTTTACAAATTTGTTCGATCCTTCCAAAGATAATCCAACTCTCTTGGTCGGAGCATTGTAGAATGTAAAAAGACAAAATTTATGCTGTTAATATATATGTACTAAAATCTGACAAACATTCGCCATAGTTTTAGTTATCAGCTTGCACTTGATCACCTATATATAGTATCTATATAACTCTCTCCACAAAACATTCAAAATTCTGATTAAAATAAATAAAGGAACAATGAACAATCAAGATCAAGTTTGTCGTCATATAACTACATGTTATGGAACATATGCTAACTACAACCTCTATAATTTTTTATTTTAATCAATTTGTTTTTGATAAACTTCAAGACAGATAGCTTAAGTGCACACGCAATTTGTCTGTTTAAAAAAAGAATAACATGTTACATGTGATTGCATCTGGTTCATTTTCATTAGTCTATTAAGTTAAATTTGTGCAGTAAATCTCTAACATGGGAGCCTATTGGTGCTGACACAAATCCTGTCCAAGATAAAGCTGCTTAAGAAGAATAGTTAACTATGCATTGTTCAATGTACCAAGCAGTGGCAAAGGGAGGAGAAGCCATTTGAAATTTATATAAATATTTTTCTCAACAAGGATCTGTTTGTGGGATATCTCATCTGTGGAGGTTTTTAAAATTACGTTTAGATTGGATTGTCATCCCATGTCATCAAGGTTTAAATTTTAAACAAGCTTTGACTAGCACTATTTTAGTATCTATTTAAATAATTGGTCGATGATGTTGTAAAATCCAATATATTCATTCACAATGGATGAGTCGAATTTTAAGAAATCTACGACGAAATTAATTATGAACTCTAATGAATTTTAAATATGCATGTTTGAGAAGTTAACTATGTTCAATATACCAAGTAGTGGAAAAGGGAGAAGCTTGGAGCATTTTAAATAATTTTCTCAATGGAGATGTTTGATTGAGATCAGTTTGAAGGGTATCTCTCATCTATGGAGTTTTAAAAATAATGTTTAAATTGGATTTGTCATATCATCAAATTTTGACTAGCACAATTTTAGTATCTATTTAATAAATAAGTAATGATGTTGAAAAATCTAATCTATTCATTCAAATGGATGAGTAGGATTTTAAAAAAAATCTATGGAACGTCGAATTACTTATGAGCTCCAATGAATCCTAATCGTGCATGCTTTTCACTATTTTTACATTAGTAAATTATGAATGGTGAAGTTTTTTTTTTTTAGAATCCATTATCTCCTTTATTTGTATAACTTCTCACAATTTAAAATAAAATTGTAGTGCAACACTCCGTATTTCTTTTCTTTTTCTTTTTCTTTTTTAAATTTTAAAATTGTTCTATTTTTATTAGAGAATCAAGATTCAAATCCCTCTTGTTGCTTCCTCAAAAAAAAAAAGAAAAAAAAAAAAAAATCCCTCTTGTTTTATATATATCATACATATAAAAGAACTGTGTACCATGGAATTCTCCATTATTGATATATTTAGACTATCATTTAAACATAAACATATATATATATATATGAGGTAAAAAATTTTAAAATTTTGATTAACAATAAATTAAAAGCTTTTATACATTTACTCATATTTATGCAGTAAATAGTACGGCATATACAACCTTAATATCCTCGTCACTTTTAAAAGTTAAGGAGAGACATTGAAACAGATGAATAATTACTAATGTCAAATTACAATCTACCATTTTATTGTTTTATTATTATTATTATTTTTTTTTTAATCGGCTTACAATTGCCACAACACAATATTGTGGCAAATTACAATCCACAATTGTGTTGTGGCAATGGTAAAGATAAAAATTGTAGGGTCACAAATTGTAGCCCAAACCCAAATGGAATAGGATGTGGGCCCAATAAGCCCAATACAATAAATTTATGAGAGAGTGGGTGAAAGAACTGGGCTGGTGATAGGTTTTACAACGGTTAATAGAGGTTATAAGTATGTCCGAGGAGGATAAAACACATAATCAAAGGCTGAGCACGAGTCCGAGGAGTAAGTTTTTGGATAAGTTGGCTATTTATGATGGTATCCGAGGAGTAAGTTATTGGATAAATTGGCTATTTCTGATGGTGTTCTTCCTAGTGCTACAGTGAATCTTCCTCAATGTTTTTCCTTAATATTTTCCGATCTTTTCCTTCTAGAGGCTTTACTCTATTATATAGTCCTCCTTTATTCAATTCCACCGTCCATTTGTCTATTATCTAGCCTCGTACTCGAGTTTCTGTCTCCTTTCCCACAGCCTTTTGATTTTCTGAGAGTAAAAGTGGTTGAAAACACTGTTCAGAGGTCTTCTCCACATTAATGCGGCCAGATAAGCTGCTGCAATGCATTTAATGCAGTGGTAGCAGCTTTTTCCATAGATATTGCTGTGTTCTTATCCCTTCCCTGTACATTTGAAGTCTATCTTCGTTGCTGGAGCTTCCTGGAAGGTGGTCTAGGGTAAGACGAAGCTCACTTTACTGACATATGTCAGATCCGAGGAGGATGACCCTCTCGGACCAACACCCCTGGGTATTTATCTGCTCTATTATCTATTACGGGGCCTTTTCCCATGCTTTCTTCTCCTCGAATGCATTGTTATTAAAAAGTGGGACTTTAAACCCAACACAAAGGCTCAAGTTTTGGCCCCCACAATAGCCCCTCAAAATTCTAATTTTTCCCTCTCATCCGAGGAGAAAAAATATAATTTTGATGTGTAACCGCAATTACATTTAAGACCACAAGGATATTCGAACCCAAGCACGCGGAAGGGTCATTTCCGTCATTTCACGAGAGTTTCTGACACTTGGAAACTCGTACAACATCATTAAACGCTTTGGGCCGCGTAACGCTTCAGACATTCAACGGTGGAATTCTCATCTAACGGTTCAAGTTTTCCCTTCAATATTGGGGCGGGATTGCGTCCCCTTCATTTTTGGTTTCTACTATAAAAGCTTCTAAACATAACTCTTTTCTCCTTTCATCACAGTTTGCAATTTCATAGCGTTCATATCTTTGCTTTCCTTACTCATCAGACCATTTATCATACCTTCACAAAAGAGACTTCAAAGATCCTCCAAAGACAAGAAGATCAGTTCGCATCTTACCCTACGTAAGTTTCGTTCTTCAAACTTCCTCCATCTCCTCGGCTAAACTCCTCGGCTAACCATTCTACCCTTCGCAAGTTAAAAATGGGTAGATTTGAGCGTCTAGTAAAGACTCCGGCCTTGATAGAGTTGTTCAAAGAAAAGTACCACATTCCCCAGGAAGTAGTGGTACAACACTGCACCACAAAAGGGGTGGAGTTTGACCGAAAAGTAGGAGAGGTCGTAATCCCTATGATTGCCTTCATAGTAGGAGGCATAACCGTCCTTATGGGTAGGATTACAAGGGATTACCTACGTGCCCATAGACTCTACCCCCACCAATGTGCTCCCAATTTTTTTAGAGTCCTAGGATCAATTGATGCTTTGGACCGACATCTAGGGCTAGGATTGACTTGGTATGACGTCGCTCACTTATACGAAGGCCATATAGAATCCCGAGCAGGATTTTACCTTAAGTCTCGTTCCAGTGTGGTCAAGTTGATCTCCTACCTCCCCAAATCTAACAAAGGGATGAAAGATGACTATCTCATCCTGTCAGGCCCTTGGAGTGACGGCCTACCCTGCCCAACCAAGCTAGGAGAGCCAGGTGGAGCAATTTAGATCTAGGATATCTAACATTAAATTTAAGGAGTTCTCGGCTTTACTTTACTGCACTTAAATATAATTTTAATCCATTTACATTTAGTTATTTTTGTATTGCTGAGGCTCTTAACTATTTGATTCGTTCATTTGACAGATAAATTGTATACCAACCCAAAGCTCAGCCTAATCAACGTTCCAGCACTTAACTACCTGCTCAGGTCACAAATTTTTGTGAACAACGACGGGCAACTTCGTGCAGTTCACCTGATTTTGGACTTTAAGCCAATTTCTAAATCATTTCTAGACGTCGGCAATTCTATCCGAGCAGGCAATCACCGTTTGGCACGTATAGACGTCTCTCGGCCAAATTTCCTTGCTCCGTACGATCTTCCGCCCGTCAATCATCCTATCCCACAAGGGATACCTTTCGCTGCCCAACCATTACAACAAGTTCCACTTGGAGAAGCTATTATCGGAGAAGGAACAGCTTCCTCTTCTTCCCTTGAACAAGAGATTGACAGATTCAAGTTCGAAGAGGAAACAATCCTTATATCGGAGGCTGAAGAGGGGGCAGACGAGCATTCGTGCATGCAAACCCCTGCCCACGTGATAACTTATATTGCCGACACTTTAGACGAGGAGGAAGCAATGGCCCCCAAGACCGGTCCAAGCTTGACGGAACTGATGAAAAACAGGAATAAGGCGCCATCCCCTCAAGATAAGAATAAGTCCAAACCTCCTGCAAATCCTCCTCCTCCTCCACCCTAGATTCCTGCTGACCTTGGGCTGAAACCTAACCCAGACCTAAGGAAGAAAAGGCCAGTGGATACTGTCGAGGAGGGGGAGTTGGGCCCTTCTAAAGGAAACAAGCAGGCCAAACAGACACAGCAAGAACATAGGAGCAGAAGGTCCAGCTCCATGGACAACCGAGAGGATGCCTTGGTGGCCCAAGTACGTCGGCCTGCACGTACTTGGTCACCTGTGTTGGAAGTTGATGGTATGCCCATCGCGTTTGATGCCACGCTTAGGCATTATCGCGGGGGGCATGCTGGCTTGTTGGCTAAGGCTCTAGAGCAGCCCCTTCTCCTCCCTCAGGATATGGCAGCTTACAGGAGCTTTAACCATCCGGACCTCTTCCTCTCCCTAAAAAGGGACTTGGCTATGGTAAGCTATTCTGCTCACTTCATTTATATTTACTTGCATTTTATAGCAGAAGTATCATCATTTTTTTAAAAAAGAAATTTTACTTACTAGGTCACGCAACAAGTTTTCGTGGCCGAGGAGTGGGTAAAGAACTCTTGCAACGAGACGAGGTCTGCCTTGGATGCCCGAGACACCGCAGAGGCTCAGCTAGGTGCACTGAAAGATAAACAAGCACAACTGGCCGAGCAGGTGAAACAAGCTCTCAGGGACAAAGATAGCGCCGAAGCAGGCCTGAAAACAACTGAGAGACAGGCTAAGGATCTTCGCAAGGAGCTGCACTACTGCGAAATTACTCTGGCAACAGAAAAGCAGATGGTGACGGATCTCCGCGAAGAACTCCACAAGGCCAGGGAGGCTGCCCACCTACTAAAGGAGGCAGCTGAGGCCGAAAAGCAGACTGCGTATGCCTTGGGGGTACAGGAGACTCAGAGCAGGCTTACAAAGGAGTTCTCTGCCGTAGCTACGGATTACTGCGACATCACTTGGGGTAAAGCCCTTGATGCCGTTGGGATCCCTGCTGATTCCAGCCTAAGACGACCTGAGAGCATCTATTATGATTCAGACATCCGCGAGCTCCCAGACTCTGGTTCTCCTCCTCCAGAACAAACTGGCCAAGTGTCTGAGGCTCCTACAACAGATCAAGCCCCTCCTGCTCCTGTGGAAGTTCCAACAGACTCTTGCCAAGATGCTGGCCAAGGGAAAAAAGTTGAAGCTCCCCAGAGCAAGGATAAGAACCAAGATAAGGGTAAAGGCAAGGCTTCAGACACTGCCATCTCTCAATCCAAGTAAGTTGCTGACCTAGGGGCTCCCAAGGCACAAGCTTAGGACATTAGTTTTAGTAGTAAATTTATTTTCTTTGTTTAATGTTTATGGTTTTTTTTTTTTTTTTTTTTTTTTAAGAAACATGTACTTCACTCTTATTATCAATGAAAATATATTCGTTTTGCTTTACAAGTCATGATAATTAGTGGTGAACTCCTCTATTTTCATTATCATTTTTTTTTTTTTGAATTGTACGTATGATTATATTAGGCAAATAAAGCATATTAGAAGGTTAGTTCAACTAAAAAGGTCCAGAACCTGGGTCAATACATGAACCAAGTAAGCATTTTCAATAGCAACAAGGTAACAATAAATATGACTAACCCAAATGGGAACTTAAGTAATATGCTTGAACTTAAATTTAAATACTTAAGTAATATGTTAACTAACCCAAATCATCTGGTCCGAGGACTCCAGTCATGATTGGATTTAAGTTTAAACATTTAGTAGAACTAGGAAAGAGTGTTAACTAACCCAAATCATCTGGTCTGAGGACTTCAGGCATGATCGGATTTAAGTTTAAACACTTAATAGAATTGAGAAAGAGTGTTAACTAACCCAAATCATCTGGTCTGAGGACTTCAGGCATGATCGGATTTAAGTTTAAACACTTAATAGAATTGAGAAAGAGTGTTAACTAACCCAAATCATCTGGTCTGAGGACTTCATGCATGATCGGATTTAAGTTTAAACACTTAATAGAATTGAGAAAGAGTGTTAACTAACCCAAATCATCTGGTCCGAAGACTCCAGTCATGATTGGATTTAAGTTTAAACATTTAGTAGAACTGGGAAAGAGTGTTAACTAACCCAAATCATCTGGTCTGAGGACTCTAGTCATGATTGGATTTAAGTTTAAACATTTAATAGAACTGAGAAAGAGTGTTAACTAACCCAAATCATCTGGTCTGAAGACTTCAGGCATGATCGGATTTAAGTTTAAACACTTAATAGAATTGAGAAAGAGCGTTAACTAACCCAAATCATCTGGTCTGAGGACTTCAGGCATGATCGGATTTAAGTTTAAACACTTAATAGAATTAAGAAAGAGTGTTAACTAACCCAAATCATCTGGTTCGAAGACTCCATGCATGATCGGATTTAAGTTTAAACACTTAATAGAATTGAGAAAGAGTGTTAACTAACCCAAATCATCTGGTCCGAAGACTCCATGCATGATCGGATTTAAGTTTAAACACTTAATAGAATTGAGAAAGAGTGTTAACTAACCCAAATCATCTGGTCCAAAGACTCCATGCATGATCGGATTTAAGTTTAAACACTTAATAGAATTGAGAAAGAGTGTTAACTAACCCAAATCATCTGGTCCGAAGACTCCATGCATAATCGGATTTAAGTTTAAACACTTAATAGAATTGAGAAAGAGTGTTAACTAACCCAAATCATCTGGTCCAAAGACTCCATGCATGATCGGATTTAAGTTTAAACACTTAATAGAATTGAGAAAGAGTGTTAACTAACCCAAATCATCTGGTCCGAGGACTCCAGTCATGATTGGATTTAAGTTTAAACATTTAGTAGAACTGGGAAAGAGTGTTAACTAACCCAAAATCATCTGATCCGGCGATTCTATGCATGATTGGATTTAAGTTTAAACACTTAATAGAACTACAAGAGTGGCATACACATTTCACATAAAGAGCAAATATTGATCAAATAAACATTTATTAATGATAATACCTCTTTAAGTTATTGACATTCCAAGGACGGGGTACTACAAGCCCGTCCAGATCTTCTAAGAAGTATGCTCTAATGCCAGCGTTGGAGGTGATACGATATGGTCCTTCCTAATTCGGCCCCAATTTTCCCCACGCCGGATTTTTTGCCGAGCCCACAACTTTACGTAGTACCAAGTCGCGAGGAGTTAAAGGTCTTATCCTTACATTGGCATCGTAACCCCGCTTTAGTTTCTGCTGATAATGGGCCAACTGAACCATTGCATTCTCTCTCTTTTCCTCAATCAGGTCTAGACCTCTTGCTAGTTGCTCATCGTTGTCTTTTGGGTTGAACGAGCTGGTTCTTGTCGTCGGGAACCCAGACTCCAAAGGGATGACAGCTTCAGCTCCGTAAGTCATTGAGAAAGGGGTCTCTCCAGTGGACCTACGAGGCGTGGTTCTATACGTCCAGAGTACGTGTGGAAGTTCTTCCACCCATTTACCTTTTGCATCATCCAATCTTTTCTTCAATCCACTTAATATGACTTTATTCACAGCTTCAGCCTGTCCATTCCCTTGGGGGTAAGCCGGAGTAGAATACCTGCTAGTAATCCCCAATTCACCACAATAATTTCTGAACATCTTGCTATCAAACTGGAGTCCATTGTCCGAGATGAGCACATGAGAGACGCCAAACCAAGTAACAATGCTTTTCCAGACGAATCTTTTTGTATCCACATCTCGAATATTGGCTAGAGGTTCCACTTCAACCCACTTCGTAAAATAATTTGTTCCGACTATGAGATACTTCTTGTTTCCCACTGCTTTAGGAAATGGTCCGACGATATCTAAGCCCCATTAAGCAAATGGCCATGGACTAGATAGTGGATTAAGGATTCCCCCTGGTTGGTATATACTCGGTGAGTACCGCTGGCACTGATCACACTTTTTAACGTATTCCAAAGTTTCTCTCTGCATATTTGGCCACCAATAACCTTGAGTAATGGCCCTATGAGCTAAGGATCTGCCTCCAGTATGACTTCCACAGATTCCTTCATGCATTTCTTCCAAGAATGATTTGGCTTAGTCGGGATGAACACATAGCAAATAAGGCCCTGAAAAGGAACACCTATATAGCTTGTGGTCCTCCGACAACCAATAACTAGTAGCCTTTCTTCGTATCTTGTCAGCTTCAAATTTTTTCCTCAGGCAAAATATCTTCCTTCAAGAATTGCGTGATGGAATCCATCCAACTCGGACCCACTTTCACTTGGTTAATCTGAACCGTGTTTACTGTTGCCGAGGGTTTGCGTAGGTCCTCAAAAAGGATTATTCGAGGCAAGTTCTGTGCCGAGGAGGTTGCAAGCATGGCCAAAGAGTTCGCATGCGCATTGCCACTTCTAGGGACGTGCAGTAAGCTAAAGGATTCAAATTTCGACTGCATAATTTTAACTTGATTAAGATACCCCCGCATCCTTTCATCTTTGGCTTCGAATTCCCCTTTTACTTGATCGACAACCAGCCTTGAGTCCGAGAAGAGTTTTATGGACTTCCCTCCCATTCTTTGGACCATGGCCATTCCTTCCAATAGAGCTTTATATTCAGCTTCGTTATTCGTAGCTGGAAAGTCTAACCTCAACGACTTCTCAACGATAACCTTCTCAGAAGACATCAGTACTAATCCAACCCCTGAGCCTTTTTGGTTTGATGCTCCGTCTATATGTACTTCCCATGTCGGAGGGCAGTATTGAGAGATCGTATCAACCAATTTTTCATCCTTGTTTCTGTTTGCCAGTAATTCATCTACTTCAGGTTCAGTGAATTCTGCCACCAAGTCGGCGAGGACCTGTCCCTTCACGGAGGTACGAGGCATGTACTTGATATTGAAAGCCCCCAGAATTGTACCCCACTTGGCTATCCTTCCCGTGTAATCAGCGCTTCTGAGTATGGTTTTTAGCGGGAGTTGTGTAAGAACCACCACTGTATGTGCTTGGAAATAGTGAGACAACTTACGCGTGCAAGCACCACTGCCAAGATAGCTTTTTCCAATGGTAGATAATGCACTTCCGCTTCATGCAACGACTTACTCACGTAATACACTGGCCGCTGTATACCATTATCCACTCGTATCAACACCAAACTCACTGCACACGAGGCTACAGTAATATAGGCAAAAAGAACTTCATCTGGTTCAGGACTAGACATGACCGGCGGTCGTGCTAGATAGTCTTTGACTTGCTGAAAGGCCTCGGCACACTCCTTTGTCCATTCAAAGTTCTTCCATTTGTTGATCAATAAGAAGAAAGGTCTGCATCTATCTGCTGATCGAGATATGAATCTGTTCAAAGCGGCGGCCATACTAGTTCATCACCATATCGTCTATATAAATCTCAATATTTTTTCCTAATAATGACTCGAACATCCTCGTCATCATTCTCTAATAGGTGGAACCTGCATTCTTCAGGCCGAATGGCATCACTTTGTAATGGTAATTCCCAACTGGAGTAACAAAAACAATTTTTTCTTGATCATCCAAGGCCAAAGGTATCTGATGATAATCCTGAAAAGCGTCCAAGAAACTCATTGTAATGGTAATTCCCAACTGGAGTAACAAAAGCAGTTTTTTCTTGATCATCCAAGGCCAAAGGTATCTGATGATAACCCTGGAAAGCGTCCAAGAAACTCATCCGAGGATGGCCAACAGTGGCGTCCACCAGCTGATCGATCTTGGGCATGGGGAACGGATCTTTAGGGCAAGCTTTATTCAAATCTGTGAAATCAACACACACTCGCCACTTCCCAGTCTTTTTCTTGACTACTACCGTGTTTGCCAACCATTCGGGATAGAAGACCTCCTTGATAGCCCCAGCCTGTTTAAGTTTCGTTACTTCCTGACGGACTGCTTCTGCTTGCTCCTTGGATGGACGACGGGGGAGCTGCTTTTTAGGAGTTATTAACGGATTACTTGTTTGGTTTAAAAAAAATGGTCACTCATCTCTCAGTTTTCATCACCTATCACTCATCACTCAGTTTTCATCACTCATCACTCATCACTTAAAACACCCCACCTTATTTGGCACCATCACTCATTTGTCATCACTCAATATTTTTCAATTATTTATAGGCCCCATACTTGTACCTTGTGTAACTTTTACTTTCTTTTTTTTTTTTCCTTCAACCCTCAGTAGCTAAATTCACCGAACCCAGTGAGAAAAAAAAATAATTAAAAAAAAAAACAAACACACTAAACCCAGAAAAAAAAAAAAAAAAAAAAAAAAAGGATGAACTGAAGACCGAACAGTGAAAAAAAAAAAGAGAGAGAGAGACGAAGAACTGAAGAAAGAATCAGTGAAGAGAAAAAAAAAAAAAAAAAAAGACCGAACCCAGGAAAAAAAAAAAAAAAGATGAACTGAAGACTGAACAGTGAAAAAAAAAAAAAAAGAGAGACAAAGAACTGAAGAAAGAATTAGTGAAGAAAAAAAAAAAAAAGAACGGAAGACCAACCAGTGAAAAAAAAAAAAAAAGTCAAAGGTCAAAAGTTGCGGCTGTGGGTCCCTCCATGTATGTTTAATTACAAAAATGCCATTGAGTTATGAGTTATGAAAACTGAAAACAGTTAAAATGTGTTTTCAGTTTCCATAACTCATAACTCAAAAACCAAAGAATTGAGTGATGGAAACTGAGTCACGGATCATGAGTCATGGAATCCAAACAAGTGATCTTCCGTGGGCCCTACCAGTTTTGGATCATGAGTTATGAAAACAGGATGATATCACTCAAAATTCTCTTCATCCAAACAAGCACTTAACATTCAAGTGGTGGCAAATGAAGTCTGGATCCACCCCTGGAGCCTCGTAAGTATTCCAGGCAAAGACGTCAATATTTCGTTTAAGGAACTCTACCAGTTCCTCCCTCTTTTGCTGAGGTAGTTGGGATCCGACTTGAAAAAACTTCTCCGGATCGTCTCCTATTGTGATTTTCACAAGATCTTCACATTTCACCTCATCGGATGTCCCACCAATAGGTAACATTGGGGGTTTTAACTGCTATAACTCCTCTCCATGAGTCATAGGCTTGTGTCGGATGGCTGCGATCATGCATTGTCGTGCCATGGTTTGATCACCTAGTATTTCTTCTATTTTGCCTTCGGATGGGTATTTGATCTTCTGATGTAAGGTGGAAGAGACCGCACCTAAAGTATAAAGCCAAGGTCTGGCAACAATTGCTGTATAAGGAGAATATGCATCCACTACGATAAAATCGACTTCCACTGTTTCAGAACCGGTCTGCACTAGTAGTCTGATCTGTCCCTTCGGGATAATAACCTTCCCTTCAAAACTTACTAGGGGAGAATTGTAAGGTGTCAGATCTTCAGTTCTTAAATTCAGCCCCTTGAAAAGATCAGGATACATGATCTCGGTCGTGCTGCCTTGATCCACCATTACTCTCTTCACATCATAACCTCCAATTCGAAGAATGATCACTAGGGCATCATCATGAGGCTGAATAGTTCCAATCTTGTCCTCATCTGAGAATCCCATGACCAGGGACCGATCTAGTTTAGCTCTCTTCGGCTTGTGGCTACCATCCTTGGGAAACAGGCGAGCCACGGACATTACTCTAGAAGGGCATGATCCCGTTCTGCCAGGCGCCATAAAAATAACATTGATAGTTCCGAGAGGAGGTCTTAAAGGATTCTCCCTTTCCGGCCGAGTATCGGTCTGACCACCCAAACTACTAGAGTGGTGCAACAACTGTTTCAATTTGCCTTCTCAGACAAGTTGGTCCAAGTGATCCCATAAACTTTTGCAATCCTCGGTAGTATGACCATGGTCTCGATGGTATTGACAATAGAGATTTCGGTTTTGCTTTTCTGGGTTTCCCATTATCTTATTGGGCCATTTGAAGAAGGATTCGTTCTTAACCTTTTCCAAGACTTGATGCACGGGTTCTCAGAATACAGCTCCGATCACTTGATTGTTACTTGATCCTTGCTACTCGGTATAATCCCTTCTCGGTCGGTTATTGTTGTATCTGTCCGACCTAAAATCTCTCATTTCTTGAGGGACAAACTTAGCTTTCCCTTTTCCCTGTTATTGATCATCTTCTATCCTTTTATACTTGTCCACCCTATCCATTAGTTGTCGCAAACTGGTGACAGGTTTACTTGTCAGGAATTTTCTCAAACCATGCTCGGAAGGGAGGCCGACCTTGAAGGTTCTAATAGCGACTTCATCAAAATCGCCATCGATCTCATTGAACATCTCCTAATACCTTTCAGCATACGACTTCACAGATTCTCATTCCCTTATTGTCATAGACAACAGAGAGTCTAAGGGTTGAGGAACCCTACTGCACGTAATAAACCGGGAATAGAATGATTGAGTAAGATTCTTGAAAGAGTTGATGGAATTAGTCCTCAACCCATCGAACCACCTCATCGGCATCGGTTCTAAGCTGGAGGGGAACACTCTGCACAGCAAGGCTTCATCCTGAGAATGAATTGCCATCTTCTGTTTGAACTGGCTTACATGCTCCACAGGATCGGTACGTCCATTATACATGGTGAACGTAGGTTGATGAAAACGTTTGGGAAGCTTTGCCTTTTCCATTCCCCGAGTAAAGGGGGATTTAGAAATTTGGCTCAGAGCCTTCTTCATGACCTTAGTTCCTACCCTCTTCTAGATGGACTCTTTCTCCTCCTCTTGTGAGAATGTTCTTCCTCATAAGAATAAGATTCACTAGGTGGGGTTTCTGAGCATTCCCTATAACTGGCATCTCCTTCATCGTTGGAAGAAACATTAGAGCTAGAAGGGGTTTGTTTTCGTTGTGCACGACGAAGTTTCTTTTTTAGATCTTCAATCTCTCGTTGCAAATCCTTTTCATCAGCTTGCTCATGTACCAAGTGACTCCTTCGTCGATAGCCACTTCTACCAGTATGGAGCGTCTGTGAGCTACCCTCTTGCTGGTTACCTACGTGATTTCCATGTTCAAGGTTATGGAGCTCATCTTGCTTATGAACGTTAACAGATTCTGAATTGGGTGAACTGATCTCATGTGGTCCTAAACCCGCCATAACTGTTATAAACCTTACTAGCACTAATTCTTCCCCACAGACGGCGCCAATTGTAGGGTCACAAATTGTAGCCTAAACCTAGATGGAATAGGATATGGGCCCAATAAGCCCAATACAATAAATTTATGAGAGAGTGGGTGAAAGAACTGGGCTGGTGATGGGTTTTACAACGGTTAATAGGGGTTATGAGTATGTCCGAGGAGGATAAAATACATAATCAAAGGCTGAGCACGAGTCCGAGGAGTAAGTTTTTGGATAAGTTGGCTATTTATGATGGTATCCGAGGAGTAAGTTATTGGATAAATTGGCTATTTCTGATGGTGTTCTTCCTAGTGCTACAGTGAATCTTCCTCAATGTTTTTCCTTAATATTTTCCGATCTTTTCCTTTCGGAGGCTTTACTCTATTATATAGTCCTCCTTTATTCAATCTCACCGTCCACTTGTCTATTATCTAGCCTCGTACTCGAGTTTCTGTCTCCTTTCCCACAGCCTTTTGATTTTCCGGGAGTAAAAGTGGTTGAAAACATTGTTCAGAGGTCTTCTCCACATTAATGCGGCCAGGAAAGCTGCTGCAATGCATTTAATGCGGTGGTAGCAGCTTTTTCCTTAGATATTTCTGTGTTCTTATCCCTTCCCTGTACATCTGAAGTCTATCTTCGTTGCTGGAGCTTCTTGGAAGGTGGTCTAGGGTAAGACGAAGCTCACTTTACTGACATATGTCAGATCCGAGGATGATGACCCTCTCCGACCAACACCCCTAGGTATTTATCTGCTCTATTATCTATTACGGGGCCTTTTCCCATGCTTTCTTCTCCTCGGACGCATTGTTATTAAAAAGTTGGACTTTATGCCCAACGCAAAGGCTCAAGTTTTGGCCCCCACAAAAATAATAATAATAACAAAAAACAACAAAATGATGAATTGTAATTTGTTGTAGGATAAAATTTGCCAACAAACTTGATTGTAACCTAACCCTACAATTTCAATTAATATCTTTTTATTGGTTGTGAATTTTAATTAATCCACCATTAGATTTTTTTTTTCTTATATCTTTCATGCTTACTAAATTTGCAAAAAATAAAATATCAATAGCTATGTCATCAATCAAATATTTAAATTTCAAGTTTTTATAGTTTAAAATTATATATAAAAATAAGTTTATAGATGAAATAGTAAATAGCATCCAATTGAAACGAAATTTAACATATGTGTTAAGAATATAAAGAACATGCAATTCAATGGTTAGATTTTCAAAATATGTAGTCATATATGATAACTTTTTTTAGTGAAAGTTGTAGTCTTAGACTACAACTAAATTTATAACAAAACTTTTTCCCATTAAGTATTCAATAGTAACAATATCCCTTTTTTAACTATAACCAAATGACAAGAATACTAATATCAGGTTAATGTGAATCTAGACACAAAATTTCTTTGAAAATAATAATTAAATTAATTTTTCATTAAGCTAACAAAAAATGGTAACGAATGGAACACGGTGCTTATTATGATTTTATTTTATTTTATTGATAAATAACAGTGATGGCAACAGCAACTTTGGGTGATAAGTGCAATGTTAATATACCTCCTCCTAGGTTACCGCCTCAAGGTGTAAAGACTTATAAAAAAATAAAAATAAAAATAATAAAATAAAATTATGAATAGTAAACAAAACTTCTACTTTTGTAAAATTTAAGAAAAATATCATTAAAGGTGTATATAAAAATAACAAAAAGATAAATAATAATTAAAATAAAATTTTAATGAAAATAAGAAAATACTACTGCAATAAAGAGTTTGACGCAGGTGTATATTTAAAAAGTTGACTAATTTTTTTTTTTTTTAAAAGTGACTTCTTAATTATAATTAAGCTACAAATTTGCATAGTATAACGTGAATGTTATACTATGATGTTATTTATTTTTTTATTTTTTTGCTTATCAAAAATTATTTGTAATTTTTTTAAGGTGGTACACATAAATTAGTTTTTTTTTTTTTTTTTTTGTAAGTACACATAAATTAGTAATTTTGAATAATGAAAAGTAGTTATTGCAAGTACATGGAGATATTCAGAATCTCAGATAGCCAACTGTCGAAGGGAGTGACCAATTTAGGAAGTTGTAGATGGGATTATATCGATGTTTTAGGAAGCTTTGCCTGGTTTGAGAAAAAAGACTTAGGATATGTTTGGTAACTGTTTTTTCTCCTTATTTTTTTTTTCAAAAACAATTTTCTATTTTTAAGATTGAAAAACTTGTTTGGCAACTCAAAATAGACAAAAAACAAAAATTGTTTTCAAAATTCAATTTGTGAAGGAAACTGAAAACATGCAAAAGGCTGTTTTCAGTTTCTAATTTTCAAAAGTCAACGAAAAAATGCATTTAATTTAATGAATCTTTCTTATTTAATGAGTTAACATTAAATTTTAAATCCTAGTTACAACATATTTTAGTATTTTCTATTTTTTTTTTTTCAAAAAACTATCTTTTTAATTTCAACTAACCAAACATGTTTTTGATTTCAAAAATACAAGAAAATTGTTTTTTCTTTATATTCCTAAAAACAAGTTTTTGAAAATAGAAAACAAAAACTATTACCAAACATAACCTTAATATGTTCATCTTAATTTTTTGTTCAATGTGATTCATGAAATGTCCCCAAACATCCCCTCCCCCCCCCACCCCCCGGTCTCTTTTCCCTTTAAAGTATCGTGACCAATAACAATGACACATAAAGCTTAAATTGTGTCTCTCTGTCACAAAGAAAGGTTGGGCTCTCCACCTCCTCTTAGGTAGTAGAAGTTTTCTGTCTCTTCTTAGAATGAGAGTTTTGTTCTCTTGAAGCAACAATTTTGCTTCTTGAGCTTGTGGTTTTATTTTTTTATTTTTTTGTTTTTCGGGGTTAGACAAACAGTTTTTCTTTGAATTTTTTCAGATTAGTTGTTTATCAAATGGAAGACTTGACAAATATATGGAATAATCTGTCTCTCCCCAAGAGGGAGAATACTGGGCCTGTCCTTCAAAATGATCAAAGGACTGGTGAGTTCATTCTAGCAGCAAAATTCTTAACGACTCATTTTTTGAATATGGAAGTGATGGCCCAAACATTTAAGCAACTCTGGCAATCAACAAACGGCTTCAAAATACGACATTTGGGAAGCCACAAAGTTCTATTTGTATTTGACAATTCTGAAGAATCAACCATGGAATTTTGATAAACAACTCATGGTCCCGCAAAGGTATGATACTAATACTCCAGTTCATACCTTGATTTTCAATAAAGTTCCTTTTTGGGTGAAAGTCCACAATATCCCTATCCGATATTATAGACACCGCATTTTGTATCCCTTACGACTCGAGTCCCATTCCCCAATGATGCTGAATTCTAAGACCCAATGTTGGTTTATGGCCCAATCAGAAGTTAAATTGACTTAAGAAGTGTTAAAATGAACAATATAACTTTTAATAAGCAAATAAATCTATTTTTGAAAAATAAGGCCAAAGGAAACCTTTGCTATGCGCACACACGAATCAGCCTACGCACGCAGCTTTCTGCATGCATATGCAGGCCAATCTTGTGCAAGCATAGCAATTTCCAGAAACTATACAAGGCAAGTTTTCTATATCTATGTTAAGGTTTGGAATGAATCCTAGATCATCTAGAAGTCATTCCAAACCCCCTTTTTCACACTATAAAGAGCCTTAGATGGTATATTTTCAAAACACATAGAAATCCCACAAGAAAACACAAAGATTCACTAGAAATAGTGAATCAAAGAGTGAGTTTTTCACAAAACATTCTCAAGTCAATTTTCTTTTGATTAGGGCCTTTTTTGGCCTTCATCTTTGAGTATAATATTACTAATCACTCTCTTATTGGTATGTGAATAGATTTGACTGAAGGGAACAATCAAAAATCAAGCTTGGAAAGCTTTTGTTGAGGTATTAAGTTTTAAACCTTTCTTTTTTCCTTTTATTTTATTTTCTGCTTTTAAATTTTCTGTTTGTCTTGTTTTCTTGTTCTTATATGCTTTAATATGTCTATCTAGGTTAGGTTTATGTAGTTGTATGTTTTAGAAGCATGTTAGTCTTGAAGTTTTTTTTGCGTCTATTGTGTTTTTAGGGTTTTCTAGGCAAGACTTGCGTACGCATAATCTTACCTGCACCCACAGGCTTGATTATGCGTATGCAGGATTATTCATGCGTGCACAGGCCGTAATCCAGAAACCCTAATTTAGGTTTCTACTTTGTTTTATTTGCTTATTTCACATGTAATGCTTCTATTTTAAGTCCCCTTTTGTAGCTTTTAAGCCTCTGTTTCACATGATTATTTGTTCATTTTCCTTCACATGTTAGAATTAGGGTTTTATTATTTCAATGATATGAACATTCATTCACATGCTCATGCATAATGCCATTGGTGCTGAGTTGCTGCAAGGCAAGTAAAGGGTAAGTCATGCATTTGTAATGAACATACGTTTGTGATATGATCTTACCTAGGTTTGATGATAATTGTGATCTTGATGCCTTGGATGATGACATGATATGCTTGTTGCCTATATCATTGCTTTGATTTAATGTTACATGCTTCTACCTTGTTTTGTGATGATATGCCATGGCTAGATGAATGCTAGGATAATGTGATGAGATATGTTATGATTTGTGAAGAAGCATGTTTAGATGTATGATGATTAGGGCTTGTGATATGATGAGATGCTATGCTAGATGAATGTTAGGACCTTTGATATGTGATGCCATGATTAGATGTATGGTAGGTTTTGTTTGTGAGCATGATAGATGTATGGTTAGGGATGTTTTATGCCATGTTGATTGCTAGATGTATGTTAGTGTGTGTGTGAGTTAGAATAACAATATTGAGTGTGCCTTTAATAGGGTTAAGACATAAGACACAATGATGGAAAGCGAATCTTAAGGTTGGGCAGTTTTGGGTGCCTAGCACCTTCCTAAGAACATACCTTAACTCCGAACCCATATCTCTAGCAGTAAGATCAAAGGTCCTTCGTCGAGAGGACACTATATATATAGTCCATAGACCATTGCAAAAACTAGGTGGTGACTCCATCCCTTATGTCCACAGTGGTGACTCCGCTGGGGATAGTGAGTTTAATTCCTATGTCTTAACCTTAATAAAGGCTTATTCAATATTTTTTTGCACACACATTCACTTGGTTCTTTTATCCCTTAACCTTGGTTGGTGATGAGTGGGAGGATGGAAGGCTCCATTCGAGCCCAAGTCTTTCTAAATTCATCCCACCAACTTACAATGTGTGCCATTGCCTATGATGGGCTTTGAGTACGTTAACAATTTTCCATCAATCCAAAAAGGTCCACTTAGACCCTTAGTTGGAATCATGGCTCATCTAGTTGTGAGTGACCTACTTATTTATCTTTTTAGCCTTAGGAAGGCCCACCCACACTTAGAGAGATCCTAGATCCTATCGAAAGAGGATACCCTTTTATGTATCTCTTGTTTGTTCAACCATATATCTTGTGCTTACCTAATTCTAAAGGACAAATAAAATATGTAAAAAATTGAAGGATAGCCCTAAAGTTATGGCATACCCTAAGACAATGGGGACAAAAAAAAGTTTTCACATATAAGAGGGTTGTCCCTAAATCTTAAGGCTATATCTTAACTTGAAAGGTTCATAAGACCATACCCTAATTACCCTAATTGCTATAATAAGCCCAAATCAAAAGGCCATTTTGAAAAATAGGACTTTGGGCCTAAGATAACAAGTTTGCTACGGACTTAGCATCCCAAAATCCTACAAAGTCAATATGGGTTTCCCTAATCTTGGGCCTCTTTGTTGCATGCCTAGGCCCAAAATGATGAGAACTTCATGGACCTTGAGAGGAAGGCTACAATGTATTCTAGCTAATGGGCTACTTCAAAAAAAATGATGATAATGAAATGAAAAAAGAAGAGCCCGAAGATGATGAATATATTGTAAGCCCATGTTTAAGACGAAGGGTTGAAAAACTCTACGTACATTCTAATGAAAGCCCATGAGAGTAAGATGAGAGCATTATTATAAATAGACCAAAGCCTAATGAAATAAGGGGCAAGACTCATAAGAGAAAAGGGAGTGACTTTGTAATTGGGCCTTCATTAAAATGGACTTAAAGATTTTCTAAAAACACCTAAAAACGAAAATGGACCTTTTAATTGGGATACGAACTTAATAAAAATGGGACTTCTTTTAAAGCACCATTGCACCACCAAGGTTAAGAAAACACATCCCCACTCCAATTCAAGTCCAATGGAAGGTAAGACATTCAAAGAGGAGGCCCCCAAGAGAAAAGGATGGACGCTTCAAGTGAAAAGGCCCTCATGCAAAAGATACTTAAGTGTGTGGAAGCGCAAGCTAAAGTTCTTAAAATGATAATAAGCCACCTTTCCAAGATAGAAGAAGAAGAGGGTAGGGCTAACTATGGGCAAAGCGAGCTGACTCAAGAAGACATCGATCGCATTATGATAGAAGGGAAGGTCTACCTACTTTTACCAAACTTCATGCCACAACTGAAAAGCACTCCCAGACCATGAACTTTCAAGAGTGCCCATGTCAATGACTTCTCTAAATTGGGAGACGAGGGATCTTAGGAAGACTATGATTAGCTAGAATGGACCTCAATGGTGGGTACAACTCAAGTCAACCCAACTCGCTTTATGCTTGAGCGCAACATGGACCTTTCTTCCGACAACGATCAATACCTTGAACAAAATGAAGAAGAAGAGGAAGGAGATGATGAAGTGATCAGCTATTGGAGTGAAGAAGATGACAATTGGGTCTTCAATGAGGTGGGAAAAGACTTCCCCAATGAGGGTGAGGTTCTATATAACATAACCAAAGCTATGCACATATAGAAACCTCTGGAAGAGGAGGACTAGTCTACTGAGCCGAAGGACGATGAGGAGAAGAATGACGAGCCTTAAAAAGGAAAGAAGACTGAATTCATCATGCATGTTGTAGGGCAACTCAATAATTGGACTTGGATTGGGTTTTTTGAAAATGTGGGAAAGAAAGTATGTAATGCAAGTCCTAATGTACTTTTCAGCATTTTTAATAAGATGAATTCTAATGTGTCCCATAATATTCTGCTCTTAAATGATTCAAATGAATTTGAAAATGAAATTAATAAACAATGGGAAAAGGAAATTGAACCAATGGAACCAACTTTTGAAACTCTTAATTTGGGCAATGATGAGAATCCACGTTTAATTAAAATTGACTCAACCCTAAATGAAACGGAAAGAAAAGATCTTAAAGAGTTGTTCACCGAATTTCAAGAGGTGTTTGCATGGTCCTATGAAAATATGCTCGGTATTGATCCCGAGATAGCTCAACATCACATTGACACTCATGCTCACATGGTGCCCGTCAAGCAAAAGTTGAGACGTATGAGAACTGAATGGCTTCTAAAGATCAAAGAAGAGGTCACCAGGCAATTGAAGATAGGGTTCAATAAACCCATACACCAAGCTGAGTGGATAGCTAATGTTGTGTCCATACCTAAGAAAGATGGGAAGGTAAGAATGTGTGTGAATTTTAGAGATTTGAATAAAGCTTGACTTAAGGATGAATTCCCTCTCCCTCACATAAATGTCTTAGTGGAAAACACAACTAGTAGTGCCTTGATGTTTTTCATGGATGGTTTCTCGGGATACAACCAAATCAAGATGGCTCATAGGGATATGACCAAGACTACCTTCACCATAGAATGAAGAATTTATTATTACACCATGATGCCATTCAAGCTCAGGAATGCAGGTGCGACCTACCAAAGAATGGCCACAACTTTGTTACATGATATGATGCATAATGAGGTTGAAGTGTATGTTAATGATATGATTGTGAAATCCAAAGAGAGGGAGGGTCACATTGTTAACTTGAGGAAGTTCTTCAAAAGGATCAAGGAGTATAGGTTGAGATTGAACCCGTAGAAATGCACTCTCGAGGTAATCGCGAGAAAATTGTTAGGCTTTTTGGTAAGTGATAGAGGAATAGAAGTTGACCCATCAAAGATCAAAGCCATATTAGAAATGCCTCCACCCAAAAGTGAGAAGGAGATAAGGGGATTTTTGGGTCAATTACAATACATTAGTCGATTCATTGCCAAACTCACTTCCACTTGTGAGATCATCTTCAAGCTCTTAAGGAAGAATGAACCTCATGAATGGAATGATGAATGTCAGAAAGCTTTCGAGCTTATTAAGGAGTATCTCCTCCATCCACCTATCTTGATACTCCCGATGCATGAGACCATTACTCCTCTATCTCTCTACCATAGAGGATGCGGTTAGAAGTATGCCTGCATAAGAAGACGGTGATAAGAATGAAAGGGTTGTATATTATTTGAGCAAAAGGTTCCATGACTACAAGACTAGTTACACACCTATAGAAAAATCGTGCTTTGCTCTCATATGGGCTATATAGAAGTTAAGACACATCATCCTACCTTTTCCAGATATAGGTAGTAGCCTAGATGGATCCATTTAAGGACTTGTTTGAGAAGCCTTCTTTGAGTGGAAGACTGTCGAGATAATTGATCCTATTAGTGGAATTTGAATTGAACTATGTGGCAAGGAAAACCATCAAAGGGAGTATCGTATCATATTTTTGTGCTGAGAATCCCGTGGAAGGAGAGGATGGTAGAGAAGACTTTCTGAATAAAGATATTTTGGATATTAAGCTAAGGGCAAGGAAGATGTATTTCGATGGAGCCGTAAACCAATATGGAAATGGGATGGGAGTAATCTTGATCACTCCCAAAGGATCTCACATACCCTTAGCAGTTAAGTTGAACTTTGAGGCAACTAATAACATGGTAGAATATAAGGCTTGCATTGTTGGAATGAAAGCTTTCCGAGAGTTTGGGGTAAAAGAGGCCAAGGTCTTTAGAGATTAGACTTTGGTTATAGCTCAAGCACAAAGGTTGTGGAAAGTGAAGGAAGAGCACTTAAAGCCCTATCAATAGTATCTAAAGGATTTGACCAAAACTTTTGACAAAATCGAGTACACAATCATTCCTAAAGCTCAGAATTAGTTTCAGAAACCTTGGCTACTTTAGCTTCCATGGTTGAAATACTCGAAGGAGTGTGGACATGATCCTTAGAGATTGAACAAAGTTATAGGATGGTACACAAAGAAAAGGCCAAAGCTTTAGTCTTGGTTATAGAAGGGAAGGGGTTCCTTGATAATATGACATCATGAAATTCTTAGAATTGAGGGTATATTCGGACAGTGCCAACAAGAGAGAGCGTCATTCGATTAGGATGATGGCAATGTAATACATCTTATGTGGAGGTTAGTTCTATAGGAGATCATATAATGGTATAAACCTTCGTTGTCTAAAGAAAGAAGAAGCCGAGAAAGTTATGGAAGAAATTCATCAAGGGATTTTTGGTCCTCATATGAATGGGAGAATGCTAGCCAAGACGATCTTAAAGATAGGGTACTATTGGAACACGATGAAGACCAATTGTGTAGACTTTGTGAAGAGTTTCCATGATTTCCAAACACATGCAAATTTGAATCACATACCACCTAGTGAGCTATACAGCACAACCTCTCCATGGTCTTTCTTAGTTTGGGGCATAGATGTGATTGAAAAAATAGCCCCAAAGGCCTCAAAGTGGGTGGAAGCCACCTCTTACTCCGTATTAACGGCCAAGCATGTGGCTCGATTCATAGAGAATAACATCATTTGTCGATATAGGGTGCCGTAAGAGATCATCTCCAATAATGGTTCTCATTTTGAGGGAGAGGTTAGAACAATCATGGAACTGTACAACATTGAGCATCACAAGTCTTCACCATATCGACCACAAACCAATGGGGCCATAGAAGCATCTAATAAGAACATCAAGAACATCCTAGCCAAGATGGTAGTGACATACGAAGATTGGGCTAAGAAACTTCCATTTGACTTATGGGGTTACAGAACTTCTATCCGTGCATTAACTGGGGCAACCCCCTAGACTTTGGTCTACGGTAGTGAAGTAATATTACCCATTGAGGTGGAGATACAATTTTTGAGGGTACTATTAGAAACCAAAGTTCTAGAAGAACATTGGGTGAAACAAAGATATGAACAATTGGCTTTGATAAATGAGAAGAGAGTTAAGGCACAATACCATGCACAAGGATACCAAAAGAGGATTGTTAGAACATGGAACAAAAAGGTGAGACCTAAAAACCTTAAAGAAAGGGACTTGGTTATAAAAGTACTTAGAGATGAAACTTTTGATCTAAGAGGAAAGATGAAGCCAAGATGGTCTTGTCCTTTTATTATCAAGAAGATCATGTTAGGAGGTGCTACAAGAATTACAGATTTGGATGGGGAAGAGATGATTCGCTCGAGCAACATTGATAGACTCCAAAGATATCACATTTGAAAAAATAAATAAATAAATAAACCTGTTAGGTTGAAAACCCGAAAGGGCGGCCTAGGCAAAAGGACCCCGCTAGGTTGAAAACCCAAAAAGGCGATCTAGGCAAAAGATAAGGGCAAAGACCATGGGCATGGCGAAAATTCCTCAAAGGACGTCATGGGCAAAAATTACATGGCGGAAAAAAAAAAAAAAAAAAAAAAAAAAAAAAAAAAAAAACGACGACAATAAGCAAAGATAATAAATGGGTGGTTCTCTCATTGCTCAAATTAAAAGATGATAAATTGTTTCTATAGAGGATGTGGAAAATTACAATTTTTATTAAATTCATAACAAAAGACATGAGAATCATAAAGTGCAGAAAAGTAAAATTTGGAACATATCAAGGTGGTCAGTTAGTCTTTCTTTCTTTTAATTAGTTGGACTTTTTATAAGTTTTCTCAGCTATGTGAACCCACTTCACGACAACCCTAAATCATTTCTCATATCCTAAAGTTGGATGAAGCAATTGGGGCCTCTCATATGGCCATGTTTGGAAAAGGGGAAAGAACGAAGGAGAGAAGGTGTGAAAGAAAAAAAAAAGTGAAAAATAAGTACAAAGACGATACAAGGAGCCTCAATGGGTTGAAAGCCGAGAGGCAATCCATGAAAAAGTTATAGGAATCCCGCTAGGTCGAGGACCAAGGAAAAAAATTAAGATTGAGAGAGAAAATTCATTTTAACTTAATGACATAGGAAGGTGCAAGGGAGAGATTAAAGGGCCTACTCAAGGCACAATTCAAGCACAGAATTTCCAAGAACAATAGAATGGCATAAAAGTTCCCATAAGTTTGTAATTTAAGAACATATCTAAAATAAAAGAAGAAATGTAAAAGGTGTTCTTAAGATACAACCCAATGTCTCAAACAAAGTCTAAAAGTGATAGCATGTATGCTAAAAGAGAGAAAAACAATAAAAAGAAAAGAAAAAAGTGTGCTATGCTATGTTGTGTCTTTGTCTGTGTCTGTCTATCTGTAAGATCATTGAAAACACCTCTTCCTCAGCTGATGGCTCGAAGTCGACTCTAAACCTCCCACACCATCACCGCCATCATCTTCATCATCATCCTCGCCTCCATACAACAGCCAAGAGTACTTGATCAACTCCAGCTTGAGGTTTCCCATAAGCAAGATGAGCTCCTCATGCTCCTAGATAATAGGCTGAATTTTGGAGGAAAGATTATTAAAACAAGTATTCAGATGCAAGAATAGAAAGGAAAAGAGAACAAGGATGAAAGAGAACTCACCACCCATGTGCCCTCAAGAAAAGGGTAGCCCATGACATTTGTGTTACACCCAACAGGATGCTCCTAAGCAAAGCCATCGGGGCCATAAGCATAGACCAACCAGGGCAGACAAGGAGGGTCAATAATAGCACCGATAACAAGGCCCTCCTGACACAAGTGTTTCATTTGAGTGTTACTAATGTACAAGAATGCAGATGATAACTGATTGAAGGAAATAAAGGAGCAAGAACACATATCGGGGCAATGAGGGAAGGCATGAGGCGAGTCCCATTGAACTCATCATAAACTAGCTCGTCCGTGACCTAGTTGGTAAAGGGGATGCCCAGCCTTTACAGGGTGTACTCCGCATCCGTTATGGAATGAGAGGCAAGCATGAATACTAGAGGGTTCATGGGAACCTGAGGCACATCCTCCCCTGCCAGTTGGCAACACACCCTCTCTACTAAGTAGATCACCCTTAATCCACTACCCTCAAGGGGTTGAGAGAGATTAGAAGCAAGTATGTCAGCTGCCTCCGAGCCAGCATTTGCTACAACGGCAACTCCAGCCCAAGGACTCCACATGATCTATGACATCACATGGGGTTAGAAAGAGAACGTTAAAGAGCATGAAAATATTGAAAGCAATATGTTTCTAACTTACAACCTCAGGAGAGAGCCTACCCAGGTGAGCCCAAAGCGAAGTGATCCTCCTCAAATCCACCTCAGCCCTTCTAGCAATAAGACCATACTCCACAGACCAACACTAAAATAATAGTGTACAAGATTCAGAAAAGAGAAGTTTGCAAGATGATAGTGTGCAAGATTCAAAATGATAGTTTGCAAGATGATAGTTTGAAAGATGTTAGTTTGCAAGAGGTTATGGTACAATTTGCAAGATGTTGGTTTGTAAGAGATTATGGTACTGTTTGCAAGGCATATATGGTACAGAGACAATTTGCAAGATATGGGTATGGATGCAGTTAACAAGAATATGGCACATAATTCTAACTATATGGCATGTGAATGAGAATGCATGAACTATAAGAGAAAGGGAGAGAAACTAACCTCAAGGAGCTTCCAAGGCCCCACTAGCTAGCACAATGTCCCCCGACTGAGAGTATCCAAGGAGGAGTAGAAGTTGGCCAAGCATACCGACCCCAGTTGGTAACCAGAGACCGCTTAAAGTCTCGAAAAAGGGCCAACCACCTCAAGGACAATGTTTGCCCACCATTGGCAAACAGATACACCATTAACAAGTACAGTAGAAAAACCTTGGCCATCCGAAGGCACTCCACAGCCATTCCCTATGGACAATGCATGAAATCCGTCTCAAGATCAATATAATAGATTGTCTCAATAGCATACCTACTCCCCAGCAAGTCCGCACCTAACTGAATTCCCGACTCGTCCTTTAAACAAATTGAGACCCCATCAAACCACAAGCCAATCATGCGGTGAAAGCCATGGAGAATGATGGTCATCTCCTAGCCAGCAATGTGGAAGATGTGGGTAATGTCCCACCACCTCTCAACCAAGGTCTGCACCAAAGCAGCACTGGCAGACCTCTTAAGCATCAGACGGACAACTAGCTTAAAACCTGCAGCACGGATATGACCCCAAGTCTCATCATTCAAGAGGGAGTACCAAACCAAGACCTGACTGGTGCTACCCCTACCAAAATATAAGGCTGAAACCTGTAAAAAGAGAATGAGATTAAATTCATGATTAGGTGAAGGGAATGGTAAGAAAGTGATATTAGGTGCATAACAAGATGAAATGTGACATGAGACATACATTTGAGTTCAAAAATGGTGAAGGATGATGTTAAAACTGCAAACAGATGAAAAACATATGAGAAAGGAGCTAAAATGTTCAATTTTAGGGATTCTACTTGGCACTACGCGTATGCAAGGTTTTTCCTGCGTACGCGTAGTGCAAGCTTGACTGAAGAACAGATACACACATGTAAGAATAGACCTGCGTACGCATGAATCAAGGCTATGTAAACAAGAACAAGTGTACGCATGCAAGCTTGACTCTATGCACACAAGAACGAACACAGAAGGTTGCTCTTCGATATTTTTCAAGTTTTCTCAACCAAAACTCAATATAAACATGTTCCTACCCCTCCTAGAGTATCAGGTTTTCATCTAAACCCATCCCAAAGCAAAACCTAAGCATTTACAAGTCTTAAAATGGATTGAAATGAAAGATCAAAGGAAAAATTAAAAAATAAGAAAAGTTTGAAAGACTTACTGATCCGGCCCTTGCACCCTCTGAAAGGTGTTGTTGTGATCTATAAGTTAAGGGAGGAGTCCCTTAGCCTCACCACTCCATTCCAGCAAGTGAGATGGAAAGCATCGGCAGAGAGAACATAGGAATTTTCCTAGACTTGGGTACCATTAGAAGAGATAAGAGAGTTTGAGAGAGGAGTTGAGATTGGAGAGGAAAATGAGAGTCAAATTGTAAGGGGAATGAGAAAAAGGGTAGAAGCTTTTGTAGAGAAAAAGAAAGAAGAGAAGTTGAAGAGATAGAGAATGTGAAGAGATAGGAAGATGAAGAGAATGAAAAGAGAAAAAAAAAAACTGTTGGTAACCGTTGGAGAAAAATGAAAAGGCAGGAACACACCAGATTTCTAAAACTACGCACAGTTTAGGCCTCCCCGCTAAACCACGTGTAATTTAACCCAAAAAAAAAAATCAAAAATCCCCACGAAGTTCCCAAGGGGCTGGAAGTGCAAAGGAAAATTCAAAAATGGCAAAAATATCCCCAGTAGATCAAAAGCATCCCTAGTGGATCAAAAGCATCCCAAGTGGATCAAAAGCATCAAAATTATTCCCCAGCGGATCGAAACTATCAAAATATTGCCAGTGGGTCAAAAGCATCAAACATCCCCTAGTGGACCAAAAATCATCAAGAAAACTCCTCCGTGAGTCAAAGATCATCAACTGAATCCCAAGTAAACCCAGTATCATAGACGGACTCCCACGTAAGTCCAAGGCACAGAAGTAGCTCCCTTAAGAGTTGTGAGACAAAATTTCCCCAGTAGAGTTTGGTAAAACCCCCATGAGGTTGGAGTTAACATCAATCCTCTGTACACATTCGATTTTGCACCCATGATTTAATCAAGGAAAATGACTGGAATGACCATTCATATATCCCAAAAATCATTATTGCATTACATGCATTAACTTGTTCATTGCATATCATAAAAATTATCTTGAGATTCTAACGATCATGACAGTATGCCTGGTTTCCAAATCAGACCGTCGGATTGAAAGATATCACATAATCAAGTTTGCACGGTAAGCATGCATTGTGTTTAGGTAGAGTCGACCACGCATAATCAATTTAAATTAATTCTAATTGGTCAAACAATTAAAATTAATTAAATAATTTTGTGATTAGTTGATAATTAATGTCTAAAATAAGATTGCTTGCATGAGAATAAAGGGGATAATTGGATAACAATAGTATTGTGAATAATCTAAACTTTATCAAGATTTATTTTAGAATATTTATCTACAAGATAATTGTCGCTAAAAAGACCTGAATTATCCAGAAAAGAGATAAAAATCTCAGAATACAGATTGAAAACACGTCTAAGTGCAAGGCCTAGGTCAAGAAAACCTAAAAAAGGAGTCCAAAACACACCCGAACACAAAAGAGTGATTGGCATCCAAGAGTGTCATTCGGCACTTTCAAAGTGCCAAATGGCACCTATAAGGGCTTTGGCCCAACGATATTCGAGTGACAATAAAACACATCATTTTCGACTTTTTCGCAAAAGGATGCGTCCCAATTCACATTCTAATCATCGTTGCTTATTTTTTAAGCATTCTAGCCTCTATAAATAGAAATTGGATCTCAAAATTCAAGACTCTCTTTTTTGCTCCAGGGGAGACACTTCTCACACTCTCAAATTTCTCATATTTCTGATCTCCCTTTTTGATATTCTCTCTTAAGCTAGGGTTTTTAGGTTTCAAACATAATTGCATAAATTTCTTTGAACCCTAAAATATTCCCTCAAGAAGAAGAGTGCTCCATGCAAGAGGTTGTTTCCTATTAACCCTTTTTTTTCTTATGTTTCTCTTGTTGTGATAATGCATGTTTATATATATTTTTTTAGTTTATTTGTTTCAAATATTTATATCATGAATTGTCGATTTATTTTTTTGAAACATGTTCTTGATTCTTTTTATTATTGTTATGATCTATTTCTTAGTTTCAAAAATCTACATGTTATCACCTCTTTTTCTCAAATAAAAATAGATCTACATCTTCATTAGATGCAGATTTGAATTTTTTTTCAAAATAAAAACGGATCTACATCTTCATTAGATGCAGATCTAAATTTTTCTCAAAATAAAAACAGATCTGCATCTTCATTAAATGCAGATCTGAATTTTTCTTACATCAAAAACGAATCTGCGTCTTCATTAGATGCAGATCTAAATTTTTCTCAAATAAAAAACTGATATGCATCTTCATTAGATGCAGATCTAAAAAAAATTTTAAATAAAAACTTATTTGTATCTTCTTTAGATACAGATTTGATTTTTCTTAACATAGCAGATTTTGAAATAAAAAAAGATCATGAATGGTTGTGTTTGTTGTGTTTGTTTTATTTAGTGCATGTAGCACAAATTTATTTCATGAATGAAATCCTCTTCTCAAGAAATATTTTTCATATTTTTTTTGTACATTTAAAAAAAAACAGATTTGATTTTTCTTTCATGAAAAAAGAAAATTTTCTATTTCCTAAAAACAGATCTGATTTTTCTTCCATCAAAAAACCACTTTTTTTAGTTCTCAAAAACATATCTGGATTTTCTAAACCCAATTCAATTTTTATCACAACAATAGATCTGAATTTTTGTTTAACAAAGAGGAGGATGCATTCATAAATAAACTTGTGTGATTTAGTTTTTTTTTTCATGTGTGCAACATATCGTCCATGTCATGCATAAATGGGTACATTGGTCACAAGAGTTTAGAAGACCAGACTCTGTATAGCTATCTAAGGATCACTTTGAGGAATTTAAGGCCATTTCCCCAACAAGTACACCTCCTTCATGACAGACCTGAGTTACCTAGAAACCACCTCTATTAAATTCTTTCAAAATAAATTATGATGAAGCCATTTTCGCTGAGGATAATAAATCTGGGATCGATGTTATTATTTGCGATAATCAAGGGATGGTAATTGCTACTCTAGCCCAACAACTTCCTCGAGCATACCAGGTAGCAGAGATTGAAGCAATGGCAGCAATACGAGCTCTTGAGTTTAGGACAGAAGTGGGTGTTAGTAGTGTCATTGTCGAGGGTGACTCTGAGTTAGTGTTGAAGGCTTTGCAACATGATAATCCAAGTTTGGCTTCACATGAATTACTATTAAAGGATGCTGGTCTTTTTACTTGTTCTTACTCTAAATTGCTCTACTCTCACACAAAGAGAGAGGGCAACAAAGTTGCGCATAGTTTGGCTAAGTTAGCTTCCAATTATTCAGGCTGTATTGTGTGGATGGAGGAGGATGTTCTACCACTTGTTCTTTCTGTACTTCAAGCCAATATGGCTATTCAGTTTCAATAATATGAGTGTCTTCTTTCTCAAAAAAAAAAAAAAATATATATATATATATATATATATATTCAATGTGAAAATATCATTAGGTTGATTGACTTTCTAACAAGCTGGTTGATTCTGGTTATTTGATTTCTTTCCTTCACTCCATTTTTCTTTGTATTGTTAAAGTATTAATAACTAAAAGGAAAGAGACAAAGAGGGCGAGAGAGGAAAAGATGCTCACGAGATTCTGTAATGGGTACTCGAATTTCTTTTCCATTCTTATTTAGTTTGATTAATTGCCAAAAGAAAATTATAAGAAAAGAAAAAGATATTTTCTAAAGAAATTAAGAGGGAAAAAAAATAGAGCTGAAGAAATTTAGCCCCTGAAAAAAAAGATTATAGGATTTTAACCCCCCAAAAAAATTATTTAATAATTAATTTGATAGTTGGGGAAATGAAGATTTTTTTTTTTTTTTTTTTGAAGAGAGAGAAATGAAGAATTTAAACTCTAATAAATCATATGTCTTTTTGTACCTATTCTCTCTTAAATGTTACTATTAACTTACTATGAGCAAAATTTGTAATGTGGTTTTGTTAAAACCTCATTTCTTTTACAGTTCTACTTAATGTGTTTTTTTTTTTTTTTAATCTAAATGTCTTCGTTAAGAAGGTAATATATATATATTGAGTTACTAAAAATATCAATTGAATTTTTTAGCAATAAGCTTTGAGTAATATTATAAGCACAAGTTATTTTGCAACATTTTTACAAATTATTAATGTGGCAAATTCTTAATGGTTTTTTTTTTCTTTTTTGAGAAAAAGGTAAGCAAAATTTTATTAAAAAATTAAACAAAATCATACTGGAATATATCCTCCAAATCACCAGGCAGTTCTTCTACCCATACATTAATGTCAGCAGATAAAATTGCTCTTCTAGCTAGGCCATAAGCCAACCTATTCCCCTCTCGACAAACCTTACTGGTTTTCATTTAAGTCTACTACTAACATCATTTTTTTACTTACTAATAATCATTCACTACATTAATAATTTGTAAAAATATTTGTAAAATAGCCTTTAACTTTAACATTTTCCAAAAGATTTTAGCAATAAACTAAATAAATTGATGCTAAAACCTCTTTGATAAGCAAAGATTTAGGGCCCATTTCGTAGAGAAGTTTGAGAATATTGTTTGTATTTTTTTGAAATACGTATAGGTAAAATATGTGTGAAAATACGTGTAATATTGTTTAAAAACTAGAAAAAAAATGTTTAAAATACTCTACCAAACGGACCCTTAAGTTATTTCCTTTTTCACCTAATGAAAAAAAAATACGGAATTGAAGAAACTTTCAATGAAGCCAATACACATTTCACTCAAAAATTGATGGCCTTTACTTAAATCACATTTACCATATCTCCTTTCTTTCTTTTTTTATCCACATAAATTTAATGTGGTGCTTTTTGAGGTTAGACACATGGAAACTTTCATTACTTCCATTTGAACAAGCAATAATCTTTACCCATCAACCCAAATCTCTCTTTCCTTTATTTCCTATCCACATCTCAATCACAACGGTGATCGAAGCCCTTATAGTAGATTTACAAGATATGATGAGTAGTATAGACAATAGAAGAGAGTCCAATTTTTATTGTACTCCTCTGTGGCTACTAATTAATTAATTAAAGAATTGTATCGGCACGTGCCGGCCTGCTACAGTAAAGCGAAAAGTGTAGGAATCTAATCAAGATCCCACGACCCTATCTATCCATCTATCTATCTGCCCGTCTAGACCGGCATCAAAAATCGAACGGCTCTAAACCAATCACAAATATCTACCCTTGATCCTCATCAAACGGTCCACATTGAATCTCTCTCCCTCTACCTATTACCCAACTATAAATCTTTCAACAAAACCCGGTTCAAAATCAAACGCGCACACAGATTCACACTGACTCTCTCTCTCTCTCTCTCTGTGAAAAAACAAAAAACCTTTCTATTTCTATTCTGCTAATGTACGCTTCCCAAGTTGAGTGACTGACAGTGCCTTATCCTGCGCACCCTGAGATGTCTCCGGCGACATCAAGAGTGATAATAAGAATCTCACGGTACAGGAGGGCCCAGTAGGGTGATATTTTTGATTTTTTGGGTTTTTGATCAGACGGTGGGGAATTGGTTGGTTCAATCAGAGGAAGGAAGAAGAAATGGACGGCCAGAAAAGCCAGCAGGCGAAGCTCACGAGAACACAGTCCTCACTCCTTCGTTCATCACCTACCATCCGATCATCCATTCACAGCCTCTCTTCCATCACCGAAGGTGACGCTATCACACCCCATCACCACCACCACCACCACGAAGACGATGATGATGATGATGATGAAGAGAAGCTGTTGAAGACGAAGACAAAGACGAAGTCGAAGACGAAGAAGAAACCGATAAAACCCGGTTCGAGCTCATCTCCTCGACCCGGTTCGAACCCGGTTCTCGCCATAACCTCGCTCTCATTCTTCACCATCTTCTCCTTCTCTTCCCTCTTCTACTACTACTTCTTCTACCTTAGAAACGAAGAAATACCCATCTCGGAAAACCTCCTCCTCGCCCTTATCTTCATCGCGGTTACGCTATTCTTCGCGTCCAAACACAAGGGTCTGATCCACCAAATCGTGATTGTACTGAAACACTCGTGGGACGAGAACGCAAAACGACTTGGGTTTTCGAGAACAAGCTCGAAACCGGTCCAATGGTTCATCGGTGGGGACCACCACCAAAATAGCATGGAAAAAACTCAGAGAATCAACAGCATCAGCAATAAGAAGATTACAAGGGAAGGCGTGGAGTTTTATAGCAATGGGGATTTCTATGAGGGCGAGTTTCATAAAGGGAGGTGTAATGGGAGTGGGGTTTATAACTATTTTGTGAATGGAAGATATGAAGGGGATTGGATTGATGGGAGGTATGATGGGTATGGAATAGAGAGCTGGGCTAGAGGGAGTAGATATAAGGGTCAGTATAGACAAGGTTTGAGACATGGGTTTGGGGTTTATAGGTTCTATACAGGTGATTCTTATGCTGGAGAATGGTGTAATGGGCAGAGTCATGGGATTGGAGTTCAAACTTGCTCTGATGCTAGCTGCTATGTTGGTCTGTTCAAGTGTGGGGTCAAGCATGGCCTTGGTTGCTACCACTTCAGGTGATTTTTTATTTTGAAATTTTTGTGTTACTTACTTATATGATGTTTTTTTTATTGGGTTTTTTTTTTTTTTTTTTTGAACTGTTACATGATTAATAGAACAGTGGAGTTTTTCTTTAAAATAAAAAATAAAAAATAAATAAATTGTGTGTGATTTTGGTTCAAAGATTGAATCTTTATGATTTTCTTGAAGGTACGTAGGTTAAGGGTAATGGGTGTTTTTTGGATTTTGAAACCACCTGATTGAAAGTTAGAAACTGGCTGTGCAAATGTATGCCTAGCAATTGACTTTGATTCCTGTTTTCTTCAAATTTATTGTGATTCTAAGTTTTAACTGGTAACCGTTTGGTGGTCCATTGTTTTTGCTTTGTTGAATATTCCTGCGATGGTTTGGTTTTTGTGTAATTTTCAATTTTTGCTCTTTCTGGTTGTAGAACTGTTCATTATGGAGGTAATTTAGATTCTGCTGTTCTCTGACTCTGTTACTCAGTGAAACTTTAATATGCATTTATTTTGGTCAAGATTTCTTTTTTAGTTTTTGTATTGGTGCTGAATTGGTTGGTACTGTCCTGGTACAAGATACTTACATGTTGGAGATTTATTTATCAATCAATCATTTTTCTTTTTAAAATGTTGTTGTTATTTATTACTATTGTCATTGTGATTTTTATTTATGTTTTCTATTTAGAGTGACACTGACTCTAGCTTAGGTAAAAATGATTGTATAAAGGGAACCCAACATTGACAATGAATTTGATTGTGATGTAGGAATGGAGATAGATATGCTGGAGAATATTTTGGAGACAAGATCCATGGATTTGGTGTCTATCACTTTGCTAATGGTCATTGTTATGAGGGGTCATGGCATGAAGGTCGAAAGCAAGGCTACGGTATGTATACCTTCCGAAATGGAGAACGAAGATGCGGTGAATGGGATGGTGGTACCCTTAAGCATCCTCTGCCCCCACTAACCGATACAGTCCTTCGAGCAGTCCAGGTATTTATTGACATTAATTTCCTATTGATGCATTGTTGTCATGTTCATTGTTATCAAGCCTTGCTCATACTATAACACGCTTTCTCACTCTTCAATTTATGTGATGAAATTGCAGGCTGCGAGAAAAACTGCAGAGAATGCTATTAACCTTTCCCGAGTAGATGAACCGGTAAACAAGGCAGTCATGGCTGCAAATAGGGCTGCCACTGCTGCTAGAGTTGCTGCTGTGAAAGCTGTTCAGAACCGGATGGACGGGAAATTTTGTGATACAAATGTTTGAGACTGGCTTTGTTTGGAACTTGAAATTGTAAATTTCACTAATTTTTAGTATTTTAATGATGTCACCCCAATGAGCAAAAAGTTCATAGGAGGTTGAGAGAGAGCGAGAAAATGAGTCTGTTTGAGGTTTTGTCAAACACAATGTAACTTGTATATACATCATGTACATGAGCATCAATGGAAGATGAATTTTGAAGATCAAGATCTTTCTAACTTTTATTTTCGTCACTTTTGCAATCTTCCCGAACTTAGTGATTTCTTGTGGGGTACTTGATGCATTAAGCTCCATTATTGTGTTTTTTTATTGTAATAATGAAGCGTAGGTATGATTGCCAGCTTGTCATAGTATCTATCCAATCAAAGACAACAACAACGCAAGAGCCTTAATCTAAATTGGGGCCTAAAGTTGCATCTTTGGATTAAGGAAAAGTGTACCTACCTGCCATATGATTCGTAAGTTGTATGCTTAACTCTCCAAACCCACACCCAACAGAGGAAGAACTCTTCAGTTTATGTGGTATGTGGAGGTGGCAATTTTTGGTGTTTGCTTTACCCATTTTTTACAAAGAACCTCCCATACAAAAATCACCCAACCCCACCCCCCCCCCCCCCCCCCCCCCCCCCCCCAACACACACACAACAAAGCTTTCCACATGACTTACATGAGAAAACAGAAATCTTTTTATATATAGGTCAGCTGATAGATTTGTCTACAAAAATATTTGCAATTTATCTAATCATCCAGATACCATATCTAGTGTAGTTTTGAGTGCCAAGTTCGTTAAAACTGTAAAAGAAAAGAAGCCATGTGGTGAGATATGTTTGGGACTTGTCATTATTATTACACTGAACATGATCTCTGGCACTGGAAGTGGTGGGTGGGGTTCTTGTCTTGGTAAAAATAAAAAATAAAAACAAAAATAATCTATAGCTTTTCATGCATGCTGGATCCACACAAGCTGTATTTTATTTATTCATTTTATTAAAAGCACAAAAAAAGATTTTTATTTTTATTTTTTATTAAAAAAACTGTCACAACCATGTAAGATATACTTTTATTTGCTTCTACTTACTTTAATCCCTACCAGATTGACAGATTCAAATCCAAATCCCTCCCTAGTTTTAAACTTTCAACCACTTCACATGTCTTTCACAAAAGTCCAACAAGAAAAAAAGGGTTTGTTCACTAAGATCTTAAGGGGTTTTGATGAGAAATTGATTCTGCCATTGACTAATCCTTCAGATGGGTTTGGTTAAAAAAGGGAATACCTCAGCCTTGACAAGATCAACATGCTACTGCTAATCTAATTACTAAAATTATTAATAGAGATAGAGAGCCATTTTAATTTATTCTTGTTTTTTTTTTTTTTTTTTTGGTGCATAATGTTTGTTTTAGCATGTTCTTACCGTTACTATAATAATGATATAATAGACATCCACTAATAAATAAATTATTATATATGTTATGATGTGGCTGTGGCTTCATAATTGAAAGTTTTTCTTCATTTTGGTTACCTTGGGAAACGTCATTATCCGACCATTGTAGGAGGAGCTTCAATTTAATATTTATTGGTATTTGTTTCTTACCTCTAGACCTTTAGATCTGGTCAAATTTCTTGAGGACAACCCCAAAGAAAAAATACTAGTATTTGCTAAGAACAAAGCTGCAAGATTATGATTTACTTCTACCCATTAAAAGTTATATAGATACCAACAAACTGAACAAAGATTGCATAACCTTTTCGTTTGATAAAAGAGTGATGTGAGTGTAATATACAGGTTGTATTATGATTACTCATAATTTTTTTTTTTTTATTAAATGATTACTCATAAATTGACATTATCATTTATATATAATAGGTAAAGTGACCCTATGTGGTTTTCCTTTAGAAAATTAATTCTTTTTAATAAAAAAAAATCTTTATTTTTTGAGAAGATAAATTGACACCATTTCAACTTGAAGCTAGTGAAATGGTAAAATTGCTGCTTCCAACAAACTTACTTTAATATGCCACCATCCTCCCATCAAAAATAAAAAACTAAAAAAATGCCACCATCCGTCTTAATATGCCAAGTCATAAACAACTCAAATCCTAATATCAAAGTACACGATTAAAAATTATGCTAAAATACTGCAAATTTTATAAATTGATTTGTAAACAATTATAAAAGTAATTTAAATATTCATTTATTATATTATTTAAATGGTACTAATCATATTCTTGATACATCAATTTGTAAGTTTTTTTTAATAAAGGGCAATTATTATGAAGCAAATATTATAGGTTAAAATTCTATCATATATATATATATATATATATATAATACAACATGTATAAAACTTGCAACATCAATTTGAGTGGAGTTGTAGTGTGCCTTTGTGTTGGAACCATTTTCCCTCTCCCTTGTGTGTGTTTGTTTCTCAAAAAAAAGAATGGGTTATTATCCCACATTGTTTAAGAGAGTGTGTTGTGTGTAGTATAACTTGTCTCACCCTTCCTTAAAAGTTACCATGACTTTTGAGTGGAGTTGTGGTATACATTTGTGTTAGAACCTCTTTCTCTCTCCCTTGTGTGTGTGTGTGTGTGTGTTTGTTTCTCAAAAAAAAATAATGAGTTATTGTCCCACATTACTTAAGAGAGTGTTGTGTGTAGTATAACTTGTCCCACCCTCCCTTAAAAGTTACCATGGCTTTTGAGTGGAGTTGTAATGTGTCTTTATGTTAGAACCCCTTTCCCTCTCCCTTTTGTGTGTGTGTGTTTGTTTCTCTTAAAAAAAAAAAATACAAAAATACAAAAACTTAATTCAAATATTCATTTATTATGTTGTTTAAACACCAATCATATTTCTTTTTGACACATCAATTTGTAAATTTTTTATGATAAAAATTGTACTAGCTCTAACATTTTCCTTAAAGAGAAGATATAAAAGTTGATGGAATTAACATTTTTTCTTCTGATTACATTCCATGATTGGACTCAAGTGAGATAGCAAAGAATTTACATTAACACACTATAGAATAGGTTAATTTTGAGTAATTAAACAATGTTCCAGAAGTACAATAATGATATACTCCTTCGTCTCATACAATAATGAGTTTCACTACATAAATTTTTGGTAAAATTTACTATTAATGTTATAGGAGTAAGCACAATAGTATTGTATTTCTAGAGTATTATATAATTTTCAGTTAATTCCATCTTAAAATTTTTAAAAATATTTATTAATTTTAAAAAATAAGTGGATTAATTATATTTTATTATTTCATCAACATTCAAATAAATGTTGATTATCTTTCTCAATAAATAAATAAATGTTGATTATCTCTAATTTGGTATCTATTTAATTTAAAGATAATATGGAAAAATGTAATTTACTCTTTTCAAATTGATAGTAGTAGATAAAATTTTAGTATTTTTTAGAAATGTAAAAGTATAATGATAATTTAAGGAGTTTTGATATTTTATGTCATAGTAAGATAAAGATGCAGTGAAATTTGACCTTAGTTGTTTTTTTTTTGCTTTTTTTTGCTTTTTTTTTTTTAGAGTTTTAGAAATTACGAGTCCGTTTGGTAACGTTATTCTAGTAATGTTGTTTGTATTTTTTGAAAATATATGTGGGTGAAAAAGTATATGAAAATACATGTAATGTTGTTGTTTAAAAACTGAAAATCGTTGTTTAAAATCACATATCAAACAACTCCTAATGTGCAGTGAATCTCAAGTTTTTCTTTTAATCTAATTTCAACTTTTTGAAAATTTAAATTTTAAATGCGACACACAGAATAATGAATAATGGGTACTGGGGAGGCATGTCTGGTTCATGCATTTATGATTCATTATCACTTATCACCACACATTTCCTCATGTCTTCCTCCCATCAATGTTTAGATTTATTTAAAATTTTAGCCCCCTTCAAAATACATTTTGTTCGAGTAATATACCCCTGCTGTACACTACCACTCTACTAACATTCCATTTTGTCAATCACCGTTTAATTATTTCGTTTTATAAAAGAACACATTAGATCCACGCGGCAGATATAAATGCTCAAAACATGTTTATTTATTTTTGATTGTAACATAATGCTCAAAACATGTTCCAGAAGTGGTGCTACCACTTTATTTTATTGTTTAAATATGACCGTAAAATGACTTATTTTTTTGGTTATGTGTTTTTTAATTTTTAATTTGCTGAATATGTTTTTTAAAATCAGCATTAAGGCTTAAAAGGAAGAGAAATTTTTTTTGTCCTAGGTGTTTTTAGGATGATTGTTAATTGATGATTTTAAAAACATTTTAATATCACTTTAAAATATATATATATATATATATATATAATAATTAAAAAAGTCAATTACTTTTTTTTATATAAAAATTTTAAAAATTAATGTAACATTTGTTACTACTATTATTATTTTGGTATTGCCTTCAATGGATATTAGTCCAAGAAATAGTTGGAACTTGGAGCTATGGCGTAGCTTCTACACCAATTACCATGTTGTTTAGTGATGGAATGGACAAGGTATTCACTTCTCAAGCAGAAATATGAAAAGATGGACATGAAGTGATGAACCATTGGGCTTGAAAAGCGTGTAAAAATTGCATTCGCAATTTGGCATAAAAAATAATTATATAAAAAAATTAAGTTCTCCTTAAAGAGTGCCTTAAAAATTTTGATAATAATTTTGTAAAAAATATAAATAAATAAAAATTGAAAACAATTAATTAATTTTTTCTTCCCTCATAAAAAGTTTGTTAAAAAATAGTTTCTAGATCAATAACCTTAAAGCATGCATTAGCATTTTTCAAAAAATTAAATGAGCTAGCGAGAAGTGTATCGCAGCTATGGGTATTTAATTTTAAACTGGTCCAATTATATTATCTTGCAACATGCTGAAATTCTCTTTGTAGTTTGTACTACATCATTGTAAATTAAGAAAATACTATATAATAGCAGCAACGGGATATATTGGGCCACGTGGTACGTGATAATTGTTACAGGAAGTAATAATATATAAAGACTATAGGGAGACATAATTGTAGGAGAACCACATTCAAAGATTCTGTCTTTTGCTTGCAATTTAATCAAACCTTGATGTAAAATGGATCTTTGATTTTATTAAAAGGTGTTTCTATTGTGGAGTTCTGAGATAGGTGCAATGGTTTCATATTAGACAAGCTAGAGTCGCAACTCTCAAACTACCTCCGCGGATCATAAACTTTTAGAAGCTCGGTTAACTAATTCCTTTAAAGCATTTATTAAAGGAATATTTTAATAAAATTTTAATATCAGAAACATAAAATGTTGTAATACGCAAAAGTAATTACATTTTTTTTTTCTTATAAAAAGTTTCTAAAATTTTTATTAAACTAATGCTTTTAGTCTTAGGGGCCCTAGGCATTTGTTAACTACTTCCAATTTTTAGTTGGGGCTAAATTAACCATTGAATTAATATAGTAGTCAAGGCAAACACAAATTATATATATACACTCTCACACACAATATTATTTTTTAATTAAATTTAGCGTCTTCTATCAAATTTATTCTCAAATCTCAACAAAGATCTTTATATATGTGTTTGGCATCAATTTATAAGCTTAGTTTTTAGTTTTTAGCTTTTATGTATAACGTTTTTAAAACCTCACTTTTTGCCGCATTTTCTTACTTTTTTAAGGTATAGATATATTTTAGCACATTTTCAGCAAAATGTTAGATAAGTTATTCCAAAACAAACATAGTAAACTTCTTCAATTACTAGTTCATGATTAAATTTTACAATTTCATTTTTAAAATAAATCATCAATTTGTCTGCAAAAAACATCAATTAATTTTTTTTTTTTTTTTTTTTTATGCTTTGACATATCAAGCTCATAATGTTATAATTAAAATCTCAAATAAACATTTTTTTCCTTGTTTAATAAATCTTGAGAGTGAAACTTATCATCAATGTTGAATAAGCACTTTTAGGATTTAAAATTGAGTTCAAAGTGCCTATACCTCCCATATAAATAAATAAAATTAAATTAAAAAAAGAAAAAGAAAAAAAAAATGTGTGTATTTTTTACTGCAAGGAGGGCATCTGCTATTTTTTGGGTATAAAAAAGAATGTGTGTATTATGTGTGGTCTGATTTAATTTATAAAGTTGTATTTTATTTTTACACCAATTTATATATATTTTTAAAAAACTTTAGGACCTATTTAGATGGAGAGGGGGAATGAGGGAGAGTGGAGGGAAATAAAGTAGAATTTGTTGAAAATAGGTTAATTTTAAGTCAAATTTACTCTACTCTACTCTACTCCCTTTCCCTCTCTCTCAATCCAAACAGACTATTACTCTTTCTTAGATATAATTGTAGCTGTATTCAAATATTTTTTTTTTAAAGTAAATTCAAGTTATCCCACACTAAAACCTAGTAAAAAAATAAAATAAATAACTCGTTTTAGGGAAATTTTTCTTTGTCTTAAAAGAGAAGTGACTCCTTTAATTTGTTGGCTAGTGATAACGTTTAACAAATCCCATTTGGAAGCTATTCATATTAAGCAGGTCGACATGAAGATGCTTTCTTTCTCTTTCGTTTTTAATTTTTCCAAATACTTTCGGTGGAAGGTAGTTTGGAACTTGGAAGGGACAAGAAATTTAGGGGAAAAGGGAATGGAAAAAGAAATGCACTCACTCCAAAGTCAAGCTTAACGTGGTGTAAGCTTTTGCACTATGTATAATCAATTAATAATGTATGTATTACTTTTGTCAGTATATATATGCATGAGAAGAGAAATCATTTTTTTTATAAATAATTTCAGGTGTAAATATAGGTTTTGCTCCTTAGATTCCTCTTATGTAATTGTCCATCCAGAGGAACAGTCCTAGTTATCAAATTGTATTTCGTTTCCTCTCATTTCTTTTAATATATTTCACTTTGCATATCAAATGTTAAGTACTAACATCTAAAATTTTTCTTCCCAAAAAATAAAAAAAAACAACAACAACAACTAAATTGTACTCTTTAGTCTAGACCATTAAAGAAGAGGGTCTAGAGTCTAGACCATTCCCCACCTCTAAAGAGAAAATCTAAAAGAAGTGAGAATTTATTGGGGAGAGGGACACCCATCGATATTATTGATAGTAGACAAACGGGTAAGATTGTGAGCCAACAACATGGCCAGCTAAACACTGCCTTAAAAGGCGACAATTTTTAGTGTTTTTTTTTTTTAATATTTAAATAAAATTTATTTAATGTTCTATAGTAGTACTTTTTAAAAAAAAAATCCTTTCTTCTTGATTTTGAAATTTAAAATTATGTTTTTATATTTAGGTTTTGCTAACATTTATTTTTCAATTGATAATATATTATTCTAAATCTCCTTGGAATATGATTTGTACAGATCAAGAATAGCACGTCAGCTCCGAATTAAAAAGCCCACTCGCCGAATCATCTCAGCCCACTTAGCCGAGCTGAGATGAGCCTAGCCGAGCAAACAAACTAAGTACTCTCAAGGTATGCCATAAAGAAGGGATAATGCCTTGGCAGAATCCGCCCACCGAGCAATAACCGATTTCAAGCACAAGTTACTTGGAGGTCACGTCAGTAGTAAAAGATAGGCCCAATATGTTCAGAAATATGATACAATGGGGCTCACTGACGTGGGGAATATCCTCTCATCATGACAACCCTAGTGAGTGGAGGGTATAAAGAGGGGAAGAGAGGGAGGAATTAGGGGTTGGAAAATTGGGGGAAGTGAGACACGAGAGTAGTAAGGAAAGACAAATCCTGGGAATTAGGAAATCCTGTTTAGATTTCAAGGAAAAGGCTCGGCTACATAGTCATCATCTTAGTTGAGCCAAGATCAAGAGATTTTAGGGCCAAATCAATGCTATAACTCCATCAGTAACCTAAAAGCCATTTCTTGGACCTCCTACTGTGCGATAAGCCCAATCGAGAAAACAAGTAAATTGGGAGTTTAAGCCCAAAAGACCAAGATTATAGGGCAGGAGCCCCCACACAGTTTATTTTAATTAGGTTGAAAAACTTCTTTTTGCATAATTGTGGTAAGTATTATTTGTAAAATTCTATAAGTTGATATATTTGGAAAATAATATAATCTTTTTAAATTGTCAATAATTTTTATATTACAAGTTTGATTATCATTATGATTATTGGCTTATTGACATTGTTATCTTTCCATTTTATTATTTCATTATTTGCTAACTCTTTTTTGAATTAAAGCACAAAATAGTATAATTTAATTCATCATGACTCTGTTATAACTTCACTTAATAATATAATCATGTAACAGTGGCCTTGCCTGAAGGACAGCCCTAGGCAATGGCCTAAGTGATCTTGCCCAAGGGTTGGCCCTAGCCACAAATTTGGTTAATATAGTAGTGGGGGGTAGTAAGTGTACAACATTCCAAAAAGAAAAGAAATGCAAAAGGAGTTTGAAAAACTTGGATGATGCTTTGGAGTTTGGATATCCGTATCCCATGAGGCTTCAGTAGGTTCTTCCTTTACTGCCTTTGTCGATTTTGTATTTTATAATTTTTATTCCTCCTATATTTGTGTGAAAAATAATTATTGTTGTATTTCGACCCAAAAAAAACTAAATCACTTTATAGACGGTGATGTCTAATTGGGACTTAACTGCTAGCTCAATATTAACATATATAGACGGTGATGTCTTTTTCCAAAAACTACACAACATGAAAAGTATAAATCCAAAATTTAAATCTTTGGAGGAGAAAATCAAAATTACCTGAAACTTAAAAGATATAAGTTACAATACAATTTAATGTTTGGATTTTAGTTTTAATGATATGGAAAGTGACTATAAGATATAAGATGGGGAAGACAGCAAAAGCAGCACGCTTTCTTCTTTCTTGTCAAAGTAGCGATGTGATCCCTCCCATTTATTTTTAAACTGGCTTTTCTTTTACTACATTTTATTATAGTAAAGATAGAGAGGTGTGCATATGCAAAGCATTTCCCTTTTACTAAATCAATTCATCTCAATACACCTCATAATTTAAATTACATTTATTCCCTTGTCCCTCAAAAGTAGACCTTCCTACCGACTGTGTTTCTTAAAAATAGATCAACCACCTCTTTTTCAATCAAATGATGAAAGATAAAGTGCCTAGCATTACGAGGCTGAAATCCCAGTATCTCAATACTACGTCAAGAGTAATGCTACAATTACAAATTTTTTTACAATATTTTTACAATATGTTGTTGTGTCCAACTTCATACTGATTTTCATCTAGATCTACCACTAACGTCATTTTTTCATTTACCAATAACCACTCACCATCTTAACAAATTGTAAAAAAATTTGTATCTCTAGCATTTTTCAAAAGTTAAGATGCATCATCACACCCCCCCCTCCCCCTCCCCCTCCCCCCTTAAATTTGATTGTTAATGCAAGTGCATCATACCATTAGTTATTTGGAAAAGTTAACAGATGTCCTAAGAACGTTAGTTTAGAAAATATTTTTAAAAATCTTTTATGGTCAAAGAAAAAAACGATTAATTTTTTTTGCAATTTTTTTATATTTTTCATGAAAGTAATGTCAAAACATTTTTAAAATTGTTTGTTAACAATTATCTTTGAGGTACTCATTAATATTACCCTTAATTATTTTGTTCATTTAAATGTATGCATTTTTTCTCTAACAAAATATGAGTTTTATAATTGTACGAGATCCACACATACTGTGAAAAAATTAAAAATATACATTTGTACACTTATAAATTGATTGAGAGCCACACACAAATATAATATACAATCCATAAGGTACCTTCTACAGTACACAGTCGTTAATTTGACTTTTGCTTTCAAAACTCAAGCATGAATGCACAATCCGAAACATGCACTTGAATTTGACCTTCAAATTTCATCTATGCATAATCTTCTCTCTTCCTTATTAGTATTTAATAACAATGTCACCGTGTTGCTGGGCTTATTGATGTTACAGGATAAAGCAGTGATGCTATCAAAGTTTAAAGTCACTGATCAATTGGTATTTTGAATGTTAATGAAGTACTATCACTTTTTTTTTTTTTTTTTTTTTTTTTTTTTTTCTGTGAGCGGGTTAAGTCACCTAATCCAGCCCTCTTTATTGACAGTCTATGAAAATATCACGTGAAATAATGTGAGATTAGTTGATGGGATCATCAGAAATAGCCTGTCCAAGTTCTTCTAACCTAAATATTTTTAACGACAAAAACTTATTCTATGTTTTACATCACAAAAATCTGTTTGACTTTCATATATAGGTATACAACACAACATGGCTTACATTGCACAATTTATATATTCTAAACATTGGGGGATGAAACCAATTTGGAGTAAACTTTCTCCAAGGCTCCAACACGTGGTGGTTGGAGAAGATTTTTACAAATTAATTTGAAAGAAAACTTTATTCAGAATTACGAGTTATTATTCATATACTAAAATAAATTTTGAATTTATTATTTTTTTTTTTTGGGTAAATACTAAATAGTACACACAACTATTTGTCCAAGAGACCTTTAATATCAGATCCATTGCAGGTGGTGTTAATGTCATTACATCACCAAGACCAAGAGTACTTACTTTACCCCACATAAAAGCGTGGCCTTAATTTACATCTCATATTCTATTGTAGTTTTTTTTTTTTTTTTTTTACTTCAATTTTCTATCTGGCACAGAATTATGATTTCTCATTTAAATAGACAAGGAAAAGTTATGATTTATCCAGTGAAGTACCAAATATTAAAAAATATTATATTATAGAAATACATTGTCTTGAATATAGATTAATTGTCAAATTAATTTAGGCAAGTTTTATAGTTCAATAATCATGTTGTCCACTTTCTTTAATAACGAGAATCAGGATTCATATCCAGTTATCCACTATCAAACAAATATATTATATAGTATATGATAAATTAATCTACTTTCAGCGTCTATGTTTAGAAATTTTTATTTATTTTTAACATTTTAAGTAGGAATGACCGAAAGAGGAATTCAAATATTGAATGTTACTATTGAAAATATATACTATTTTTTTATTTAACTAAAAAATCATTATCCTCTCAACAAAAAAAAAATAAATAAAAAAAAATAAAAAATAAAACTCAAAAATCATTAACATGCAATTTTAGATGATTATCTATTCGTTGTGCTCTTTGAATTTCAAAACATATTGCGTCTTAGGTGTCAGCTAAGCTAAAATATCGGTCAACAACTTTATGAGAGTCCCTCGCATCGTATGTCAAAGGATAGGAAATATTCAAACACCGACTTGGGTGAAGATGATTCATTGGTCTTCTTAAAACGTAAATAATCTTTTGCTTCTTTCACAAGAAAATAATAGTCTAACATTTTTAAACATAAATTCTTTGAAAGTGACAAAACAAATTAGTACACCAAATGCTTGGTCAATATTATACTTCCAAAAAAATTGTATTAAATACTTCCTGCAAATGTTACTTAGATCATTACTTATATGAGCGAGAAGGCAGCATATGCAAATTTTCTAAATTAAGCTATCAAAAGATTCAAAACATGACAAATTCTAATCATATATTTTGATCTATTATGTAGTCCATACATATTGTGGTATATGATAAGGCCATTTTTTTTATATAACATAATCTGTAGAGACTTTCACCGATTAAACTAGGGCATCTATTATTTTATTTTATTTTTTTTTTATTTTGAAGAACTAGGGCATCTAATTTATAACTAAACATTTAGTAGACGGACATAAATATTTTTTATTTAAGAGACTTTGCATGCTAATTAATATACAATAAGAGAAATGTTACGTTTATAATATTTTCATAACAAATCTTAAGTTGTAAGTTATTACTAGTTAGAAAAAAAATAATTTTAGTCGTAGGTTCAAATTAAAACTAATAACAATTTATTACTTATGCTTTTGTTTTGAAAATATTGTAAACATAGTTTAAGAAAAGTGGACAAACTTATGGCTTAATCGTTTTTATGAACAAACATTTCAATCCAGAGAGATTAGTTTACAAAGATCGAGACATTTATGGCCATGAACTCTTTCTTTTGGGCTGGTTCACTTTTGTTTTGAGGATTAATTAATGGATGAACTAATAGTTACGCAAATGGTGGTCCAAAAAACATATATATAGATTCAAAGCAAAATGTAGGTAAACTACTTTTAGGCCAAGTAATGCTATTTGCTGTTCTACCTAGACATTATGGGTTCCATGTTTACAATGTCGAGTCTGTCGGAGATGGCTCCACATTTTATTTTTTATTTTTAAAAATATAATTCATGCCTTTTTCCTTTCATCAAAATGAATTTTAATAAAAAATAAAATTTATACATCAATTGTTGGGAATAGAATGATAAATTATTTGAATCTTGTAGGTCTTTATTGAAAATACCAAAAAAACAAAGATGCTATCACGTTGAGTTACAAGACTTTTGACAATTTTAATAAAATTAAAATACTGAAATCACAAATTAAATATTATAGGAAGATGTCTTTAATTTTTGGGAAAATTTAATTGATTTCCTAAGGATATTAGTTTAGAAAATACTTTTAGAAATCTTTTATGAAAAAAAAAAAGTAATTGATTTTTTTAATAGTTTTTTTATATTTTTTTTATAAAAATGATATCAAAATTTTTCAATAATGATCAATTAACAAGTGCCCTGAGGCATCTATTAACCAGATTCTTGATTATTTTTCCCAACACTATTTAAATCATTTTTCAACCCCTACCTCCGAAGTCCAAAGTGCTTCAAATGGTATTTAATATGAATGAGTTTTCAATGTTGAGTGGGGGTTGAAATAGATTGCTTTAGAGGGACCTCCCTAATGAATACCTAGTGAGATGTATCATTTTACACCTGCTTGTGGAATCATTGGTCCCTAGTTGTAGTCAATCCATCTCGTTTTGGGCCGGCAGCTTTGGCTCTTTAGCAATAGGTATTGCATTAAAAGTTCATCTGTCACTACGAATTTCTATATATCCAACAACAGCTTGGTATTCTATATGACCAGTGGATTTATAATACTGGCAATTGCCAAAAACTTTAGGACTATTTTTTTCCCTCCTATTTACGTCAATTTGAATAAGGAAAAAGTGTTTAAAAAAAAAGTTTAACGAATGTTCAAAGGTATTGGTTTTAACTACTGTACATTTTTGGTGTGATGGTCACTTTATAAGTTTAAGTGTTTGTGAGGTGTGAGGGGCAAGGGTTAGAGTTCAAGTCTCCAAGAGGGAGCTTTACACACATATATACTTAAATTATACTAGAATAGAATTTCTATATTGTATATATATAAAATAAATAAATAAAAGTATTGGTTTAAGAAATATTTTGAGAAACTTTTTATAAAAAAATAATAATTAATTTTTTTGACACGCTCTAAAACTAAAAGAACCTATTAACAAGACCCAACCGTGGCACCCTAAGAATCATTTATATGACTAGATGATTGCTCATTGCATTGGACTTATTCAGATAGTATGTGAATTTGGTGACATTATATGACTAATATGAAAAAGTCCATTGGGGTAGAGGTCCATGACAAGCATATCTTCCGTTCATATTTGACACGGTCTACAAATTTATGTATTCCGATTGATGGGGAAATGAAATCACAACATTCTGTTTTGATTTGCACGTATTTTTTTATCATAAGATTTTGCCACGAGTGAGGAGTAAAGATCAGCCAACTTTACAACATCTTCCTTTTATTCTGGGGGGAAAAAAAAAGAAAAAAGATGAATCATTTCTTGGAATCATTGCAAATACTTAAACCAGCATGTTCAGAAAACAAATCAAAATAATTGTCCCCACTTTCTCTGGTAAATTATGTTCTAGACTGTCTTCTACTGATTGTGGCCTAGAATATGAACAATAAGAAATCATTGCCCCGATAGATTAAGTTCTTCTAGACCTTTGGTATTCTTGAGATGTTAGCCTATAAATTTGAACATAGTCAAAATGAGCACTAACTCGTATGCCAAGGACAAATGTCTCTCGGTCTCTTTATTTGTACCATAATTCCTAGGCTAATCATAGTTTAGATCTATGCTAAGTGATGGAGGAAGCTACTAATTATAGGTGTACTCAAAACTTCATTAAAATGCTATCATACAACAAGGAGTAACTTTATTATGGATAATGTACAGAGTCTGCACAAACAGTTTTTACTCTTTCCAGTTATTATAATAATGAATGCACTGTCATTTGTACAAACAATTTTACCTCTTCAAGTTATGATAGCGTTGAGTGTCCTGTTAATGTATGTCATTTTACATTAATCATTCATTTTTTGAGATATTTAATGGGCGGATTGAAAAAATTGTCAAAAAAGTTAGTAACTTTTTTATTTTTCAATAAAAAGTTTCTTATAATAGTTTACTAATACTCCCTCCGTCCGATTTTTTTTGTCTTGTTTGAAAAGTCAAACTTTTTAAGGGAACATCATTTATTGTCTTGTCTATTTTTTAAAAATGTATAAGTTTCCAAAACTACACTTAAAAAAATTTATCAAAAAATTGAATTAGTAAATTAATAGAGGTATAATAGGAACATTAGTAAATTAATAACTTTTATTTTTAGAAACAGGACAATATTTTAGAGTCCAAATCTTCTGTCTTATTTTTCTTGCTCCACTCTACACTCCACCAATAAAAATTTGCCACATATACACATATTAAATTCAAATATAATTTTCAGCTTTTTCTTACTTAGTTTCCTAAAATAAATATTAAAAAAAAAAACTCAAACAATCCCAGCCACCACCACCGGTCCTCCACCTCCACCCTCACCAGCCCCTGCCAACAACCTTCACCGGTACCACTATGAATGGATAGTCGACGACATCAACGGTCACCCATGACAGAAGAGACCAAAGGCTCAAAACAAAAAAGTTCTCTTCAATCTCTACGTTTCTTTTGCTTCCTCTTCAATCTTTATGGCACTGACTATTTTTCTTTTTTCATTCTTATCTTTTAAATTACCACATCAAGCGTCAGTAGGGGCGGAGCTACACTTACCAGTGGCCCCCCCAAAATTTTTTAAAAACTTCATAATGTTTATGTATTTTACAATTTTTTTTTAAATATTAGACGTTAAAATTAATAGTTAACCCCTCCAAAAAATAAAAGTTGGCCGCTACAAAAATTAATTGAACAACTAATTGTGGGTTCCAAAAAATATTGGTTAATACCAACAAACTATCCATCTTGTAAGCAAAAAAAAAGTACTTTTTAGTTTTTTCTTCTCTTAATTGGTAAGTTTTAGTTGTTGAGTTCAAATAGTAAGTTTTTAATAAAAGAAACTTTTACCTAGAGCTATTTTGTTTTATTTGGATTAAGTCTTTCAATGTTGTTGTTAAGTTTCGAGTTGTTTGTCAATACTTGATTTAGTCATAAAATGTTAAATGAAAAAAAACTACATTGAGGATATGTAATGTTTGGGGTTGACAATACTTAAAAAGCAATTCTCTTGAACACACACACGTGTGTGTGTGAAAATATCAATATGTAGTTGGGTAATGAATGTATATATAAATATGTAGTTCACCAAAAATATATATATATATATATATATATATATGCAATTCGGCCCCCTTAAACCAAAATTTCTAGCTTCGCCCCTGCAAGCATGGTTTTTGACTTTTAATCCAAATCAGTGAATTATTTTTGGCTTGGTATGGTTCATGAAGATGCAAATCTGGAGGAAACAGTGAGTCATAGAAGTAGAAGAGAGGAGTTAACCGAGAGTTAAGAGAAATGTTTGGGTTTGTTGAATTAGGTGGTGTGGCTCGTGTGGGCCTAGTGGTGGTGGATGGCGGTGATTAGCGGTGTAGTTGATGCTGGCGAAGGTTGTTGGTGGTGGTGGTGGAGGATCGGTGGTAGTAGGGGACGTTTTGGGTTTTTACTTTTATTTTTCTGGGAATATGAAAAAAAAAAAAGTTAAAATCTAATTAAAATGGTGGACACACGGCAAGTTTTGATTTGTGGAGTATAAAGTGAAGCAGAAAAGGTGAGATAGAAGATGTAGACTTAATATTTTGGGATATTTCAAAATGACATAGAGGGGCAAAAAAAGTGAGACAAAGAAACTATATACCTTAAGGGCACATATTAGTAGAACCCGTTTATTTATGGGTTTTAACTTGATCACTTGCTTTTTTGTGTGTGTAAATAAATGTGTGGGGAACAACTTTTTTCCCTTTTACTTTTACCCAACCAAGCCAAAACTCACACAAGCTTTAATTGCAGTCCTTCGCCTATAAACACACTAGGCCGCCCTCTTTAGGATCCTATCACAAAGCGGTAACTCATTTGATCCAATAATTAATGAGTTATGCCCGATTACTCGGGATAGTGCCTCCAATACCAAATGTTAGAAAAAAAAAGAAAACCTACACCCAATTTCTTGTAATTTAATTGTAGCACTTACAGATATAGGACTACCACGGGTATTTGCTGGGACAAAAAAGAATTTAGAACACCAATCACAATGTGACCTTTAACTATTTAAGCATATTCAGGATTTGAGCATATGCTTGGACGTGTTTCTTTTTCCTTTTTTCTTTTTTTTTTTTTTAGAAGACTTGGACGTGTTTCTAGACTTACTCTTCAATTAGAAACCCAAATTTTCATGGTACAAAATAGTTAAAAAGCAATATTTTGGGCCACACTAGCACACCCCTACCGACTCTCAAATAAGTCAACCATATTTCTATCTAACTTTCAAAAAAAGCAGTTAAAAAAAAATATTTAAAAAAAAAAAAAAAGGCAAGTCGGGCTCCTTACCTTTCAGGAATCAAAAAGGCTTATTAGATTAATCGAGTAGCTCCTACGGCAACCAGTTAGTGGCCCAAGCCCATTTCATTCATATGCGGTTTGCAAAATAGAGTAGCCCAAACTTCTAACATAACCCACACAAATTCTGAAAAGAAAAAGAAGCAATAATTTTGAGTACTGTAACCCATGTCTCCCCCAATTACGCACCGACTACTTTCTCAAAGGCAAAAAAAAAAAACCAGATTAAAAACTAAGTTGGTATACTAGATTAAAAATTAAAACAAAAACAAAAAAGCAAACATAAAAAACTACTCGATTGACCTCTCCTCTTTGATGCTACACCAATTCTTCAAGTAATCATTTCATACAAACGTGTAGTCTCAAAAAATCTAAGGGTCGTTTGGTACATATGTTTATACACATGTTTTCAGTTTTTAAATAATATTACACGTATTTCTACACACTTTTTAACCCACAGGTATTTCCAAAAAATACAAACAATGTTACCAAATAGACTATCTTTGAGCTTTTCAGTGGTAACCAGTAATTCAAAATTCCCTTTTTTCTTTCTAGTAATTAAGACAACTATACAATCATCTTAAGCATGCATTATTTCGGACTCATGTTTTCATCCCTAACTCATATTATTCCATACTCAATGTTTTTATTTTTGGATGAATACTCCAAAATTTTATTATTTTTGCTAGAAACTGTTTATTTTGATTGAAAAAGCCTCTATAGTGTGGATTTTGAAATATGCTAAAACTACTAAAACAAAATTACTTCTAAGCCCTCTCCATTCCATTTTTGAGGTATAAGTGAAAAATCCTAGAACTATAGTATTTTACAGTTTGCCCAGGTTTTTGTGAGTTTTGAACGTAAGTGTCAGATAAGTTTAGGCTGGCACCACATTAATGCTCTTTGACAGTATGTTTCTTTCTTGCAGGTCTTTCAAAGCTCTTGTTGGACAATTGGCCCATTGATTTCCCATGCATCATCAAGCATTACTCAAGTTTTTCCAATAAAAGTATTTTAATGTTGGTAGTAAGAAGATGCCAAAAATCTATATCTATATATATATATATATATATATATATATATATATATATCTAAAAGTTGCAGCATAGCATTTAATGTTGCTACGCTCCCATTGAGTCACATCAACCGCCATGTCATTTCCATTTTTTTTCTTGAATTTCTCTTATAATTTTAAAATACTTTTACTAAATTTTTCCCTAATTTTAATATACTATTAAAAAGAAAATGATTTCTAGCCATATCTCCACCATAAAGCCCAATCTTTATAACTTTAATTATGTCCACCATAAAGCCCAAACCTATGCGCATGAATATTATGTTAACACTGTCCACCATAAAGCCCTAATCCAACCCTTTATTCTTTTAATGCCAACCATTTCTTCTTCTTCAAACCTTCAACTTGACTAGCACCAACCTCTCTCTCTTCCAAAGATGGTTTCAAAACTTCAGACCTTCAAGTTTCTAACGCCAACCTCTCTCTTCCCTCCTTTGCCTCTTCCTCTCCTTATTTAAGTGAATCACTTCTTCATATCTCCACACAGTTTCCCCTTCTTTCGCTTTTCCTATCTTTCATAGTTTCAAAACTTTAGAACTGCAGCTTTCTCTTCCCTCCTTTGTCTCTTTCTCTCCTCATTTAATTGAATCAAAAAACAACACATTTGAAGAAGAGCTCAAAACTAATGATAGAATGTGGATGATTCACTTCAAGTATTTACATTAGAAATTTCACCTTTGCATTTTCTTAGTCATACAGGTCTCGGCCCTTTGTTCATGTTTCGTTTAGGAGTGTTTCTTTTGAATGATTAGCTTAGATTGATGGGTTTGGAGGCCTATAGTGGGTTTTGCTAATTTCAATTATTGGCTGCATTTCTCTCTATTTTGTATTTCAGTAATTCAATCAACACTCCATTTCCTAATCGTATCTTTTAGCGAGAGGCAAACATGTCCGACCACAGGCCTAGGTTCAAGGCCACTGTCAACTTTAATGGTGAGGAGTTATTAGCTGCCTCTTTTGCACGAGTCGTCGATATCTATGTTAGCTACAAGGTCTGTATATCAAGTTTAGGTATACTTAAATTTTATTTTATATGTATATTTAAAATTTTTAGGGCTAATTATTGTTTTTCTGTTTGGGTATTGAGTTTATGGTCTGCAATTTTTTGTATTTTTAGTTGTTGCCGTTGGCTGTAGAGAAAAGCACAAAAATTATGGTATGGAAAATTACCCTAATCTATGATTATTTTTATTAGGCTTATATCAAGTTCAGGTTATACAACTTCAGGGAGATCAGAGGAAGAATGTTTCCACCGTCCTTGTGCAGGCTAGCATTGTGAAGAAGGAACATATCAAGATTCATGGTTTTTGAATAGCTGCAGCCTGCAGGTCAATCTCCATATGTGGTTTACATTATTCTCATCACGCTATAGTGGATAGTTTATGATCTAAATTGAAAGCTCGAATTTGTGCTAAAACACAAAAGCTTGTTCAGATCTCCAATTAAAAATTACGGATAGATAGCTTTTACTCTAACTTATACTAAGTGCGGAATAAGAGTAAATAAGCGCAAAAAATCGTTAACACTACCCTAAACCATATTCATCAATTATCAACAGTAAAATGAAAGCTTAAAGAGTAAGGAAGAGAGATGCAAACACAAGATAACACTGAGACGTGTTATTGAAGAGGACACCGAAGAACTCGGCAAAAAACCTCTCCGTTACCCTCCAAGTTGAAATTGATCCACTAGAAAATAAAGTTGGAGTACACGAATAACAATAGACCCTCCAAGCCTAGTCTACTCCATGTACTTGAGCCCTCTAAGCTCTTACTACCAACTGACTTCTCGGAGCCTTGTCTCCTCTAGCTTTCTAGATCTCGCAATTCAGCCCGATTGCATCCGCCAATGAATGACTCCTTCCAATGCTTCCTAGCAGTACCAAAATCTCACATTACACTCAGAATGGGTGTGGTAAGTGTTTGGGCTAGCAACCTCTCAAGGATATAGAGATGGAAAGGTAAGAGTTGAGGAAAACCACAAGAAAATGTGTAGATGATTGTAGGTATAACAAACTCTAACTCTCAAGTGTACTTTCTAGGGTTTTCTCTCTGAAAAGCATTCCTTACAATTTGTGGGTAATAAGGGTATATATAGTGTAGGTAAAGACTTGGTAAAGCAAAACATAACTTTTTACCAAACAGAAAGTTTCGCGTGTCCTTCACGGGTTTGCCTTACCCGCGAGACAGTCATGAAAAATCCAGCCTGGTACAACACTTCATCTTCTAGTCATATGCTCTACACGTGGCCTCCTTTCGAGGGTAAGCTTCTTGCGAGATAGTCACGAGCCAGTCGCGAAATCAACTTGTTCAACTTTTGAACCTTGATTCTTCACCGATCTCTCACACTCATCCCTTACAATTAATCCCACATACATACAAGGAAAATGATTAAAGAAATTACAATCAAATTTGGCACGGAATTAAAGTCAACACAATATAGTTGGAAATCACAATTTTACAAAAACCTTAGACTGTAGCCATAATACATGTGACTTGTTATATGTACGTCTATCTTCTGTGTCAATTTGGTAGTTCTGCTACTTGCTATGTTATGTGGGAGGGTCATTATGGATTGTACCAAAACCTTTATCCATACCTTAATCAATAATACTAATTTCCTATTTTCTATAGATGATTGTGCATTGATTGGATGTATTTAAATGTCTAATTGATTTAATTGTCACTTAACTACATACGTTAATCAATTATCACGTAATTAGGTATTGCCACATTTAGCTATGATAAATTGATAATAGAGCAGAGAAACTAATAGAAAAGGCCATGCTTATGCTTCCAAGTACGTTTTTATGGAGCAAAGGTTCTTAAATCTTAACAAGCATTATTAATTTACAAGTCTCATCTATCATTTTTGTTTACAGTATTAAAATCTCATTGGTATGAAGTATACATGATGCATTTACTATTAGTTTATGGCCACTTTCATCCATTAATCGAAAATCAATATATGTGTCCACTTGAATTACCTGGAAACCACCATTTTGTAGTTGTACTTTGCGTATTAGTCTTCAAACAAGTAAGACTCAATAGTTTAAATTCTTGGTCATAAATGAGCTACTCAATCTTCTAAGCTATCATTTGGATGATTTTTTATATTATTATTACTAAATCATTATCAAATTTGAACTATTTTTATTATTAATTTTTTTTAAAGATGATTACAAAGTTATCTAATGTTTAATTTTATTTTTTTATTTTAATTTTTTTGGATTTTTCCAAAACATAAAGTTATGGTCCTTATGAATGATAAATAAGAAGTTACTAAGTTGTGTAACATAAAAAATAAAAAATAAATTAATGCAATTGCATCATTTGTCTGGTTGAGAAGAAAGAGCTTGGTCCCAAATCATATGATTTAATTCCACATCCTCCTTTTATGTATTTTCATAAATAAATAAAATTATGGACACATCATCCTTATCATATATACTTATCAAAAAAAAAAAAAAAGTTGAAGTTTTTATTGGTT